>JAVSCE010009886.1:0-48634 GCA_032199065.1 Smutsia gigantea
TATCCTAGTGGTGGTTTATGAGAGGCAAACTCTCTTAACTTTCGTTTGTCTGGAAATTGTTTAATCCCTCCATCATATTTAAAGGATAATCGTGCTGGATACAATATTCTTGGTTCGAGGCCCTTCTGTTTCATAATGTTAAATATATCATGCCATTCTCTTCTGGCCTGTAAGGTTTCTGTTGAGAAGTCTGATGATAGTCTGATGGGTTTGCCTTTGTAGGTGATCTTTTTTCTCTCTCTAGCTGCCTTTAATACCCTGTCTTTATCTTTGATCTTTGCCATCTTAATTATTATGTGTCTTGGTGTTGTCTTCCTTGGGTCCCTTGTGTTGGGAGATCTATGGGCTTCCGTGGACTGCGAGACTATTTCCTTCCCCAGTGAGGGAAAGTTTTCAGCAATTATTTCTTCAAAGACACTTTCTATCCCTTTTCTCTCTCTTCTTCCTCTGGTACTCCTATAATGCGAATATTGTTCCGTTTGGATTGGTCACACAGTTCTCTTAATATTCTTTCATTCCTAGAAATCCTTTTATCTCTCTCTCCCTCAGCTGCTCTGTACTCCTGTTCTCTGTTTTCTATTCCATTAACAGTGTCTCGCATCTCATCCATTCTGCTGTTAAGCCCGTCGATCGCTTGTCTGATTTCTGTATTGTCTTTCCTCAGTTCCCTCACTTCCTCCCTCAGCTCTTGCACATTTCTCTGTGGGTCCATCAGCATGGTTATGACTTTTATTCTGAATTCTTTTTCAGGGAGGCTGTGCATTTCCATCCCTTCAGACTCCCTCTCTGGGGTTGTCTGGTTGATTTTGGTCTGAGCCATATTCCTCTGTCTTTTCATGGCTGTATAATTTGGTCACTGATAGTTGCCACGTATGTCAGCTGGGCTCTTTAAGACTTTAAAAAAAGAAGAAAAAAAAGAGAAAAAAAGAAGAAAAAAAAAGAAAGAAAGAAAGAAAGAAAGAAAAAAAGAAAGAAAAGAAAAAACAAAAACAAAACAAAAAACAAGACAAAAAACAAAACAAAAACAAAAACAAAAACAAATGCCCACCGGACGTAGATTCTGTGGGAATGCTCTAGGTGGCGCTATTGCCCCACTATTCCACAGCTGTGACTGTGCCACTCCGCAGGGCCCTTTATCGCTCTGGCAGGGGTGGGAACGAATAGGAGGCTGTTGATCTCAGTGAGAAGTGTTAAGTATGGCTACGCTTCCTCAGTTGCCAGCTAAGGCGTCTGAAACTCCCCAGGACTCCCAGCCTGCTGGGCTGGGTGTGCTGGGGCGATCCGGCTCCTCCGCTGGGCTCCTGTCTCTTTAAGACCGCTGAGGAAAGCGCGCACTTTTTTTTTTTCCTTCCCGGGAGCCGGCTGCAAGCACCCTGGCGCGTTCCCCGCTCAGATCCTGCCCCTCTGTCTCTCCAATCTCCGCTGCTCTGCGCAATGTGGGTCAGCGCTCCCCGCGCAGATCCCCGGGGCTGGCTACTTCGCGGGGTGTACTTCCACTCCCTCCCGGCTCTGAATCCTCTCCTCCCGCCGGTGCGCTGGGGTGGGGGAGGGCTCGGGTCCCGCCGGGTCGCGGCTCCGTATCTTACCCGCCTCTTGGGGTGCCGAGTCCTCTCGGGTGTAGCTGCACGCTGTGCGCTTTCCTGTGTATTCTCGTCTCTCTTTTAGGAGTAGATGTATTTTCTGTGTTTTCGTAGATAAATATAGTGTTGGGAGGAGATTTCTGCCACCCTGCTCACACCGCCATCTTCCCCGGTGTTGTTCTAGGCTTCGATACATTTGAATTTCATTTTTCATTGAAAATGAAAATTCCCTTGATTAATTGGTTCATAAAAAATTAGATGGGCTGCAACTTTTACATAAGTCTGATCATTAATACCATTTCGAAATGTATTATGTTACCATTAATTTGATTTTAGGAAGTAGTAAAGGAAATAATTCTTTACCACAGTTAGATATGACACATTAGATGACCTTGTTGATGATACCACAGTACAACCTCCTTAAATCCTTTTTGGAATTATGCAAAGGCATAAACTAATTAAATAAAATAAAAAATTAGGCATGGGGTACTTTTTGAACTCTCAGGATATGTCTCTCTCCTTCCCCTGCTCTCCTTTGTTACCATTATTTAACCAGCATTCGCTATGCTTTTACCTTGTACCTGTTGGAGTACTGCATGCTTAGAATCCAGAAATGAATAAGACAAGGATCCTGCCCTCAGAGAGCCTTCAGTCTAGTGGGAGATTCTGAAAAATATCAAAATGTTATGTAGTAGCGTGTTGAGTACACAAATTACATAGGGTGAAGGCATAGCAAGTGTGAAGGCACTTTTCCTATAGCCTTACCCTCTGTTGGGGTAAGATTGCTAGAAAAAAAATATGTATTCCTGTGGATCTCTTAAATGTTTATCAGACTAACAGAAAAGCAGTTCCTGTATTTTGGTTTATTTTCCTGTGTTAGCCTGGTAATAACAGATCTCTTTAAAAGTTAGAGGTTATGTACATTTGTTCCCTAAACAAAAATAAGGTACCAATTTTTTAGTGAGAAATCTATTTAATTCTTAAAAATGCAGAGAGCTACAGGCAACATTATTTTTATGTCGGCTTCTAAGTCATGTGAATTCCATGGCTGTTGTAAAGTTTATCTGTAAGTTCAAGTTCTAACAAAATGTGGTGGGCATCATGTGGCCATCCCATGGCTGGATCGCCTGTATGCCATTAGGTTCAGCTGCTTAGAAATAGTAGTGGCTTGGAGTAACTAATTTAGGAAATAGGCTGTCACATGCTTAGTGCTGCCAAGTACATTGGCTACTCTTAATTATATTAAAGCTTTAGAATTACCATCATGTTCTCTCTTTCCTACTTAGTAACCTGTAGGGAAATATGCCATTTTTCTTCCTTTCAAACGAGTATTTTTTTAAAATAATTTATTTTGGTATCATTATTCTACAATTACATGTGCAATATTATGGTTATTAAACTACCCCCTTCATCAGGTCCCCCCCACCAACCCCATTACAGTCACTGTCCATCAGCGTAGTGAGATGCTATAGAATCACTACTTGTCTTCTTTGAGTTGTACAGCCCTCCCCGTGCCCCCCCAACATTACATCTGCTAATCGTAATGCCCCTTTTTCCCTCTTATCCCTCCCTTCCCACCCATTTTCCCCAGTCCCTTTCCCTTTGGTAACTATTAGTCCGTTCTTGGGTTCTGTGAGTCTGCTGCTGTTTTGTTCCTTCAGTTTTTTTCTTTGTTCTTATACTCCACATATGAGTGAAATCATTTGATACTTGTCTTTTTCGGCTTGGCTTATTTCACTGAGCATAATACCCTCTAGCTCCATCCATGTTGTTGCAAATGGTAGGATTTGTTTTTCTTCTTATGGCTGAATAATATTCCATTGTGTATATGTACCACATCTTCTTTATCCATTCATCTACTGATGGACACTTAGGTTGCTTCCATTTCTTGGCTATTGTAAATAGTGCTGCGATAAACATAGGGGTGCATCTGTCTTTTTCAAACTGGGCTGCTGCATTCTTAGGGTAAATTCCTAGGAGTGGAATTCCTGGGTCAAATGGTATTTCTATTTTGAATTTTTTGAGGAACCTCCATACTGCTTTCCACAATGGTTGAACAAATTTGCATTCCCACCAGCAGTGTAGGAGGGTTCCCTTTCCTCCACATCCTCGCCAACATTTGTTGTTGTTTGTGTTTTGGATGTTGGCCATCCTCACTGGTGTGAGGTGATATCTCATTGTGGTTTTAATCTGCATTTCTCTGATGATTAGCGATGTGGAGCATCTTTTCATGTGCCTGTTGGCCATCTGAATTTCTTCTTTAGAGAAGTGTCTATTCATGTCCTCTGCCCATTTCTTAATTGGATTAATTGCTTTCTGTTTGTTAACGTGCATGAGTTCTTTATATATTTTGGATGTCAACCCCTTATCGGATACGTCATTTATGAATATATTCTCCCATACTGTGCGATGTCTTTTAGTTCTACTGATGGTGTCCTTTGCTGTACAGAAGCTTTTCAGCTTGATATAGTCCCACTTGTTCATTTTTGCTTTTGTTTCCCTTGCCCGGAGAGATATGTTCATGAAGAAGTCGCTCATGTTTATGTCCAAGAGATTTTTGCCTGTTTTTTTCTAACAGATTTGTGGTTTCATGAATTACATTCAGGTCTTTGATCCACCTTGAGTTTACCTTTGTGTATGGGGCTAGACAGTAGTCCAGTTTCATTCTCTTACATGTAGCTGTCCAGTTTTTCCAACACCAGCTGCTGAAGAGGCTGTCATTTCCCCATTGTATATCCAAGGCTCCTTTATCAAGTATTAATTGACTGTATATGTTTGGGTTAATGTTTGGATTTTCTATTCTGTTCCACTGGTCTGTGGGTCTGTTTTTGTGCCAATACCAAATTGTCTTGATTACTGTGGCTTTGTAGTAGAGCTTGAAGTCAGGGAGCGTAATTCCCCGTTTTATTCCTCCTTCTCAGGATTGCTTTGGCTATTTGGGATCTTTTGTGGTTGCATATGAATTTTAGAATTATTTGTTCCAGTTCATTGAAGAAAGCTGTTGGTAGTTTGATAGGGATTGCACTGAATCTGTAGATTGCTTTAGGTAGTATATCCATTTTGACAATATTTATTCTTCCCAGCCAAGAGCATGGGATGCATTTCCGTTTGTTAGTGTCTTCTTTAATTTGTCTTAGGAGTGTCTTCTGGTTTTCAAGGTACAGGTCTTTCACTTCCTTGGTTAGGTTTATTCCTAGGTATTTTATTCTTTTTGATGTAATTGTGAACTGAATTGTTTTTCTGATTTCTCTTTCTGTTAGTTCATCATTAGTGTATAGGAAAGCAACAGATTTCTGTGTGTTAATTTTGTATCCTGCAACTTTGCTGAATTCAGGTATTCTAGTAGTTTTGGAGTGGAGTCTTTAGGGTTTTTTATGTACAGTATCATGTCATCTGCAAATAGTGACAATTTGACTTCTTCTTTACCAATCTGGATGCCTTGTATGTCTTTGTTTTGTCTGATTGCTGTGGCTAGGACCTCCAGTACTATGTTGAATAACAGTGGAGAGAGTGGGCATCCCTGTCTTGTTCCCGATCTTAGATGAAAAGCTTTTAGCTTCTCGCTGTTGTTAGCTGTGGTTTTGTCATATATGGCCTTTATGATGTTGAGGTACTTGCCGCCTATACACATTTTGTTGAGAGTTTTAATCAGGAATGGATGCTGAATTTTGTCAATGCTTTTTCAGCATCTATGGTAATGATTATGTGGTTTTTGTCCTTGTTTTTGTTAATATGGTGGATGATGTTGATGGATTTTCGAATGTTGTACCATCCTTGCATCCCTGGGATGAATCCCACTTGATCCTGGTGTATGATCCTCTTGATGTATTGTTGCATTTGGTTTGCTAATATTTTGTTTGGTATTTTTGCATCTAAGTTGATGAGGGATATTGGTCTGTAATTTTCTTTTTTGGTGAGGTCTTTGCCAGGTTTTGGTATTAGAGTGATGCTGGCTTCAGAGAATGAGTTTGGAAGTATTCCCTCCTCTTCTATTTTTTGAAAAACTTTATGGAGTGTAGGTGTTATTTCTTCTGTATATGTCTGGTAGAATTCAGAGGTGAGTCCATCTGGTCCGGGGGTTTTGTTCTTCGATAGTTTTTTGATTACCGGTTTAATTTCGTTGCTGGTGATTGGTCTGTTTAGTTTTTCTGTTTCTTGCTTGGTCAGTGTTGGAAGGTTGTATTTTTCTAAGAAGTTGTCCATTTCTTCTAGGTTTTCCCGCTTGTTAGCATATAGATTCTCATAATATTCTTTTAGAATTCTTTGTATTTCTGTGGGGTCTGTCGTGATTTTTCCTTCCTCATTTCTTATTCTGTTTATGTGTGTAGATTCTCTTTTTCTCTTAATGAGTCTTGCTAGGGGTTTATCTATTTTGTTTATTTTTTCAAAGAACCAGCTCTTGGTTGTATTTTTTTTTTTCTATTTTTTTATTCTTCTCTATCTTATTTATTTATTCTCTAATCTTTATTATGTCCCTCTTTCTGGTGACTTTGGGCCTCATTTGTTCTTCTTTTTCCAATTTCAGTAATTGTGTCTTTAGACTATTCATTTGGAAATGTTCTTTCTTTTTTAAATAGGCCTGGATTGCAATATACTTTCTTCTTAGAACTGCCTTTGCTGTGTCCCACAGAAGTTGTGGCTTTGTGTTGTTGTTGTCATTCGTCTCCATATATTCTTTGATTTCTGTTTTGATTTGGTCGTTAACCCATTGATTAATTAGGAGAATGTTGTTAAGTCTCCATGTATTTGTGAGTCTTTTTGGTTTCTTTCTAAAATTAATTTCTAGTTTTATACCTTTGTGATCTGAGAAGTTGGTTGGTAGGATTTCAATATTTTTGAATTTACTGATGTTCTTTTTGTGACCTAGTATGTGGTCTATTCTGGAAAATGTTCCATGTGCACTTGAGAAGAATGTGTATCCTGTTGCTTTGGGGTGTAGAGTTCTGTAGATGTCTGTTAGGTCCATCTGCTGTAGTGTGTTGTTCAGTGCCTCTGTGTCTTTACTTATTCTCTGTCTCGTTGATCTGTCCTTTGGAGTGAGTGGTGTGTTAAAGTCTCCTAAAATGAATGCATTGCTGTCTATTTCCTCCTTTAATTCTGTTAGTATTTGTTTCACATATGCTGGCGCTCCCGTGTTGGGTGCATATATATTTATAATGGTTATATCTTCTTGTTGGACTGACCCCTTTATCATTATGTAATGTCCTTCTTTATTTCTTGCTACTTTCTTCGTTTTGAAGTCTATTTTGTCTGATACAATACTGCCGCACCTGGCTTTTTCTCTTTGTTGTTTGCATGAAATATCTTTTTCCATCCCTTCACTTTTAGTGTGTATATATGTTTGGGTTTGAGGTCAGTCTCTTGTAAGCAGCATATAGATGTGTCTTTCTTTTTTATCCATTCTGTTACTCTGTGTCTTTTGATTGGTGCATTCAGTCCATTTACATTTAGGGTGATTATTGATAGATATGTACTTATTGCCATTGTTGGCTTTAGATTTGTGGTTACCAAAGGTTCAAGGGTTGCTTCTTTACTATCTAACAATCTAACTTAACTTTCTTGTTAAGTTATTGTAAACACAGTCTGATGTTTCTTTATTTCTCTCCCTTCTTATTCTTCCTCCTCCATTCTTTATATACTAGGTGTTTTATTCTTTGTCTTTAGTTAGTATTTGGATGGTCTGCTTTCTTTGCTATGATTTTATTTTCTCTGGTGACATCTTTAGCCTTAGGAGTGCTTCCCTCTAGAGCAGTCTGTTTAAGATATCCTGTAGTGGTGGTTTATGAGAGGCAAACTCTCTCAACTTTCGCTTGTCTGGAAATTGTTTAATCTCTCCATCATATTTAAATGATAATCGTGCTGGATACAATATTGTTCATTCGAGGCCCTTCTGTTTCATTACGTTAAATATATCATGCCATTCTCTCTGGCCTGTATGGTTTCTGTTGAGACGTCTGATGATAGTCTGATGGGTTTTCCTTTGTAGGTGATCTTTTTTCTCTCTCTAGCTGCCTTTAATACTCTGTCCTTAACTTTGATCTTTGCCATTTCAATTATTATGTGTCTTGGTGTTGTCTTCCTTGGGTCCGTTGTGTTCGGAGATCTGTGGGCTTCTGTGGACTGCAAGCCTATTTCCTTCCCCAGTGTGGGAAAGTTTTCAGCAATTATTTCTTCAATGACACTTTCTATCCCTTTTTCTTTCTCTTCTTCCTCTGGTACTCCTATAATGTGAATATTGTTCCGTTTGGATTTGTGACACAGTTCTCTTAATATTCTTTCATTCCTAGAGATCCTTTTATCTCTCTCTGCCTCAGCTGCTCTGTATTCCTGTTCTCTGATTTCTATTCCATTAACAGTCTCTTGCATCTCATCCAGTCTGCTGTTAAGCCCATCGATTGCTTGTCTGATTTCTGCATTTTCTTTCCTCACTTCCCTCACTTCCTTCCTCAGCTCTTGCACATTTCTCTGTAGATCCATCAGTGTGGTTATGACTTTTGTTCTGAATTCTTTTTCAGGAAGAGTGTGCATTTCCATCCCTTTAGGCTTCCTCTCTGGGGTTGTCTTGTTGATCTTAGTCTGGACCTTATTCATCTGTCTTTTCATGGCTACAGAAGTGGCCGTTGGTAGTTGCCATGTATGTCATCTGGGCTTTTTAAGACTTTCAAAAGAAAAAGAGAAGAAAAAAAGAAAGAAAGAGAAGAAAAAACAAAAAAGAAAAACAAAACAAAACAAAAAATGCCCACCAGGAGTAGATTCTGTGGGGATGCTGTAGGTGGCACTATTGCTCCACTATTCCGCAGCCATGGCCACACCACTCCGCAGGCCCCTGTATAGCTCTGGCCGGGGTGGGAACGAATGAGGGGCTGTTGATTTTTGTGGGAAGTCTAAGTGCTGCCACCCTTTCCCAGTCGCCCGCGAAGGGGTCCAAAACTCCCCAGGAGTCCCAGCCTGCGGGGCTGAGTGTGCTGGGGTGATCCGGCTCCTCTGCTGGGCTCCTGTCTCCTTAATACCTCTGAAAAAAGCGCACGGTTTTCTTTGTTTTTTTTCCTTCCTGGGAGCCGGCTGCAAGCACTCTGGTGCGTTCCCCGCTCAGATCCTGCATCCTCTGTCTCTCCAATCTCCGCTACACCGTGTGATGTGTGTCAGCGCTCCCCGCACAGATCACCGGGGCTGATTATTTCGCGGGGTGTACTTCCACTCCCTCCCGGCTCTGAATCCTCTCCTCCCGTCGGTGCGCTGGGGTGGGGGAGTGCTCGGGTCCTGCTGGGTTGCGGCTGCGTATCTTACCCGCCTCGCAGGGTGCCATGTCCTCTCAGGTGTAGTTTCACGCTGTGCGCTTTCCTGTGTATTCTTGTCTCTCTTTTAGGAGTAGTTGTATTTGCTGTATTTTCATAGATATGTATAGTTTGGCGAGGAGATTTCTGCTGCCCTGCTCACGCTGCCATCTTCCCAAAAGAGTATTTTTAAAAAAAATTTCTTTTTGACGCTTAATGAGCTACTATATATATACAAATTTAGGACTCTCTTGCCTACTCTACTAGATGCACATTGGTGATTTCAAAGTGCCTAAGACCCAATCCTCAAAAATTTTTAGTCCACTGAGGATATTTCATCCTAGCATTATAGTAATATTTATATTATAATTTCTTTCTTTTAATGTTCGTTAAATGACAGATTGAATGCTCTTCAGAGGTCTGCATGTGGGAAAAAGTATGCAAATTTCTTTCTCATGTTAGTCTTTAAAATCTCTAGATACGGATGCAAGCGCAAAGCAGCAACATTCAAGGAGGAATGATAGGCAACTTCATTAGCATTTACCAGCAAGAGGGAACAAGAGGACTGTGGAAGGTAAACTTGAAAAACAGATCCAGCTGACTTATTTCTTCCCTTTTTTCCTTTTTTGAGCTTATTTTTCCTATTTCCATAATTGTGTTTATTCCAAACGGCATAGTGGAGTAAGGGAAGAAGCCTGACATCTGCCCTTGAAGATACCTTCTTCCTTAATTTCCTTATCTGTCAAGTGGAAATACAGGAATATGTCCTGGTTTAAAGTACCTGTTGAATAATTCATATAGAAGAAATACTGTGAAGATGGGGCACTTATTTTGTTGGCTTTTTTTTTTTTTTTAGTTTTTATTTAATGGGGTTTTCTAGGTTAAAGTTACGTTGAGTTTTTTGATCTGTATGGTTTCATGGCTGTAATGTGAGACTGTGTTACTCAGCAAGTGCTGGTATGGAGTGCTAGTTCCTAGTATTCTGGTGCTTATCAGTTCATAGAGTAGATCCTGCAGGTCATCCAGTACAGCCCTCTCAGTGTGTACAAGGAAACCAGAGCCTCTGAGAGGTGACTTGTCCTGGCCAAGGTCTGGCCAATGTCGTAGTTAGTGCCTGAATCAGAATTAGACTCTGGAGCTTTTGACTTACCCTTTGGTCTTTTCTGCTTTGTCATTCCACATTTCTACCTGCCAGCTGGAAACAAAAATTGGCCACAGTTTGTTAAGTAGAGCCTTTGCACATTTGCAAGACTTATTCTATGGAAAGATACCTGAATCTTTATTATCAATCCTTTTACCCAGGGTGTGTCCCTTACTGCTCAGAGGGCTGCTATTGTTGTTGGCGTGGAGCTACCTGTCTATGACTTCACCAAGAAGCATCTGATTCTCTCAGGACTGATGGAAGACACTGTCTATACCCACTTGCTGTATGTTTATGGATTTAAAAAAAATTAGTATTTTAGGTATGCAGGAGTTTAGGGTGGAAATTTGCTATAAAATTTATAGATATTGTAAAAAAGTTTATTCCAAAAGTATTATAAATTCTCATATTTGAAGACTTACAATGTGGAAATGAACCAGGAAAAAAGTAAAAGTCCTTATCCATTTACTTAGGCAGCCATTCTTAGCAGTTGATACGTACCTTCCAGAAGGTACATATGCAGCATATGCAAGTATGTCTATAAAAGTACATTGCATGTACTTTAATACACTAAGATCACGGTTTGTATTCTCTTACTTTATTTTTATTTTTTCTCATTTTTATGTTCTCAGGTTTATTGAGGTAGAATTGACAAAACTGTCATATTTAAAATGTACAACATGATGATTTGATGTGGATATATAGTGAAAGATTTCCTCTTTCAGGTTAACTAATACGTCCGTCAATGCACATATTTACCCTTTGTGTGTGTGTGTGAAAACATTTAAGTTCTACTCTCTTAGCAGATTTCAGTTATGTAATACAGTGTTATCGGTTGTAGTCACCGATTTTTACATGAGATCCTCAGACCTTATTTGTCTTATAACTGAAAGTTTGTACTCTTTTATCAACCTCTTCCTATTGCCCCTACCCCTCAGACCCTGGCAACCACTTTTCACTCTCTGTTTCTGTGAGTTCAACTGTTGTTTTGTTTTTGCTGGTTTGTTTTTAGAGTCCATGTAGTATTTGTCTTTATTTGCTAAAAAAATTTTAATATATTCAAGTATCTTTCCGTGTCAGTACAGACCAACTTCATTTATTTTGAATAGCTGCAGATTAGTATGGATATATCATAGTTTAGTCCATTGAGGGATGATTTTGCCCCTTGGGACATTAGGCAATTTCTGGCGACTGTTTTGAGAGTTATGAGTAGGGAGAGCAGTACTGACACCTGCTGGTAGCTGCTGAACATCTTAAATTGCACAGAACGGACCTCCGTAACAGAATTATCTGGTCTAAAATATTAGTAGTGCTGAAGTTGAGAAACCCTGCTGTGAGTTCATTGATACCGAGTAAGGTCCGTGCTAGTCTGTGAGACTGAAAGTTTAGTAGAACCTGAGACCCCTAGTGGGCATTACAGTGAAGAAATCTTATTCTCTGATCTCTAAGAACAATATGATTATGAAATGGCTGAAATTATTCTGATGCTACTTGCAGGTAAGTGACTGCAATAGATCATGGTTGGAGGATGTTCCTTCATGTTTCCCTAATTCTTTGACATTCCAGAACCTCAAACATGTGCTTAGCTAAGGCTAAAATTATTTTATTTTATTTTGTTTTATTAAGGTATCATTGACATACACTCTTATGAAGGTTTCACATGAAAAATATTGTGGTTACTACATTCCCCCATATTGTCAAGTCCCCCCCATACTCCATCAAGGTCACTGGTCATCAGTGTAGTAAGATGCCGGAGTCCCTACTTGTCTTCTCTGTGCTGCGCTGTCTTCCCCATGTTCCCTGCCCCACACCGTGTGTACTGATCGTGATGCCCCTCAATCCCCTTCTCCCTCCCTCCCCACTCACCCTCCCCCACCCTAGTCCCTCTGGTAACTGCTAGTCCCTTCTTGGAGTCTGTGAATCTGCTCCTGTAATTGCTTCGTTGTTATACTCCACAAATGAGGGAAATCATTTGGTACTTGTCTTTCTCTGCCTGATTTATTTCACTCTGCATAATACTCTCTGATTCCATTAAGGCTAACATTTTTAAGGCAGTGTAATCAGTGCTGGTGTTTTAGAAGTTCACGCAGCTCCCTAGATGTGGATCTTGTTCTCCATACATTTCATCTTGTTACATGTTACTTTAATGTGTTTGGGAGGAGGCTGTTTGCTGCCTTAGATAGTGGTGGTTGCAGCTTTGTGGTAGTGAACTTTTTGTTATTCCAATGTCTCTTTTTCATAGTTCAAGCTTTACCTGTGGTCTGGCTGGGGCACTTGCCTCCAACCCGGTGGATGTTGTGAGAACACGTATGATGAATCAGAGAGTCCTTCGAGATGGCAGATGCTCTGGCTACACAGGTACCCTGGATTGCTTGTTACAGGTGAGAGTGCATGTTCATCCGTGAATTCCTTTTATAGCTCATTAGCTTCCACGTTACCCTCTTAGGAATTTCTTACATGATTTACAACACAAGGGTTTGCAGCAAGACTAAGCTATGGATCTGTCACTTGTAATTGTGACGTTGGTCAACGTACACATTCTCTAATCTCAGTTTCCTCATAAGTGAAACAGGGCATAACAGCATTTAACATCATAGGATTATTGTAAAAACAATTGAGATAATGCCTACAAAACAGCATGGTGCCTGGAATAATGTACTAAGAGTTGTTAGTATAATTAATAATAATAAGGGACACTTATGCAATAAGCAAGTTTATTTTACTTAATCTTTAGTATTCTAGTGGATTGCTTCAATCAATGGAACTGTCCCCAAATATATATATATATGTTTATATATATTATATATTTCATTAGTTTATTGATTTACCCTAAGTAGTAACTAAATTTTGACAACTCAGATGAGTAACACTCTAAAGCCCTGTGATGGTGCACAGGTTTTGCCACACCGGGCCTGACTTTTATAAATACAAAATCTGTATGACTATTTAGAAATGAAAGTTCATTTTCTTTATACCTCAGCTCTGCTTCGAAAGGTGAGAAAATAGTCATGTTTTCTGTGATCATAGTAGAACTGTTTTTTCTTTAAAAATATATCCTTCCTTGGAATTGAGTTGAGTCAAGCTGAAATGACCATCCTTTCTTCAGCTATCTCTCAAAGGAACACATCAATTTTACTATAATTCTCAGTTTTAATAATTGGGCTTTCTGTTCACTAATGACTGTCTCCCCTACTAGACTGTCAATAAAGATGAGGAACTGCTTTTATGGTTCCTATTTTCTGGCATGATGCTGGCATAGCCTATGTTTTATCCATCTAACAACATGAAATGTGCTCTGAATTATATCTTTACCACCATTGCTTTGCTGCTTTATTTCCAGCCAATCTATGAGCCCAAATGGCAAGGAGGCAAAAGACTCCAGTTGGAATTAAATCTCATTTATTGATTCACCTGCTGTTTGTCTGCTTTGGGTGTGGAGTGGTTTGGTGTGGAGCCTTAGTCCCCACCCATGCTGAAGCCTTTAAAGAACAAAGATACAGAGGGTGGTGGTTTCTTACCTAGTCCTTCCAAACAGGATTTTATTTTTCAGAAACACAGATTGGTTCATTCTGGCTAGTAATTACTAATGGACTTGACATAATTGGAAAATTGGAAATTAACTTTTTTTCCCTCATAGACATGGAAGAATGAAGGGTGTTTTGCTCTCTATAAAGGGTTTTGGCCCAATTGGTTGAGGCTTGGTCCTTGGAATATCATTGTATCCTTTTCTGATGCAGTAGATCTAAAAGAAGATGTAGGTAAAAAAATACTGTTTGTATAAACAAACATATTATTAATTATAATTTACAAATAGATTTTAATCTTTTGAGTTACTCTGATTCTAAGAAATAACTTTCCTTTTTAGGAGGTATAAAATCTCTGCACTAGGCTGTGTGAATCGTGGTTTAGTGATGTGTTATTGAAAAGTAATATCAATAAAAAATTTTTTTCAGACTCTGTTCAGGAAGCTGAGAGCATTTACGATTACAGAAATTATCATGATTTAAAAACACAAGGGTTGATTTTACATCCTTAACCACCCTCGGGAGAATGGTTTGGCACAGTGCTGTAGAATGCTGATTTTAGAGAGTGCGTGAGGATAAAGGGGAATCAGCACCTGAATCATTCGGCTGATCAGCCAAAGTGGGAGTTCATAGACATGAAGAGGAAATGGCAGCTGATGAGACGTGAAAGGGCTGTAGAATTGTAGGACACGTTGACTTCCCCCATTTTCTTGTTTCTCTTTATGTGTGCCTCTCTCTTCCCAAAGGCCTGCCTAATGGGAACGCTTGAGGACAGCTTCCCAGGGCTTGTTGTCTTTGTCTTCACACAGAATTTACAATTTGGGGAAGTCTTACATACACAGCAGTAACAAAAGCTAGTCACAGTGTGTTAATCCTAGAAGAGCCTCTCAGAGCTGATCCTAGGGGATTGATACATCTCAGCTGTAAGGTTTTTTCCAAGCTGATATTGGGAGGGCTTATGATGGGGAGGCTTTTTGGGGTAGATAAGGAAGCAGCCCCTCATATTTAATCGTGTCCCTGGCACATAGTCTGCCCAGATATATCTGTTATTAAAGTCCTGTTTGTAGGGCTGTTTTGATGTGTCAAGGTTGTTAAGATGGCATTTTTTGGGTTACCCTTAACTGATGCCTGCAGTTCTTTGTGACATATGAGCAGTTGAAGAAATTGGATTTATGACAAGTCAAGGCTGCATGAGATGGTGCTCTGAAGTTGCTCACTTCCCAAACAGTAGAGCTTCTGTGTTTCACTCTGCTTCTTTCTCACTGCTGGGCTTACCACAGATTCTGAAGTGTGAACAGCAAAGACTAGGTTAGTTCAGATTGTAGCATGCTGGCGTTGGACATTCGCACCAGGTCAGTGGTATAAACCATGATATGCAAACACTAGTCCTTATCATCGAAGTGCCCTTCGACATCAAGATAACATGTGAAATGCATGTTTCTTGCTAAAGAGAGCTTGCAACAAGATCAGGAACTATGTATCGTTTTCTTCAGGAGGGAGGAGCACTTGATCTTAGCTCCTAGCCAAGCACACCAGCCCGCTCTGAAGGATAAGGACACTCATGGGAGCTGGGGAACGGAGAGGGTATTCCTGAATTCCTGGGGCTTTGGCTTCTTGTCGGCTGAAGAAACCTCACACTTGGAAACATGGAGATTTTGATCCAGGTATGAACAGTGCAGGAAATAGGTCCCTGGAATATTGCACTGCTTTATAATTTCCTATTTTGGCAGGATCTTTCACTTACAATAAGTGATTTTTAAGCCTTTGAAGACTTGACCTTTGTGAGGAATTGTTACAAAGCATTATTATCCAAACTCATGATAGTATGTATGATAAGTTGGCTTTGAAGGTCCAAGGTCTGTTGGTTGGGAGGTGTTTCAAGCAGCTTGGGTTGTCTTGGGCATTGTTAGTAATTTGCTTTGATTTTTAGCAGTTTTATTACTTCCCAGTCTATAAAATGGGAATAATATCTATCGATGTGAGGGTCAAATGAAGAAAACAGTAGCTGCTACTATGTGCCTTGAAGGATAAGTATTTACATCCTCTGTCCTACAGTCATAATCCCAGCATAAACAGTTTGTGTAAAGAAGGCAGTTGTTTTATCATGTGCTTCCCACTGTAAACCTGAGCGAAACCCTTTGTGAAGCCTTGTGAAAGAAAAAACACTGTATAAATTAAGGTTTTATTACATTTTCCTTAGCAAAATGTTGCAAGTGAATCAGTCTATTTTTCCAGATTTCCTAGTTTTTACTTTAGTTTGGGTTATGTTTGTTAAAATATTTGCTGTCTTGGATTTCTTAATTAGTTTGGATGGAAAAACACTTGCTTGAAATTTTTTAAACGATTTGTTTAGTGCTGCACCTGTTTATCTAGTTTCTGATGAAGGTATGTAATATCTTCCTTTCTTCTAAAGACAAGATAAATCATTCTCCCTTTTCTTTCTCATCTTCGTCTTACTCTTTTGAATATAAAAAGTGACCCTGAGAGCCCCCAGAAGGTGGCCCCAGGAAAGGAAATGTGTTTACTTGGGTACCTTAGGGTCTACCCATGGATAACATTAAATACATATTATCTGGGGCCCCAGGACAGGACATGCTGGGCAAATGTCTGGATCCTAGGCTGCTTCCTCCTTTGAAGCAGAGTAGAAGGAACATGGGTGTTTCTTGGGGATTGGGCAGGTTTCCTCTCAGTCTCTTTCACCTTGTCTTCTTTATTAAGGTTTACTTTGAAAAAGACTTTGTGAAGCAGAATTGTATTTCCAAAGGTATGATCTAAGGCAAAACCATTAAAAAGGAAAGGAAGAAAGAAGGGTGATGGGAGTGACATGTAGGTGTTAATTGCTGAAAGACTAAGATGAGAGTCCGTATCTCCCTGGCCTGCTCTGCATGTGATTCTGGAGTCATGCATTTAGGCCTCGCTCCTGGTACTGAAATGTATCTTTAGTGAGACATTTTTTTCTTTTTACTGAAACATTCCATTGGCGTGGTAAGTGCTTTCTTTAGAAAGGTTTCCACTTTTGAATTCCTTGAATTTTAAAGGATTATTTTTATGAACATTTTTTTTAATGAAGAAAACATTCTATTTGTTAAGTGTACAAATAATTTCTAAAAGAGTAGAAGGAAGTTCATTTTGAAGACCATGTGAAGAGTGAATGTCATGCAATATTCATTATATCAATTATTTCAAATTATGTACATGTTCACAACAGGATGAAAAGAAACTCAAACCTCACTGTAAAACAACCACATTTTAAAGACAAAAATATAATATTTCTTCTGTGTATATTTATAAAACACTTTATAGAACAGAACCATCCCCTGTTTTGGTTTTTCTGCTTTCTGAAAGAGTTACTGCAATTGTTAAAGCTTCTAACCAAGAAAGAACTTAAGGACTAGGGAGACTTGGTCCCCTTGTTTTCAGGCTACAAGTCCCCCCGCTCCCTTGGATATTGCTCAGATGTGGCAAAAGGACTTTTAGCTTTGTTACCAAAATGAAGAAAATGGGTTTGTTTGCCTGTGGATTTGTGTATTCATTGATGCTAAATGTTGCTCATCTGTGATATTAAAAAATGGCTCCTGTTCTTCATATTTATTTAGGTACTAGAAATAGTATATGTTACATAAAGACTACAAAGTTTTCATAAGCCTTTATATGTTGAGCTCTTTATTTAAACAATGTTGGAATATGTAGCATAAGCCTTGTTTAATTATTTAATAAACTGGAGTAGTATGTAATAATAAAAAAATGATTTGTGGTTATTTTAGATAAACAGAAATCTTTAAACAAAGACAACCTCCAAAGAGGCTGAGGTAGAACATTTGGGGAAGTGGCTATAGACATTTTTCCATGCACAGGGGAGTTGGGATCTTCTTACCAATTACCAGGATACCTGTGTGATCTCCCATTATATGAAATACTCTGCCCCTCTGTAGAGCCTGGTGAATTTGACTCACGGGTGGGATTGGCAAGCACCCTAGGGATTTAGGACACCGGTGTGATGACAGTGCTTTGCCCATCAAGTTCCCTCAGTCCTTCCAGCATTTGGTGTTGGCTAGAGGCAGGAGTTGGGATCCTAGGGACTGTGGCCTAGGCAGACAGACCTCTGGATGGCATGAAAGAACCAGTGAATGAAATGCAAACCTGGTTTATTAATTTTGTTACTTAAAAATATTTTCTAGGTGCCTGTCTTTTTAACATTTGAATTAAACATAGTGGTTTATTGAAAAAAGAGAATTGGGAAAAAGGAGGAGACTTTCTGTCTCAGATTTCCTACCTGAGAGATTAAATGAAATCCTTGTACAGGACTGATTTCACATGAAGGTCAGTGAGAACAGCTGGGTGCTGTTGTTTCTCAAAGGCCTGTGATTAAATAGAACTCTCACTTGAATTATGGCACCTGTTAGACACATTTGACCTTAAATCCAGACTATTCATTTCTAAATTGGCAGCTGGGAAAATCTGATGGTAAATTTTTGAGAGATTATAAGTAGGTCCACTCTGAAGCAAAGCATAGGAATATAAGACAAGGGCTGTGTATAAATCTGTTTTTTGAAAGCTTGATACCTGAATGTCTATGTATCTCTCTGCTTCAGTAACAGTCTGTATAATGGCTTACTATATGGCTCTTGAGAAGAATGAGTTATATCTCAGCCTGCTGACCTGGAGTGGTATTCATGATAATGTTATTAGGTGAGAGAAAGGAGGGGTATCCATGATATGTGGTCAAGTGGGAAAAATTTAAGGTACATATTCCTACATACACCAGGAACTCATTTCTTAAGGTAAAAATACCAACTTACATATTTAGGGAATAGATTTAAAAGGTTTATATTAGTGTTCTTCAGAGAAATAGAACCAACAGGGCATGTATACATGATTTATTTTAAAGAATAGGCCCATGTAATTGTGAGGACTTGGTAAGTCTGAAATCGGTAGAGTGGTAGGGCAGGTCAGCAGACTGGAAACTCAGGATTTCTACTGCAATCTCAAGGCAGAATTTTTTCTCCAGGAAACCTGTTTTTTTCCTTTCATCATGGCCTTTAACTGATTGGGTGAGGCTCACCCATGTTACCCGGTGAAATCTTTAAGTCAACAGATTATAGATGTTATTGACATCTGCAAAATACCTTTATAGCAACATCTAGTGTTGCCCATACAACTGGACACTTTAGCATAGCCAAGTTGACACAAAGTAAAACGTTCACAGAGTAGAAAGAATTGGTAATATTTTCCTCATACATAATTGTATTATACTATTGTAATTTAAAACCCTAAAACAAAGTGGACTAGCTTGGAATATGTCCAAGTTCTATAAGTGGGGGAAAATGGGAGTAGTAACATATCTAATATTCTATTTACATTTTAACTACATGTCTTTAAAAGTGTATTAAATGTCTAGTTCAAACTTGAACAGGATAAATGGCAAAATTTTGTTGTTTATTTCAGTTTTTAACCACTTGTTTTTATTCAGGGAACTTAATATTTCTGCGATTAAAAATTTGTTTTGACTTTTCTTTTGACAGGGGAGACCTCTAGAAAGAGCACACTATGTGGACTGTGTACCTACCCTGTAAACTCCTGTGTTATTTTACACAATTATTAGTCTTTTGATCATCCTGACTTTCAAATTACATTGTTTCATTGCATGACTTTGGTAGGTATACCTACATTCTTTCCTAAGAGGTTTTGCTTCATTAATTGTAATCTTGCAAATGTATTTCTGAAACACTCCACAATTCTTTATGGAAAGAGAAGTTGACTAATTGTAAGCAACTGCTTATCTCCATTGAGTGTATGTGAGTTCTGATGACTTTAGACTTAGAAGGAATTCATACCTTATAGTTAGAGCCAGGGTTACAAACATCCAAGAACTGTTAAGCCACTGGTGGACTTCATCTTTAATTGCATCATTATGCTATTTGCTGTATGCTTTGTGCCGTTTTACCGTAATTTGCACATAGTAGATAATGGAATAAGTACTTGTTGCATCAAATGGAAACAACCTCCTAAGACTGGCTCATTACCTGTGGGATTCTCTAGTGATGGTATCTCGAGGTCTTGAAGGAGTTGGTGAGAACTGTAATGAGAGTACTGAGTGTGGTATTCTTTTTTTTTTTTAATTTTTTATTAAGGTATTATTGATAAACACTCTAATGAAGGTTTCACATGAAAAAACAGTGTGGTGACTACTTTTACCCTTATTAAGTCCCCCCCCCATACCCCAATGCAGTCACTGTCCCATCAGTGTAGTAAGATGCCACAGATACACTGTTTGCCTTCTCTGTGCTACACTGTTTTCCCGTGACCCCCACATCATGGGTACTAAACATAATACGCCTCAATCCCTTCTCCCTCCCTCCCCATCCACCTTCCCACACCCTTCCCCTTTGATAACCACTAGCCCCTTCTTGGAGTCTGTGAGTCTACTGCTATTTTGTTCCTTCAATTTTGCTGCATTGTTATACTCCACAAATGAGGGAAATCATTTGGCACTTGTCTTTCTCCGCCTGGCTTATTTTACTGAGCATAATATCCTCCAGCTCCATCCATGTTGTTGCAAATGGTAGGATTTGTTTCTTTCTTATGGCTGAATAATATTCCATTGTGTATATGTACCACATCTTTATCCATTCATCTACTGATGGACACTTAGGTTGCTTCCATATCTTGGCTATTGTAAAAAGTGCTGTGATAAACAGGGGTGCATATGTCTTTTTGAATCTGAGAAATTATATTCTTTGGGTAAATTCCAAGGAGTGGGATTCCCGGGTCAAGTGGTATTTCTATTTTTAGTTTTTTGAGGAACCTCCATATTGCTTTCCACAGTGGTTGAACTAGCTTACATTCCCACCAGCAGTGTAGGAGGGTTCCCCTTTCTCCGCATCCTCGCCAGCATTTGTTGTTCTTAGTCTTTTTGATGCTGGCCATCCTTACTGGTGTGAGGTGATATCTCATTGTGGTTTTAATTTGCATTTCCCTGATGATTAGTGATATGGAGCATCTTTTCATGTGTCTGTTGGTCATCTGAATTTCTTCTTTGGAGAATTGTCTCCTCATATCCTCTGCCCATTTTTTAATCGGGTTATTTGCATTTTGGGTGTTGAGGTGTGTGAGTTCTTTATATATTTTGGATGTTAACCCCTTGTCAGATATGTCATTTAGAAATATATTTTCCCATACTGTAGGATGCTTTTTGTTCTGTTGATGGTGTCCTTTGCCATACAGAAGCTTTTTACTTTGATGTAGTCCCATGTGTTCACTTTTGCTTTGTTTCCCTTCATCGAGGAGATGCATTTGGGAAGAAGTTGCTCATGCTTATATTCAGGAGATTTTTGCCTATGTTGTCTTTTAACAGTTTTATGGTTTCATGACTTACATTCAGGTCTTTGATCCATTTTGAGTTTACTTTTGTGATGGGGTTAAACAATAATCCAGTTTCATTCTCTTGCATGTAGCTGTCCAGTTTTGCCAACACCAGTTTTTGAAGAGGCTGTCATTTCCCCATTGTATGTCCATGGCTCCTTTATCATATATTAATTGACCATATATGCTTGGGTTTATATCAGGACTCTTTAGTCTGTTCTATTGGTCTGTGGGTCTGTTCTTGTGCCAGTAGCAAACTGTCTTGATTACTATGGCTTTGTAGTATAGCTTGAAGTTGGGGAGCATAATTCCCCCAGCTTTATTCTTCCTTCTCAGGATTGCTTTGGCTATTTGGGGTCTTTTGTGGTTCCGTATGAATTTTAGAAAGATTTGCTCTAGTTCATTGAAGAATGCTTTTGGTATTTTGATAGGAATTGCATTAAATCTGTCAATTGCTTTAGGCAGGATGGCCATTTTGACAATATTAATTCTTCCTATCCATGAGCACGGGATGTGTTTCCATTTCATTGGTATCTTCTTTAATTTCTCTCATGAGTGTCTTATAGTTTTCAGAGTATAGGTATTTCACTTCCTTGGTTGGTTTATTCCTAGGTATTTTACTCTTTTTGATGCAATTATGAATGGAATTGTTTTCCTGATTTCTCTTTCTGCTGTTTCATTGTTAGTATATAGAAATGCCACAGATTTCTGCATATTAATTTTGTGTCCCACAACTTTGCTGAATTCAGATATTAGATCTAATAGTTTTGGAGTGGATTCTTTAGGGTTTTTTATGTACAGTATCATGTCATTTGCAAACAGGGACAGTTTAACTTCTTTCTTGCCAATCTGGATGCCTTTTATTTTTTTGTGTTGTCTGATTGCCATGGCTGGGACCTCCAGTACTATGTTGAATAGAAGTGGGGAGAGTGGGCATCCTTGTCTTGTTCCAGATCTTAAAGGAAAAGCTTTTCAACTTCTCACTGTTAAGTATAATGTTGGCTGTGGGTTTGTCATATATAGGCTTTATTATGTTGAGGTACTTGCCTTCTATATCCATTTTGTTGAGAGTTTTTATCATGAATGGGTGTTGAATTTTGTCAAATGCTTTTTCAGCCTCTATGGAGATGATCATGTGGTTTTTGTCCTTCTTTTTGTTGATGTGGTGGATAATGTTGATAGATTTTCAAATGTTGTACCATCCTTGCATCCCTGGAGTAAATCTTACTTGATCATGATGGATGATCTTTTTGATGTATTTTTGAATTCAGGTTGCTAATATTCTGTTGAGAATTTTTGCATCTATGTTCATGAGGGATATTCGTGTGTAATTTTCTTTTTTTGTGGTGTCTTCACCTGGTTTTGTTATTAGAGTGATGCTGGCCTCATAGAATGATGTTGGAAGTATTTCCTCTTCTTCTACTCTTTGGAAAACTAAGGAGGATGGGTATTAGGTCTTCACTAAGTGTTTGATAAAATTTAGCGGTAAAGCCATCTGGTCCAGGCCTTTTGTTCTTATGTAGTTTTTTTTATAAGTTTATTTTGATATCATTAATCTACAATTAAATCCGTAATATTATGGTGATTACACTACCCCCTTCATCAGGTCCCCCCCGCCCAATCCCATTACAGTCACTGTCCATCAGCGTAGTGAGATGCCATAGAGTCACTACTTGTCCTCTCTGGGTTGTACAGCCCTCCCCGTGCCCCCCCAATATTACATCTGCTAATCGTAATGTCCCTTCTTCCCCGTTGCCCCTCCCTTCCCACCCATCCTTCCCAGTCCCTTTCCCTTTGGTAACTGTTAGTCCGTTCTTGGGTTCTGTGAGTCTCCTGCTGTTTTGTTCCTTCAGTTTTTTTTTTCCTTAGTTGTTATGCTCCACATAGGAGTGAAATCATTTGGTACTTATCTTTTTCAGCTTGGCTCATTTCACTGAGCGTAATACCCTCTAGCTCCATCCATGTTGTTGCAAATGGTAGGATTTGTTGTCTTCTTATGGCTGAATAATATTCCATTGTGTATATTACCACATCTTCTTTATCCATTCATCTACTGATGGACACTTAGGTTGCTTCCATTTCTTGGCTATTGTAAATAGTGCTGTGATAAACATAGGGGTGCATATATATTTTTCAAACTGGGCTCCTGCATTCTTAGGGTAAATTCCTAGGAGTGGAATTCCTGGGTCAAATGGTATTTCTATTTTGAGTTTTTTGAGAAACCTCCATACTGTTTTCCACAATGGTTGAACTAATTTGCAGTCCCACCAGCAGTATTGGAGGGTTCCCTTTTCTCCACATCCTTGCCAACATTTGTTGTTGTTTGTGTTTTGGATGTTGGCCATCCTCACTGGTGTGAGGTGATATCTCATTGTGGTTTTAATCTGCATTTCTCTGATGATTAGCAATGTGGAGCATCTTTTCATGTGCCTGTTGGCCATCTGAATTTCTTCTTTGGAGAAGTGTCTGTTCATGTCCTCTGCCCATTTCTTAATTGGATTATTTCCTTTTTGTTTGTTGAAGTGCGTGAGTTCTTTATATATTTTGGATGTCAAACCCTTATCGGATACGTCATTTATGAATATATTCTCCCATACTGTAGGAAGTCTTTTTGTTCTACTGATGGTGTCCTCTTATGTAGTTTTTTGATTACTAATTCAATTACATTGCTGGTAATTGGTCTGTCCAGATTTTCTGTTTCTTTCTGGGTCAGCCTTGGAAGGTTGTGTTTTTCTAGAAAGCTGTCCATTTCTTTTAGGTTATCCAGTTTGTTAGCATATAATTTTTCATAGTATTCTCTAATAATTCTTTGTATTTTTGTGGTGTCCGTAGTGATTTTTCCTTTCTCATTTCTGATTCTGTTTATATGTGTATACTCTCTTTTTTTTCTTGATAAGTCTGGCTAGGTGTTTATCTATTTTGTTAATTCTGTCGAAGAACCAGCTCCTGCTTTCATTGATTCTTTCTATTGTTTTATTTTTCTCAATTTTATTTATTTCTGCTCTAATCTATATTATGTCCCTCCTTCTACTGACTCTGGGCCTCATTTGTTCTTCTTTTTCTAGCTTTGTTAATTGGGAGTTTAGACTGTTCATATGAGATTGTTCTTCTTTCCTGATGTGGGCCTGTATTGCAATATACTTTCCTCTTAGCACAGCCTTCCCAGTGTCCCATAGATTTTGCAGTGTTCCATTATTGTTGTCATTTTTCTCCATATATTGCTTGATCTCTGTTTTTATTTGTTCATTGATCCATTGGTTATTTAGGAGCATGTTGTGAAGCCTCCAGGTGTTTGTGGGAGTTTTCTTTTTTTTAAAATAATTTATCTTGGTATCATTAATCTACAATTACATGTCAATATTATGGTTATTAAACTACCCCCTTCATCTGGTCCCCCCCACCAACCCCATTACAGTCACTGTCCATCAGTGTAATGAGATGCTATAGAATCATTACTTGTCTTCTCTGATTTGTACAGCCCTCCCCGCTCCCCCCCAACATTATGTCTGCTAAACGTAATGGCCCTTTTTCCTCCTTGTCCCTCCCTTCCCACCCATCTTCCACAGTCCCTTTCCCTTTGGTAACTGTTAGTCCATTCTTGGGTTCTGTGAGACTTCTGCTGTTTTGTTCCTTCAGTTTTTTTCTTTGTTCTTATACTGCACATATGAGTGAGATCATTTGATATTTGTCTTTCCACTTGGCTTATTTCACTAAGCATAATACCCTCTAGCTCCATCCATGTTGTTGCAAATGGTAGGATTTGTTTTTCTCCTTATGACTGAATAATATTCCATTGTGTATATGTACCACATCTTCTTTATCCATTCATCTACTGATGGACACTTAGGTTGCTTTCATTTCTTGGCTATTGTAAACAGTGCTGTGATAAACATAGGGGTGCATCTCTCTTTTTGAAACTGGGCTGCTGTATTCTTATGGTAAATTCCTAGGAGTGGGATTCTTGGGTCAGGTGGTATTTTTATTTTGAGTTTTTTGAGGAACCTCCATACTGCTTTCCACAATGGTTGAACTAGTTTACATTCCCACCAGCAGTGTAGAAGGGCTCCCTTTTCTCCACATCCTTGCCAACATTTGTTGTTGTTTATGGTTTGGATGTTGGCCATCCTCTCTGGTGTGAGGTGATATCTCATTGTGGTTTTAATCTGGATTTCTCTGATGATTAGCGATGTGGAGCATCTTTTCATATGCCTGTTGGCCATCTGAATTTCTTCTTTGAAGAAGTGTCTATGCATGTCCTGTGGCCATTTCTTAATTGGATTATTTGCTTTTTGTTTTTTGAGGTGAATGAGTTCTTTATATATTTTGGATGTAAACCCTTATCAGATACGTCATTTATGAATATATTCTCCCATACCGTAGGATGTCTTTTTGTTCTACTGATGGTGCCCTTTGCAGTACAGAAGCTTTTCCGCTTGATATAGTCTCACTGTTCATTTTTGCTTTTGTTTCCCTTGCCTGGGGAGATATGTTCATGAAGAAATCGCTCATGTTTATGTCCAAGAGATTTTTGCCTATGTTTTTTTCTAAGAGTTTTATGGTTTCATGACTTATATTCAGGTCTTTGACCCATTTTTTTTCTTTGAACCATTTTGAGTTAACTTTTGTGTATGGGGCTAGACAGTAGTCCAGTTTCATTCTCTTGCATGTAGCTGTCCAGTTTTGCCAACACCAGCTGCTGAAGAGGCTGTCATTTCCCCATTGTATATCCAAGGCTCCTTTATCAAATATTAATTGACCATATATGTTTGGGTTAATGTTTGGATTTTCTATTCTATTCCACTGGTCTGTGGTCTGTTTTTGTGCCAATACCAAATTGTCTTGATTACTGTGGCTTTGTAGTACAGCTTGAAGTCAGGAAGCCTAATTCCCCATTTTATTCCTCCTTCTCAGAAGGATTGCTTTGGCTATTCGGGATCTTTTGTGGTTCCATATGAATTTTAGTATTATTTGTTGCAGCTCATTGAAGAAAGCTGTTGGTATTTTGATAGGGATTGCGTTGAATCTGTAGATTGCTTTAGGTAGTATAGCCATTTTGACAATACTTATTCTACCTAGCCAAGAGCATGGGATGAATTTCTGTTTCTTAGTGTCCTCTTTAATTTCTCTTAGGAGTGTCTTGTAGTTTTCAGAGTACAGGTCTTTCACTTCCTTCGTTAGGTTTATTCCTAGGTATTTTATTCTTTTTGATGCAATTGTGAATGGAATTGTTTTCCTGATTTCTCTTTCTATTAGTTCATCGTTAATGTATAGGAAAGCAACAGAGTTCTGTGTGTTAATTTTGTATCCTGCAACTTTGCTGAATTCAGATATTAGTTCTAGTAGTTTTGGAGTGGAGTCTTTAGGGTTTTTTATGTACAATGTCATGTCATCTGCAAATAGTTCTTTACCAATCTGGAAGCCTTGTATTTCTTTGTTTTGTCTGATTGCCGTGGCTAGGACCTCCAGTACTATGTTGAATAACAGTGGAGAGAGTGGGCATCCCTGTCTTGTTCCCGATCTTAGATGAAAAGCTTTCAGCTTCTCGCTGTTAAGTGTGATGTTAGCTGTGGGTTTGTCATATATGGCCTTTATGATGTTGAGTTACTTGCCCTCTATACCCATTTTGTTGAGAGTTTTAATCATGAACGGATGCTGAATTTTGTCAAATGCTTTTTCAGCATCTATGGAGATGATCATGTGGTTTTTGTTCTTCTTTTTGTTGATGTGGTGGATGATGTTGATGGATTTTCGAATGTTGTACCATCCTTGCATCCCTGGGATGAATCCCACTTGATCATGGTGTATGATCCTCTTGATGTATTTTTGAATTTGGTTTGCTAATATTTTGTTGAGTATTTTTGCATCTAAGTTCATGAGGGATATTGGTCTGTAATTATCTTTTTTGGTGAGGTGTTTGCCTGGTTTTGGTATTAGAGTAATGCTGGCTTCATAGAATGAGTTTGGAAGTATTCCCTCCTCTTCTATTTTTTGGAAAACTTTAAGGAGAATGGGTGTTATTTCTTCTCTATATGTCTGGTAGAATTCAGCGGTGAATCCATCCGGTCCTGGAATTTTGTTCTTGCGTAGTTTTTTGATTACTGATTCAATTTCATTGCTGGTGATTGGTCTGTTTTGTTTTTCTGTTTCTTCTTTGGTCAGTCTTGGAAGGTTGTATTTTTCTAATAAGTTGCCCATTTCTTCTAGGTTTCCTGCTTGTTAGCATATAGATTCTCATAATATTCTCTTATAATTCTTTGTATTTCTGTGGGGTCGTTCATGATATTTCCTTTCTCATTTCTTATTCTGTTTATGTGTGTAGATTCTCTTTTTCTCTTAATGAGTCTGGTTAGGGGTTTATCTATTTTGTTTATTTTTTCAAAGAACCAGCTCTTGGTTTCATTGATTTTTCCTTTTGTTTTATTTTTCTCAATTTTATGTATTTCTTCTGTTATCTTTATTATGTCCCTCCTTCTGGTGACTTTGGGCCTCATTTGTTCTTCTTTTTCCAATTTCAGTAATTGTGTCTTTAGACTATTCATTTGGGAATGTTCTTCTTTCTTTAGATAGGCCTGGATTGCAATATACTTTCTTCTTAGAACTGCCTTTGCTGCGTCCCACAGAAGTTGTTGCTTTGTGTTGTTTTTGTCATTAGTCTCCATATATTCTTTGATCTCTGTTTTGAGTTGGTCGTTAACCCATTGATTAATTAGGAGCATGTTGTTAAGTCTCCATGTATTTGTGAGTCTTTTTGATTTCTTTCTAAAATTTATTTCTAGTTTTATACCTTGTGATCTGAGAAGTTGGTTGGTAGAATTTCAGTATTTTTGAATTTACTGAGGTTGTTTTTGTGGTCTAGTATGTAGTCTATTCTGGAAAATGTTCCATGTGCCCTTGAGAAGAATGTGTATCCTGTTGCTTTTGGGTGTAGAGTTCTGTAGATGTCTGTTAGGTCTATCTGTTGTAGTGTGTTGTTCAGTGCCTCTGTGTCTTTACTTATTCTCTGTCTAGTTGATCTGTCCTTCATTGTGAGTGGTGTGTTGAAGTGTCCTAAAATGAATGCATTGCTTTCTATTTCCTCCTTTAATTCTGTTAGTATTTTTTTCACATATGCTGGCGCTCCTGTGTTGGGTGCATATGTATTTATAATGATTATATCGTCTTGTTGGACTGACCCCTTTATCATTATGTAATGTCCTTCTTTATCTTTTGCTACTTTCTTCATTTTGAAATCTATTTTGACTGATACAAGTACTGCAACACCTGCTTTTTTCTCTTTGTTGTTTGCATGAAATATCTTTTTCCATCCCTTCACTTTTAGTCTGTGTATATCTTTGGATTTGAGGTGAGTTTCTTGTAGGCAGCATATAGATGGGTCTTGCTTTTTTATCCTTTCTGTTACTCTGTGTCTTTTGATTGGTGCATTCAGTCCATTTACATTTAGGGTGATTATTGATAGGTATGTACTTATTGCCATTGCTGGCTTTAGATTCGTGGTTACCAAGGGTTCAAGGGTTGCTTCTTTACTATCTAACAATCTAACTTAACTTTCTTGTTAAGGTATTGTAAACACTCTCTGATGTTTCTTTATTTCTCTCCCTTCTTATTCTTCCTCCTCCATTCTTTCTATACTTGGTGTTTTATTCTTTGCCTTTAGTTTGTATTTGGATGGTCTGCTTTCTGTGGTATGATTTAATTTTCTCTGGTGACATCTTTTTAGCCTTAAGTGTGCTTCCATCTAGAGCAGTCCATTTAAGATATCCTGTAGTGGTGGTTTATGAAAGGCAAATTCTCTCAACTTTCGTTTGTCTGGAAATTGTTTAATCCCTCCATCATATTTAAATGATAATCGTGCTGGATACAATATTCTTGTTTCGAGGCCCTTCTGTTTCATAACATTAAATATATCATGCCATTCTCTTCTGGCCTGTAAGGTTTCTGTTGTGAAGTCTGATGATAGGCTGATCGGTGTTCCTTTGTAGGTGATCTTTTTTCTCTCTCTAGCTGCCTTTAATACTGTGTCTTTATCTTTGATCTTTCCCATTTTAATTATTATATGTCTTGGTGTTGTCTTCCTTGGGTCCCTGTGTTGGGAGATCTGTGTCTTCTGGGGACTGCGAGACTATTTCCTTCCCCAGCTTGGGGAAGTTTTCAGCAATTATTTCCTCAAAGACACTTTCTCTTTTTCTCTCTCTTCTTCTCTGTTACTCGTATAATGCGAATATTGTTCCGTTTGGATTGGTCACAGAGTTGTCTTAAAATTTTTTCATTCCTAGAGATCCTTTTATCTCTCTCTGCCTCAGCTTCTCTGTATTCCTGTTCTCTGATTTCTATTCCATTAACAGTCTCTTGCATCTCATCCAGTCTGCTGCTAAGCCCGTCGATCGCTTGTCTCATTTCTGCATTGTCTTTCCTCACTTCCCTCACTTCCTCCCTTAGCTCTTGCATATTTCTCTGTAGATCCATCAGTATGGTTATGAATTTTATTCTGAATTCTTCCTCAGGAAGATTGTGCGTTTCCATCCCTTCAGGTTCCCTCTCTTGTGTTTTCTGGGTCTGGGTAAGTTTTCTTTGTACTATATTCCTCTGTCTTTTCATGGCGATAGAAGTGGTCGCTGGTAGGTGCCACCTGTGTCAGCGCCACTCTTTAAGACTTTTAAAAAGAAAAAAAAGGAAAAAAAGAGAAAAAAGAGAAAGAAAAAGAAAAGAAAAGCGGAAAAAACAAAAACAAAACAAAATAAAAACCCCATGCCCCGTGTAGATTTTGTGAGGATCCTGTAGGTGGCGCTGTTGCTCCAGTATTCCACAGCCCCCGCTGCACTGCTCTGCAACGCCCTTTTTAGCTGTGGCTGGGGCGGGAAAGAATGGGAGGCTACTGATCTTGATGGGAAGTCTTTGTGCAGGTATTTTTTTCCCTGTCGCCAGCCAAGGCGTCCAAAATTCCCCAGGGCTCCCAGCCTGCTGGGCTGAGTGTGCTGGGACGATCCTGCTCCTCTGTTGGGACCCTGTCCCTTTAAGACCGCTAAAAAAGCACGCGCTTTTCTTTTGTCCCGGGGAGCCGGCTGCGAGGACCCGAGTGCGTTTCCCGGCTCAGATCCTACACCCTCTCTCTCTGTAAGCTCCGATACACCGCGCAATGTGTGTCAGCGCTCCTGGCGTGGATCACCACGGCTGGTTATTTCGTGGGCCTGTACTTCTACTCCGTCTGTGCTCTGAATCCTCTCCTCCTGCCGGTGTGCTGGGGTGGGGGAGTGCTCGGGTCCTGCCATGTTGTGGCTCCATATCTTACCCGCCTTGCGGTGTGCCGAGTCCTCTCAGGTGTAGATGCAGACTGGGTGCTGTCCTGTATCTTCTGTTCTCTCTTCTAGGAATAGTTGTATTTGTTGTATTTTCATAAATATATGTGGTTTTGGGAGGAGGTTTCCGCCGCCCTGCTCATGCCGCCATCTTCCTGGGAGTCCGGGATTTTTCATTTTCCTTGCCTAATTTATTTCTAGTTTCATACCTTTTTGGTCTGAGAAAGTGGTTGGTACAATTTCAGTCTTTTTGAATTTACTGAGGTTCTTTTTATGGCCTAGTACTTTTTCTATTCTTGAAAATGTTCCATGTGCACTTAAGAAGAATGTGTATCCTGCTGCTTTTGGGTGTAGAGTTCTGTAGATGTCTGTTAGGTCCATCTGTTCTAATGTGTTGTTCAGTGCTTCTGTCTCCTTACTTATTTTCTGTCTGGTTGATCTGTCCTTTGGAGTGAGTCGTGTGTTGAAGTCTCCTAGAATGAGTGCATTGCATTCTATTTCCCTTTTTAATTCTGTTAGTGTTTGTTTCACAGATGTAGGTGCTCCTGTGTTGGGTGCATAGATATTTATAATGGTTATATCTTCTTGTTGGATTGATCCCTTTTATCATTATGTAATGTCCTTCTTTGTCTCTTGTGACTTTGTTTTGACATCCATTTTTTCTGATACAAGAACTACAACACCTGCTTTTTTCTCCCTATTAGTTTTGCATGAAATATAGTTTTCCATCCCTTCACTTTTAGTCAGTGTATGTCTTGGGTTTAAAGTAAGTCTCTTGTTGGCAGCATATAGACAGGTCTTGTTTTTTTATCCATTCAGCGACTCTATGTCTTTTCATTGGTGCCTTCAGACCATTTACATTTATGGTGATTATCAATAGGTATGTACTTATTGCGATTGTACACTTTAGATTTGTGGTTACCAAAGGTTCAAGGTTAACATCCTTACTATCTAAGAGTCTAATTTAACTCACTTAATATGCTATGAGAAACACAGTCTAAAGGTTCTTTTTTTCTCCTCCTTTTTCTTCCTCCTCCAATCTTTATATATTACATATCATACAGTGTACTCTTGGTCTATCTCTTGGTTGACTTTGGGGATAGTTGATTTAATTTTGCATTTGCTTAGTAATGAACAGTTCTACCTTTTTTACTGTGGTTTTATTACCTCTGATGACAGCTATTAAACCTCAGGAACACTTCCATCTATAGCAGTCCTTCCAGAATACACTGTAAAGTAGAGATGGTTTGTGGGAGGTATATTCTCTCATCTTTTGCTTATCTGGAAATTGTTTAATCCCTCCTCCAAATTTAAATGACAGCCTTGCCAGATAAAGTATTCTTGGTTCGAGGCCCTTCTGCTTCATTGCATGAAATATATCATGCCACTCCCTTCTGGCCTGTAAGGTTTTTGCTGAGAAGTCTGATGATAGCCTGATGGGCTTTCCTTTGTATGTGACCTTATTTCTCTCCCTGCTTTTAATAGTCTGTCCTTAATCCTTGATCTTTGCCATTTTAATTACTATATGTCTTGATGTTGTCTTCTTTGGGTCCCTTGTGTTGGGAGGTCTGTGCACCTCCATGGCTTGAGAGACTATCTCCTTTCCCAGATTGGGGAAGTTTTCAGGAATTACGTCCTCCAAGACACTTTCTATCCGTTTTTCTCTCTCTTCTTCTTCTGGTACCCCTATAATGCGAACATTGTTGCGTTTGGATTGGTCACACAGTTCTCTCAATATTCTTTCATTCTTAGAGATCCTTTTTTCTTTCTGTGCCTCACCTGCTTTGTATTCCTTATCTGTAATTTCTATTTCATTTATCATCCTCTCCACTGTATCTAATCTGCTTTTAAAACTTTCCATTGTATGTTTCATTTCTGATACTGTGTTCCGTAATGATTGATTCTCCGACCGGAATTTACCGAGTTCTTGAATATATTTCTGTACCTATATGAGCGTGCTAATGATTTTAATTTTGAAATCCCTTTCAGAGAGATTTATGAGGTCGATTTCATTTGAATTTTTCTCATGGGTGGTTGTATTCATAATTTTACTTTGAACCAGGGTCCTCTGGCATTTCATATTTGTATATGGCGCCATCTAGTGCCCAGAAGCTCTACTGGAGCTGCTCAGCCCCTGAAGCAATGTTGGGGGGTCGCAGGGGAGTGGTATTGGTGCCTGGGGGGAGGAAAGAGCTGTTTCCTGCTTCCTGGTTACTGTACCTGTCTCCACTGCTAGAACCAGTGGACTGAGCACACAGGTGTAAGCCTCTGTGCATTGCATTTGTAGTTGCTGTAGACTGGGCTTTCCTCTGGCTGGCCTAATGCCAGGGTAGGGTTTGCCGGTTTGTGAGCCAGGTGGGGCTGGCTGGGAGAAAGGCTCAGTAGGCTGCATTTCATGGAGGGGGTCCTTGGAGCTGTGTAGCCAGCCAGGGAGCTGAGACCTGAAGATTGTGAAAGCTCCCAACCTGCTGTGCAGAGTGCACCCAGACAATTTTGTCTACCTGTCCTTTCTCCTGAGCAGGAAGCTCTGTGCAATACTTGCCCCTTTAGCAGCCCTCTTGCGGTTAGGAAGTCTCTCAAACTCCCCACTTTTCTTTTGTCCCAGAGCATCCCGATATGGATCCCTGCTTTCCACAAGCAGCTGGAATCTCAGTCTCTCCAGGTATTCTGCCTGTCTTAGCTTTCCAACCCCCTAATCACGAGAGTACCATGAAAACACCATGAAATGTAGGTTTGTGCTCCCAGATCAGATCTCTGGAGTTAGGTTTTCAGCAGTCCCAGGCCTCCACTCCCTCCGTGCTCCGTTTCTCTTCCTCCCACTGGTGAGTTGGGGTGGAGGAAGGGCTTGGGTCCCACCGGGCCACCGCTTTGGTACATTATCCTGTTCCATGAGGTTTATTCTTTTCTCCAGGTGTATGCAGTTTGGTGCAGTCCTCTTTCCTGTTGCTCTTTCAGGATTAGTTGTATTAGTTATATTTTCATATTATATGTGGTTTTAGGAGGAAGCCTCTTGTTTCACCTCTCACACTGCCATCTTTAATCCTCCTGCAATCTGAGTGTGGTATTCTTACTGATTACTGTACTCACTGAGTGTCTCTTGATTCCCAAAGAAATCAAAACCTGTGTCTGCTAGTGTTCAGTTCAGGCTTAAATTTTTAATAATGTGGTAAAATATACATAAAATAAGTTTATCATTTTAACCATATTAACTGTACAGTCAAACCATATGTAACCATATGCAAGTGTACAGTTCTGTGGCATTAAGTACACTCACCCCGCTGTGCGACCACCACCACCGAGCCTGCACAGAACTCTCAGCTTGTATAGCTGATGCTCTGTACACATTAAACAATAGCTCCTGATCCTCCCCTCCCCCAGGCCTCTGGCAGCTACCATTCTACTTTCTGTTTTTATGATTTTGACCACTTTAAGTACTTCAGGGAAGTGGAATCATCCAGTATTTGTCCTTTTGTGACTGGCTTATTTTACTTAGCATAATGTTCTCAAGGGCCATCCATGTTGTATCGTGACAGAATTTCCTTTCTTTTAAAGATTGAATAATATTCCATTATATGTATATGCACATTTCAATTATCCATTCATCTGTCAATGGACGTGGGTTGCTTCCATGTTTTCACTGTTGTGAATAATGCTATGGACACAGGTGTAGAAATACTTCTTTGAGGCCCTGTTTTCAAATCCTTTGGATGTATACCCAGAAGTGGAATTTCTGGGTCATGGTAATTCTATTTTTAATTTTTTGAGGAACTGCATTGTTTTCCACAGCAGCTGTACCATTTTACATTCCCACCAATAGTGCACAAGGGTTCTGATTTCTCCACATTCTTGCCAGTACTTGTTGTTTTCTATTTCTTTTGAGAGTAGCCATCCTAATGGATGTGAAGTGGTATCTCATAGTTTTGATTTGCATTTCCCTGATGATTAGTGATGTTGAGCGTCTTTTCATGTGCTTACTGGCCATTGGTATATTTTTGGAGAAATGTCTATTCAAGTCCCCTACCCATTTTTGGATTATTACGATTGTTCACTCAAGTCTGTAGTGCTCTTAAGACTCATGCTTGTTAAAAATGCTCTATTACAAAAAAGTACCAACTGGTTCAAATGTATATTTTCATGTTGCTCAGGAAAGAGAAGGTCTTGTCAGGCATCCTAGTTCCAGTGACAGGTCTGCCCTTTACTCAAGTGTCCTGATCAGGTCACAACACCGCCTGGGGTGTCTGGGGGTGTCTGGCAGCACATTGAAGCACAAGCAGGTCCTGGCAGCATGAGTGGGTAGCTCAGATTCAATAGCATGTAGTTCTGCTGCATTGCTTACCTTTCCCTCACATCACACCTGTGTCATCATTGGGATTTCCCTATGGCCAGATGACAGGAAAAATTTTAGGCTGGGCTTATAGACAGTTCTGAACAATATATAGGCACCAACTAGAAGTAGACCGCTGCAGTATGACAGCCCCAATCAAGAGTGTCTCTGGAAAATAATTGGGAAAGAAAAATCTGCCAATTTCTCAGACTTCAAACAGTACCTTTGCACTGCCAGGGCTGGAAGTCTTGAATCCATGATCATGGCCAAGGTGGTTAGTTTCCGTTTGCCCCCTCTCCCCCATCTATTACGTCTGTGCACTGCCGTATGCTTCTGGGTGATGGCTCCCTGTGTTTGGATTGCATTACTTAGACCCGCTTAGTCTCTGGTTTCCAATTTGGGTCTAGCTGATGAAAATTCCAGCAGGAAATTGGAAGGAGGAGAGAAAACATTTTTTCTTGCTCTCCCTCTTTTACCACTGGGTCCCTTCCAGTAGATGTGTCCCTCCAGACCACAGCTCCTGCCCAGTGGCCCCGCTCCACAGCTACAACTTTCACTGGACTCTGGTAACATGATGTCCTACCTTTGCCTCTTCAACCCCAGGGGTGGTAATGGTTTCCCACTGCTGCTTGTTTCTAGTGTCCCAACATCCATTGTTGGTGTCCTTAACTTGCCCACAACTCTTTAATTTACTTCACTAAGGTTTCTTCATATAAACCATCCCAGATAAATTCTGCTTCTTGATGGGACTCTGGGCGGAAACAAACTTTTCATTCTATTCTCCATGTCTCTTAACCTCTCATACTGTCCACTCCTTGTCTCATGCTATATTTGGAGAAATATCTTTAGATCTAGTTTCCAGTTTAATAGTCTCTTTTTGACTACTTATCTATTTTAATTCCCAAAATATTTTCCCAAAATATATATAATTTATATGATTTATATATTATATTACTTTATATTATAAAGACCAAAAATATTTTCCCATAATTTAGAGATTATATATTTCAAGTATTATCATTTCTTAAACATCTGGTTATTTTTATAATCTGCCCAGTTTTTGTAGTCTTTCCCTATTTGGTACACTCCTTCTACTTCATTAACTCATTATCTGCATAAGAGACATACTTTTACTTTTTTCTGGAAATTATCCTTTAACAAGGGGAAGTACAGGATGCCACAGGAGCATATGATGGGAGGCTGGACCTCACCCTGGGTACAGAGAAGACCTCCCTGGGAAAGAATTGAGAACTGAGGGGATCCCAGTCATTAGTACCAAATAGCTAGTTCTTCTCTAGGCCCAAATGTAGCTCCAGTTTCTTCTACCACTCCTGGATATAGAACAACATCTGATAGTTCCCTGCACCATGCTGTAGTCTCCGAAACTGCCTCCAGGACATCTCAGGTATTTCTACCCCATTGCTTAACGCTACTAGGGCTTGGGAGTATGCTAGGATTCAGTTTCTTCACTTTTTAAGAGGAAATAATGTCCACCAACTTCCTCCTTGGGTAAAAGTGAGAAGCAGATGAGAGGCACTTTGGAACTATAACTAGCTATTCTTGCAAGGTTGTATCAGCAGGGGTCTTTGGCAGTATTCAGATGTTAATAACTGAGTGGAGCTGGCCCAGCTGAGTCTATGAAGTACCCACTCTATAGAGGTCTGTGGGTCCCTATCTGCATCTCCTCTGTTTTCTCTGCCCTTCTCTGACCTGAAACACCTCCATCTCTTGGCTCTTGGTGTTTTTCTATTACTAGGGACCTATTCTGAGACATTATTGGATGAAGAGCCTTATGAAGCAAAGGCTAGACTCTAGAAAAAAATATTGAGTTCTGATACTTGTAGCAGAACAGAGAGAAGTTTCACTACTGTCTGTGCCTTTAGGGCAACAGGATATAGTGCAGCATTTCTCAAACTGGAGCCTGTGAACAAATTTTAAATTGTGTGTTTTAATTTCATATACTTGAAAAAAATTAACAACTTGACCGTCTTATAGCTTAGGATTGCCCTGTGATTCAGCTTCCACCCTCCTTGTTTGTGAATATAGACTATGTTAATTAAGCTACTAAAAACCAATGGATTGATTTAATATCCAAATGATATGCACAAGCCAGTTAAAGGCAAAATTTTATTAGGCATCTAGCCTGAGTGAAGGTTTCCTGGTAATTCAGATGACGGGGGGAATGGAGCATGTTGCTGCTATGATATAAGCACAGTGAACCCCTAAGCAGCTGTATGGCAGAAGTCTGCACCATTTTCATGTTGCCAGCAATTTAGTTTTCCTGCAAAGGTAGTATCTATCTCGTTAATTTTATTGTTACTGTTTTTATACTTTCATTGGTATATAACTTGAAAACTTATTCTGATATAAACATACAAGTTTATGTCAAGTTTTCTCTTTGTTCATATTTAAGCAACATAAGGAGAAACTGAGATAGTATAAAGAGCGTCAGCCACAGAAACCAAGTTGTCTAAGTTCTAGTTTTGGGTTTGACAGCCTGCAGGACTTTGGGCTGGTCACCTTGGTGTGCCTCGGTTTGTTCATCTGTAGAATGAGAGTTTGATTATGATCTTTAGATCCTCTTCTACCTCTAATTCTGTTTTTAAAAGTTCAGAGCCCTTATTTGGGAACATGGCCAAGCCTGGTTTGTGCTATTTATACTATGAGAATAAAGCCTGACCACCCCTGTGACTTTAGCTGGAGGCTGGGGAGGACACCATGAAGCTGCTTCTAGCCGCCCTGACCCCTGGAGAGCAGGAAGAGGCCTCCGTACCAGCTGTTGGCTGGACACAAGGCGCCACGCACTGGATGTCCCTGGTGTATGACAATGATTACCGGGGGCATGGGGAAGAGGGAAGAGCATCAGAATCAGGGCATTCAATCCAGTGACCTGCCCCATCCGGAACCCCACCACAGCTGATAACTAGGTTGAAATAAAGCTGTGTTGCTGTTGGGACTGGATCAAATTGCTCTGGGGTGTGTGCACAGAAAAATAGTTGGAAAGCAGTTGACGTCTTTGGAATGTGCTCAATGCATTTATGGAGGATGACAATAGGTAGAGAGATAGCTGCAACCAACTCCTAGAGGCCTTAGAAGACCAGCCTGGAGAATTCCAGAGGGATGAAAACCTAAACAATTTGTAAATTTCTCCTTTCTTCCTTCCCCTCCCTTCTCCTCCTCCCCCCTCTCTTGAACCTTACCGAGCACCTCTCCTGTGATTCTAAGGCTTTACATACAGCATTTTATCTTCATCACACATCCTATGTGGCAATACTTTTTCTTTAGTACACATTTTCACATCAAGACACTGAGGCACGGTGGTTCAAGTTGCCCACATTCATGTGTGGAAGAGATCCAGGGTGCACGGTCTGTGGTCGCGCCTGGAGCCTGGCTCTGGGCATTGTGCCAGCCCACACAGGACAGTCAAAGGCCGCCGAGCGCCCTGGATCACACACCCCGAGGCCGGCGCCGCAGACTACAATGCTAGGGCGCAACCAACAGCTGTGGACTAAAAGAACAGCGCTCCTAGGCCTGCGTTCTCCAGCGGTGAGCTGGGACCTGGCCGCCTGAAATCTGCGCTCTGCGGCATAGACTGGAGCGTCCCCAAGCAGCCTGTTAGTGAGGCTCACGGGCCGGCCCCGTGCAGCAAACTCAGGGAGAGTTGGGCGGAGTGGCCCTGAATCAGTCCTGTGGAGCCCGGGCTTCTGCGGGGCAGGCGCGAGCTGGCCGGAGGCGTACCCGCTTGCCTGCGGATCAGCAGCCGCCCCGGGGGCGTCCCTAGCGCAGCGGCCAAACCCTGCGGCCCGGCCCGGAGCCTAGAGCCGCAAACACCCAGAGTCGGGGGTTGGGAGAGGGCGAGGGAGGGAAGGCAGGAACCAGGACCACAGAAACCGCGGGATCTCTGGCTCTGAGGTCCACCCACAGTTGTTCTTAAGCAAAGTCACATCCCATTGGGAAAGTAAGGATAAAGAAATAGTGTGAAAGTTTTTTTCCCTCTTCCTCTGCTAGAGTTGCTTGTTGTATCCAACAAAATGCCAGCTGCACGTGATAAAATTTGCAGAAGAAAAATTTTAAATGCAGGATATAGATTAGTCTGGGTGAATATCTGCATGATATGTTGATGAAAGTTATTTAATTTGAAAAAGATGTTTTTGCTTTTTTGCTGTTTTGTTTTTATTCACAAAAAGTCGTTCATATATCAGGTTGTTAGTTTTAAAACAGAAAACTCCGAACCTTGTCCCTACCCACAGGAGTCCTTTAGAGATCACCCGTTTCTCCTCTCCTACCATTTCTGCTGATAGGAGCAAGGAGGGGACTTGCTTTGGTGTGTGTTAGGGAAGGGGCTTTTGTTTCGGACGTTGTGTCAGGGCTTATTTATCTTAGGTTTACAACTGGCAGATACTTTTACGTGCTTTACATGCACAATCCTTCTGGGCCTGGCATGGGGATGCAAGCTGAATGGGTGCTGCGTGGGGAACTAATACCAGTAGAGGCCCTGGGGAGAGGCGTTTCCAGCACTTGGTCAGTCCCCCGAAGTCCTAATGTGCCCCCAGCCTTCCTTTCTTTTCTCTATGGCTTTCCCAGCAGTTGCTCTGTTCCCAAGCTGCTGTGAAGTCTATGCCAGTGTTCTTAACAGAAGACAGTCACAGATCTCTGACTTAACTAGCAAGGCTCCATTCTTCTACTCTATTCTGAAAGGCTCCTCACACCCCTGGAAAATATATTTTTCAATACCCAGCAAATAAATAAAGTTTTCTGTTTCTTTCTGACAGTCTGCAATAATAATATGCAAGGTACACATTTTGTAGAACATCATGGTTTAAAACAATCCCTGGGAGCTCAAATTAGGTGTTTTTTTAAAGGATGCTCTAGCAGAGTGGAAACACACAAACACACGTTACTGAACACCTGAGTCAGGGTGGAGCAGCAGAAAGCTGGCCTGCTCAGGTGACTGCCGGTGCCCACTGGCCCAGAGCTGCCCTAGTCCTCTTGAGGCAGGAAACTCCTGTTTGAGGAGTATTTGGTGTGATTTGTGTAGATGTTAATAGGGTACCCAGTGGAGTAGTACTGTAAACAAGTACATTTGTTTTGGGAAATTAAAAGCTTGTTGGCAGTAGAGCTGCACTAGAATTCACTTTGTCTGATCCCCAATCCAATATTCATTCTTTGACAATTCTTTTTCAATAAACAATCTTAAAATAATGATGGCCTTGCCTTACTACCATCTACCTGCCTTGCCAATCGTACTTGGAGGGATAACGAGTAACAACAGTTTGCTATGTATCTTTTTGGCCCTTTTTTTTTCTGCCTGTGTGAAATTTTTTAAATTAAACATAGGATTATTTTCTTATTGTTCAGAAGCTTGCTTGCTTTATTCAATATAAGATGAACCCTCTTCCATGTTAGCACTTAACTTCATTCTCCCTCACCCCAATTTTATTGAAGTATAATTGAGTATGTTGTATGTGCATATACATACTATAAATATTTAAAGTATAGTTTGATCAGTTTTGACATACATGTACACTTGTGAGCCCACCACCACAACTGAGATAAAACATTTAACAATAAATAATATTTGATAAACCCAAGACAACAGGTCCATAACTTTCAAAAGTTTCCTCATGCCCCAGATAATCCATAGGTTAGGTGGAAGCACAGTCAATAAAATACTTTGTTCCTTTTAATGGTTGCAACCTTTTAGGCTTGTGGTAGATTAAAAATGCTGCCAGTTCCTTGCTACACCTCCCACTGAGAACTGGAATCCATTTCTTTCCCTTCGAATCTGGTCTGCCTCTTGCTAGACAGTGCAGTAGAAGTGACCTTCTGGGACCTCTGAAGTGAGGTCAGAAGCATCTGGGAACAATCTCTTCAAGCTCTTGAGCCCCTGCAAGAAGTCCAAATATTCCGAGGTCTTCATGCTTGGAAACCACATGGGGAGACCACATGGAGGGGCTCTGAGATCTGAGGATGTAGAGATGTGTAGCTGGGCCCCAGCTGTCTAGCCTGTAGCCTTCTGTGTCATCCCAGCTATGGCTCAAGACATGGTGAGCAGAAATAAGTATTTTCTGATGAGCCCTGTAGAAATTTCTGACCACAAAATTATGAAAGATTAATAACAAAATGGTGGTTCTTTTAGGGCATGATTTTGGAGTTATTTTGTTAAGTAGTTAAGTAAACAGTAAACTATTCACCTATTGAATAATATTTGGGTTGTGTCCATTTTTTTCCATTACAGACCATCCTGTACATGTGCTTTTTTTTTGCATATGTAAGGATTTCTCTTAGATTCTCAGAGACAGAATTGCTGCACCAGTGGGCTATCCTCTCTCTATCTCTTTATCTCTTTCTCTGCATTACTCCAGCCCCTGTTTTGATAGGTACTGGCAAATTTCCCTCTAGAAAGAGCATATAAAAGTGGCCTTTTCCTTCACCTTCACAAAAGTCTTTGACAAATTACTTCACCAGCCTGTGTTTCATTTGCTTATCTCTAAATGAGAATAATCCCTACCCTGACCTTCCTTACAGGATTGCAATCAAGAGATCAAAAGTGAAATCTAAATAACACAAAAAAATGTTATCTATTGTGATATGGGGACCTGCAGAGAAAATTGAAATTTCTGGCCTTAAACAGCACTCATTATATATATATATATATAAGAGTCTGTTTGCACATCTATGGGATGTTTACCTGGGACAGAATGGCTGGTAAGTCATGGGAGTACTGATCCAGGGGAGGGGTGGAGAGGAAACACCCATTCTCTCCTCTCCCTGTATTGCTGGCATGTAATTGGTTGGGCATCTGCCAGTCTCCAGAGACCTGCCTACAGAGTTGCTTCTGGTGCTAGGGGTGGGCAAGTAGAGGGCCACTGGGAGATCAGGGAGAGTGCCATGAGAGCTGTGGAGCCCTGGTGTTCCTGGAGAATTAAGCCCGACTGTGGGAGTAGGGAGATTGGAGAGTAGAGGAGGGAAGCCTGGCAGGAGAACTAGGAGAGAACAGAAGCCGGCAGAGGGAAGCCATAGTGGATGAGAGGCTGAGACTGCTGTGAGACTAAAACCCCATTTGAACCCCCAAATTTTTGCCCTTGCCTTTATTTGGTCTTATTTAATTAATAGAGAACTTGCCCTGGGGAGGGAAGCCCCTCCTCCCCGAGCAACAGGACCTTGATCATTTGGGAGTGAACTCCCCTGACTTTATCTCTGGCCTTTTTCCAAGATAGCCTATGCAATCCTGTCTTCTCATTCTCTCTCTCTTTACACACATACAATATTAATACATATGTGAATCTTATATGTACATATGTAAAGATATATGCAAGACAACTTTATTTTGTCAATTTGAATGATTTTATGGGAACAATTTTATGATTTTATTGTATTAGTTGAATACTTTTATGGGAACAATTAGTAATACTTGACTCAAATATATTGCAAGAATTATAGTAGAAAATTTAAATGGCAATTGTATTTGTCATGTCACATAGTGCTTCTGGGAATATGCTAATCACCAGCTGGAAACAAGAAGAAAGAAATTTGACTTGTAATACAGAGTATGAAAGTGGATCTATTATAGGAAATTTGTGGGTTTTATGTGTGTGTGTGTGTGTGGAGGGGGGGGGACTAGATACTATTTGTCCATACAAAAAAACACAAGAGAGAATAATTCAGTATATTGTATATCACAGGTTTCACTATATTTTGAGCAACAACTGCTTTGTCTAAATGCATATACTTCTATGCTAGTGGTCTGCAAAATTAAACACCATATGAAGCTGCTGTTACTCTGTTTCATTGTCTCCCTCCCACTCTTATAGAGTCAGCTGGTGGCCACTGGATCTTCCAGGTACTGCTGTCTTCCTTAGCTCCCTCAATTTTTCAATTCAAGAATAGACCAGGCATTACTGTATTGCATATATACCTTTCTTTTCCCTCATTTGATTTCACAACAGTGGATTAAACATTCAGTCTTGCCCAGATATTTTCCGTGGGTATCATGACCTTCATTGTGTCCCTTTATGTTGGTTTTAAACCTTGAGAGTTCCGTGGGTGAAAACTGAAACTGGCTCCCTTATGTGGAGGGCAAGAACAGACTGGAGAAAGAGGCAGACCACTCCAGACTGGTTGGTGGCTGATTTAATAAGCAAGGATACTTGCATATGAGGCTTGTCTTGGGCAGCTGCAAAATGAGTAAATCTCCACATCCACCCACCGAGATCTTAAAAGTTTATAGAGGCAGATTCAGTCGCATGTACTGTCTAGATGGTCTCAACAACACATGTGTGCTCAAGGCTGCATCCTTGAAAACAGCTCCCGCTCTGGGAACCATCGGTGGAATGTACATTCCAAGGACAGGGGTGTGGGGGAGGAGCCTCCAGTTATCCAGGTTCAGCTTGAGGGGAAACCTGGGGTCATGTCCTCTTGATGACCTCCTTTAATATCCTAGCATCACGAATAAGCAGGTAGTAAAAATATTTTTAGAAATTTAACAATGTTTAGAAGAAAATAAGAGTGATCATTGATTTGGGAAAATCTGCAATAGGAACACACGGGAGAGAAAATGCTTATATTTGGCTCTTGAAGGATGATATTTCATGAAGAATGTCATCACAAAGCTCAACAGAATTTATTCTCTGAAAAATTTGAAACTAGGAATCAGGGTGGCCTGAAGAAGAGAAGGTATGTTTTAGATGCTTAGAAGGAGCCACACATATCTACGTATCTACAATATAACTTTCTTTAGCAAATAGTGGTGGCCCAGTTTGATAAAAAAACAATGCTCTGAAGCTGGACTGAATAATTTTTTAAAAAGCCAAAACCTTATTCTTAAATGCAAAACTCACTGCAAAAAAAGGAAAAAGAACATAGTATTTATTAATCCCAACCTTCTGTAAATGTTTTGGAAGTGTTTCCTTTGACCAGTAGGATCATACACTGTTTCATTCTTCTTAATTATATCACAGCCATTTCTCCAAAGAGATAAATATCTTTCTTCAACATGAGAGTTTTAACTCTTGACTTTGAGATGTTTAGACTTCAGAAAATTTGCAAAAGTAGTACAGAATTCAGATGTGCCTTTATCCAGCTTCTTCTCATGTTTTCATTTTATATAACCATGCACAATAATCAAAACTGGGAAATTAACACTGGCACAATATTGCTATCCAAACTGCAGACCTTATTCAAATATATATATATATTTTATTCTATAGTTTTTCCTTTTTCTGTCCCAGGATCCAATCCAGATTCTCACATTGCCTTCTATTGTCATGTCTCCCTCATTTTCTCTAATACGTAATAGTTCCTTGGATTTTCCTTATTTATGACTTCGACATTTTTGAAGAATACTGTCAGTTGCTTTGTGTGATGTCCCTCAATTTGAATTTGATGTTTTCTCATGATTAGAATGTGGTTTGCCTTTATGGCAAGAATCCCACAGAAGTGATACCGTGTCCTGGACTGATGTCGGGAATTTCATGATGATGGTGTTGACTTCCATGACCTGGTTAAAGTGACATGCCTGTTAGATTGCCCAACTGTAAAGTTAATAGACCCCCTTGCTATTAATAAATACCTTGAGATCATTTGACACAATACAAATTTCTTTTTCTCCTCAAACTTTCACCAACTAATTTTAGAATCCATTTTTAGATCTTGCTTACTACAATTATTACTATTTTCCTCATTCTTTCTACATTTATTGAGTGTGATTCTTCTGTAAGAGTTGTTCCCCCATTTATTTATTCAATCATTTATGTATATCAGTATGGAATCACACGTATTTATTTTATCTGTACGTTATGAGCCAATACCATATTATTTTTGTTGCTCAAATCTACAGTACTAAATGGCAGAATAATATTTCCATTACAATCTGTGCCATGAATTATTAATCCAGCTCTTCAATATTGGACATCTAAGTTGTTTCCTGTAATTTGGTTCTAGTAATAATGTCTTATATACATAAATCTTTTAATTTTTATGTGTTTTCATAACTTGGTTTTCTAACAGTCGAATTACTGGATGTTGGAAAAGTTTATAATCTAGGCAGTCAAAACTCAACCGTTGACACGGAAATCACATTCCACACACTGCACCCAGACTACCCAGTAGAGGGAGTAGTCCGGGAGCTCTCGAGGATCTCTGTCAGCGGAGTCGCTTAGCACAATTGCCAATAACGTGAATACCACGTCACCATAAAGTTATTGAAGTTGAGGAAGAGACTTCCGGTGGGGGCAGTTCTATTTCCGTCAGGGCCTGTGTTCTCAGTCCTCCTTGACCTCCCAACCGGAATGTTTGTATCGCGTTTAAAGCCACGTCTGACCTGACCTCAGTCCCGCCCACACTGCGGAAGCATTTCCGGGTTACAGTTTTCCGCTCTGCCCCGCCCCGCTGCCGGTGCTGTGTGGAAGCCCGGGCTCTCCCGGAAGTGGCCCGGGCCTCGCTGTCGGGGTCCCCCCAACCCCGCTGCTGCTGACGGCCGCGGGGCGGCGGCAATGGCGGAGGCGGTGGCGGAGCGGGACGCTCGAGAGAAGCTGGCTCTCTGGGATTGGAGACCAGACACGACGGCACCGCTGACCGACAGGCAGACGGACTCGGTGCTGGAGCTGAAGGCGGCGGCGGAGAATCTTCCTGTGCCTGCCGAGGTGGGGTGACGGGCGGGAAGCAGGCTAGGCGGCGAGGAGGAGGGGCTGGGATGCTCCTCCAGTGCGCGGACGGACCCCGCCTTGCAGACCCCCGTCTTGGGTCTCTCGTCACTCCTCCCCGGGTATGGTGGCTTCTCCAGTGCCAGAGGCCTCTCACCTTCTCGGGCTGTCAGGCCTCTCATTGCCGGCGGCCGCCAATTCAACCCTCTCGCGGGGACGGCTGCGGGGGCGCCCAGCCCTCCCCCGGCGGCGTGGGGCCGTTGGCCGGGAGCCTGGCCCTGGGCGTCTTGCCCGGGTGTCCCTGCTGTCCGCCGAGACATGGTCCTGCTGCCCACCATTTCCCGGAAAGAGGGCACCGAACCTGAAGTGCTTTGCTTCAGGAGAGCCTCCTACTGGCATTCGTTTACCACCTTAGTGAACAGTTACCTTCCTCCATGGGGGCACTTGGGGAGACCAAAACTTGATGCCGAATGACAGTTTCATTCTTCCCACCTTGATCAATGAGCTCTCGATCGAGTGCAAGTTGTGGGAGATCCGATTTATTGATCTATAGCAAAGCAATAAACATGAACTTTACTTGAAAACTTGGTCAGTACATTGTCAGGTAATGCTGGTTTTCGGTTTTAGTGTCAACGTTTTTCATCCTAATTATCATTGGTATGTTATGAATATTACCTCTGTGTTATTCCATTCAATTAGTAGTAATAACAAGAAGTACATTTTATGAATTGCAGATGTTTGACAGACTTTTACTAGTTTTGAGGGCCAGGTTTAGGATGATTATTAGCAGTGTCCAGAGGCACATTGAGTTTAGAGACTTAACCTTTTTTTTTTTCTTTCTACCCTCAAATTTTAGAAGCTAAGAACTTTGAAACTACTCTGCGCTTTCGCTGTTGTGTGCTCTACTACAGAATACAGGTGTTCTGCCTTGGGTCTCTGTCAGCCTCTAGGATGCTATGCAGGAAGTGGGTCTGAAGTAAATGAAGAAGTAGGAGGAAATTTCTTTGGTTGGCTATCAAAGTCTTTTATGCTCTGCACAATAGAAGTTGTTTGCTCTGTAAATACTGTATTCCAGTTTGTTTATAATTGGTTTGGCATGTTACCAAGCAGGATGCTTGGACCTCACAGCACCTGTAGGAAACATAGTCCACAAGAAAAGTAACCCAATTTGTTTTTATTTTCTTGTGTCATAAGCTATTATTATTTTTATTGATCATGGAGGGGTTTGGAGTGAAGTAAGTGGAATCTTTTCATTTTCCTCCCACTTTTTCATATTTGTGCAATATAATGCTTTTCATTAGCCTTATGCAGTCTTTTAACACATATAATGTGCCTACCCTGGGCCAAGATTTGAGAATAGAAAGATAAGTAAAACAATATCCCTAACCTCATGAAGCTGACATCATTTTGATGGTCAGCATGTAAAAATGAATGAAGAAGGTTCGCCGATGGACAGTGACAGTAATGGGATATGTGGTGGGGACTTGATAATGGGGGGAGTCTAGTAACCACAGTGTTGCTCATGTAATTGTATATTAATGATACCAAAATAAAAAAAGAATGAATGAAGAAGGTAAGTTCAGATGGTGATGCATGATATAAGGCAAATTAAACAGGATGGTATGATACAAAGGGATAAGATGTGCCCTTTTAGATAAGGAGGGAAAGCTTTCCTAAGAAAGTGGCACTCTAAGGTGAGAACTCATGATAGAAAACAAGAAGCTAGCCTTGAAAAGACTATGAAATAACCTTCCAGTTGGAGGAAAGCAGTGCAAAGTCATGGGTAGGGGATGAGCTTGACAAGTTCAAGGATTTGGTGAGGGTCTTCTGGTACTTGCAGCCTTGGTACTGGATTTCTGTGAGAATGAAATAGTCTTTATTTACCCATCCTGGATTCTTTGAGAGGGATGTTCTCATTTTCATCAGCTATCTGCAGCTCTCATTTCCCTTCACTAAGGCGTTCATAAGTCTAGTGGGAAGACTTTGGAATTGAATTTTTTATCCGTTTCCACTCCTTTAACACTGGCACTGGAAGGAATGCCTTGATTTTTATTTTGTCCAACGACTGTGTTGTAAAGGATTTTCTGTAGTGTTTTCACAATTTTCAGGAGATAAATTACTTCCTGAACAACTGAAACTGGGCAAGTTAGCTGAATAACAAGAGGCCAGCTAACTCAGCAAATATGATAAAGCTGTTGTCCTTTTTAGAAAATAGCTTTTCTCTTTTATGAAGGAGGAGAACTGGTCTTATCTTGAAAATAAATTACACCTTTTAATTTGGTGTTAGATGAAAGGATTTGCAGTAGAATATTGGACTGGTGGACATATTTCTTGTAGCCAGGACAATTGTTTTAGTAGTAAGGGCCTTTTTCTTTCTGCTGAATTTAGTAATTTTTGATAAAATACTAAAATAGTTTACTCTGAAATTTACCTGTGATTTATGGTTACTGTTTTTCTAAAGGCTGAGCAACCTTAGTATTTAACATCTATAAGCCTGTTTTCTTTATAAAATGGAAATTATAACAGTACTTATCTCATGGGGAGTGTGAGGATTAAATCAGTATGTAAAGTGCACATGGCAAGCTACCTGCTGGTATTGTTATGTGTGTGCTTTTTTACTCCCACAGGCTTAACACCTTTAAAGAATAGATTCGAGTCTTGTATCATGAGCTGGTATAGGTGTCACTCAGACCAAAGGTACGAAGGTGTTAGGTGCCATGAGGAAGGTTCTTAGACTCCATCTGTACCTCTTCAATGGTTTGCTCCAAACCGAGAAAGTAACATCAGGTTTCATTTAGGGAATGGATTGATTGGATTGACTATAAAAGTCTGTCCAACCCAGAACTGTGCAGAAAGTAAAGTTTGAGAGAGGTGTATTTGTTTGTTTTTTCCTGGTACTGCTTATCTGATCAGGCAAGGCTTGATAGTTTATTGTAATTATTATTTAATATATCAGTGTCTTCATTTGCATAAAATATACAATAGCTCTCTAGGACTGCTGGCTAGGAACCTAGATCTGTGCTCTTCTCTCCCTGGTGGTAAATATCTGCTCCATCTGGAAGCCAGGAGAGTGTGAGAGAGCCAGAGGCCTTCAGTCATCTCCTACTCAAGAGTCAGAAGCCAGAACCTGGAATTTTGTGCCACCACCACACCCCTTATTGATTTGTCATTCTATTCCAGGTGTTCTGAGAAAAGGAGACAGTGGGTTGAATGTACTTAATGGGGGTATTTTTTCTTATGTTCTTAAAAAGCATCTTGTTTTACTTTTTTTTAATAGTTTTAGTATCATTAATCTACAATTACATGTGCAATATTATGGTTATTAAAATACTCCCTTCATCAGGTCCCTCCCACATACCCCATTACAGTCACTGTCCATCAGCGTAGTGAGATGCTATAGAATCACTACTTGTCTTCTCTGGGTTGTACAGCCCTCCCATTGCCCCCCCAACATTATATCTGCTAATCGTAATGCCTCCTTTTTCCCCCTTAT
>JAVSCE010009887.1:0-295602 GCA_032199065.1 Smutsia gigantea
GTATGGAGGTTCCTCAAAAAACTCAAAATAGAAATACCATTTGACCCAGGAATTCCACTCCTAGGAATTTACCCTAAGAATGCAGCAGCCCAGTTTGAAAAAGACAGATGCACCCCTATGTTTATCGCAGCACTATTACAATAGCCAAGAAATGGAAGCAACCTAAGTGTCCATCAGTAGATGAATGGATAAAGATGTGGTACATTTACACAATGGAATATTATTCAGCCATAAGAAGAAAACAAATCCTACCATTTGCAACAACATGGATGGAGCTAGAGGGTATTATGCTCAGTGAAATAATCCAAGCCGAAAGAGACAAGTATCAAATGATTTCACTCATATGTGGAGTATAAGAACAGAGAAAAAAAACTGAAGGAACAAAACAGCAGCAGACTCACAGAACCCAAGAACGGACTAATAGTTACCAAAGGGAAAGGGACTGGGGAATATGGGTGGGAAGGGAGGGATAAGAGGGAAAAGGGGACATTTTGATTAGCAGATGTAATGTTGGAGGGGGCACGGGGAGGGCTGTACAACTCAGAGAAGACAAGTAGTGACTCTATAGCATCTCACTACGCTGATGGACAGTGACTGTAATGGGGTTGGTGGGGGGGACCTGATGAAGGGGTAGTTTAATAACCATAATATTGCACATGTAATTGTAGATTAATGATACCAAAATAAATTATTTAAAAATAAATAAATAAATAAATAAAAGTTGATGGCAGTTTCTTATAAATTTAACCATACCCTTACGATGTGATCCAGACACCCCACTTGTAGAGATTTACCCAAGAGAAATGAAAATACATGTTTATACAAAAGTTGTACATAATGTTCATAGCGGCTTTATTCATCATCGCGTGAACACGGAAACAGCCCACACTGGCCTGGCCCTATCCAGAGCCCCTGAGGAGTGGGTTCAGGGGCCCTGCACCCTAAGGGCATGGGAGTACTGGGGTTGGCAGTCAGCTATCCCACAGGCATGTTTACCCTCAGCTTGTTCCCTGCCGAGAGGGAACCTCAGGGTGTCTCGGGTATAGGTGGTCAGGACCCTGTGGCGAGAGTCCCAGAGCCAGACAAGGAGATGGCTTCTGGGCAAGTCAGCAGCCAGCACCTTGTGCGGAGGAGGATGGTGGGCGCAGTGGTGGGTGGTATGGGGAGGAAAGTGGGGGGCACAGCCAGATGCTCCTGGTCAGGCTGCAGCCTGGATGAGTGGAAGCACTGCTGGGATTCAGAACCCAGAGAAGACCACGCCACTCCCACGCCAGGGCTTCCCTACGCCCCTCAGCCCTGTCCTCGAGGACTTCTGCAGGCCGACAGGTTTGTCTTGCTTTGGCCTCTGCAGATGAGTGAGTGTGCAGGAGGGGTTACTGGGGCACAGGACGGGCCCTGGAGTTATATTCCATGGGGCAAAGTGGTCCCCCGGACCGTGAGCCCAGGGGGTGCAGCTGGAATCATCAGAGTGGAGAAGAGTGGCCTGGAGGAGCCACGCTGGTTGGGGCGCCGATGCTCCAGCCGCTGCACATCTGCCCTGGGATATTCTTCCATCCCCAATTTTAACATTTTGCTTTGAGACTCAGAAAAGGTCTGAAAAAATTCCTCTGGCTTTGGGACGCAATATTGGAAGTAGTCCAGGAAGATTTAGCAGTGTCAGGGCAAGAAATACAAGCCTAAGCCTGGCTTAAAAGGCTATGAAAAGTCAGGGGCAAACTATTAACATGAAAGTGCAGTTGGCCAGCACAGAAGCTGCCTTGCTGGCTCCCGGGTCCTGATGCCGGCGCCAGCTCCCATCCGAGCAGGACCCCCTGTCCTGGGAGCTGGGGCTCCAGCTGCCAGATTCCTTGTGGCATCTCCACCTGGCTCTTAGGCTGCCAGATCCCTCACCGTATAGGAGTGTGCGTGTGTCCCCTGGGATGTAGGGTGCCAGGCCCTCCTGCTCCCAGACCTGAGTTCTGCAGGGGCAGACGCCCACCTGAGCCCCTCCCTGCTCTACCATCCAGAGGGGTTGGCCTCCAGGAGGCCAACAGAGCTGGCTAGTGGAGGACGGTGAAATGGTAGTGACCAGTACTTACTTAAGGCAGTGAATAGTTTTATTACTGTGCTTGTGAAATGTTGTTTTAAAGCTTCTTTAATATGCAAACATCCTTCCTATTTGCTGTAGTGGTTGGAGAAGGGTTTGTCTTAACCAACTGTGATACGAAGCTGATTGACAACAGGGTAGTGCGGATGCCACATCAGAAAAGTAGGCCTTCAAGCAGTAAAATGCAACTCAGCAAATCTCCTGCTTTCTGGACAGAAACCACAGGTGAAGAGCTGGCTGCTGTCTTCACAAATCCCCCAAATTCCGTGAAGACCGGAGTGCTGGGCCTTGGGGTACATTCAGGACTTTAAAATCCCACTAGAAAAAGGGTTTTCAACAGGGTATCTACTTTCGATTTCTAATTCAGTAGAAGTGCTAGAAATCCTCACAGAGGTCAGATCCCCAAAAGATGTGACCTCAAGGGTCAGATTATATAAACAGGACAAGGGGGCTTGAGCTGCATGTCTGAGGTGTGGGGCTGACCCACACCTCTCTCTGGGTGAGGGCCTTTGATCAAGGTAATTTTCAATAAGCTAAATGCCCATAGGTGTCTCAGACAGCAGATAATTGTAATTTTACAGTGGAAAATGGTGAGAACACCCAAGCCTGCCTTCTGTGATCATAAAGCCATTGTTCTTCCTCATTGTTTTATATTAAGTTTTAATAACTTATGCCAGTCTAGAGAAATTGCAGAATACTGAAAATGCCTCTTTTTAGACTCATCTACATCTCCCTGTGTTCTGCAAACACTGTTTTCAGGAGGAATTGAGCCCAAACAGCTGTCTCAGCCTGGGGGAGCTGCAGGGTTTACGTGGCTGCTCGCCAGCCGGTGCTCTTCACGAAATGTCATTCCCGGAGGCCTGACCAGCTCCCAGGTCAGCTGCTGCCCCTCGTGGCTCCTTGCAAAGCTCACCTGGCATCCGCGCTGAGGACAGCAATAGCCCCATTCAGAGCTTCTCCAGGAAGGATCCTGGAAACTGCCTTAGCTCTGGGAAGGTCCCCCAGGCTTGCAGAAGAGCCACAGTCATAGACAGCACCTGACCCCGGAGTTCTCTCTGGGCTCCCTGTGCCAGGAAGCAGGAGCAAGCCCAGAACGTGCAGCCTCCCGCCTGATCTACACTTACACACTTCTGCTGAGCAAGGCTGTGGCTGCTTGTGCTGGCTTCTCGTTGAGAGAAAGCATTTAAGGGAGCCAGAAGACAGAACAAAGAGACAGGTGAGGGCCAGCCCGGCAGTCACCTTCTGACGAGGCCAGCCCACTGATCTGTGGCTTCCCTGTGAACTTCACGGTTTGGAGAGAAGCCCGTGCTCTCCACGCTCCAGGGCAGGAGGGTGAAGCCACTACCCTGCAGGATCTGGGAGGCTTGTTCTCATGGCTCCCAAGGAGGACACTCAGTTTCGGCCCTGAAAACACTCCTGCACTGGCTGTAAGATGGCCAATGAGCCCATGCGTCAGGCAGCCGTTGCTGCAGGAGTCCCCTCGGAATGGCTCTGTCCCAGCTCAGAGGTCAGTAAGTGGGGGACAGAGGCAGCTGTGGACAGATACATCTGGTGGACAGGTACATCTGAATGAAAGCCATTCACCACAGCGACTCACCCAGAGGGCTGGTTCCAGCTTGTGAAAAATGCAGAGGCACTGGGCTTCGCTTACCAACCCAAGCTGCAGAGTAATTTCATTCTACCTGATAGCATCAGGCCTTGTAGGGGAAATCGTAACCACATTCACTCCACTTGGCTCACAGATGGGCGTTTGGGAATCACATTGCAATGAAGTATACTTCCAGAAAAGGTAGGATCAATTTTTCTCTCCAACTATCTTTGTTCTAACGTTCATGAGATATAAGGGGCCCTCTGGGAAGAGAATCCCACGTGGTCTTCCTACCTAGGGGTGGTTCCCTCTCTGCTCATGTTTGCAGACCACAGAGATGCAGTTCTTGACTGACACACATGCTGGAATATCACTATCCATGATCACACCCCAGCCTGGGAAAGGCCACCACACTCCAGAGCAGGAGGGCATGTGGGAGGCACTTCATGGACATAAGGAGAATCTCACCACCCTCCTTAGTGTGTCAGAAAAAGCAAAGAGAAACCATCGTCCTATGAAGTTCCAGTAGGAAGCCTTGATTTCCCCTTAAAAACAATTGCAAAATCTGTTTTTGTAACTAAGTCATACTGTTGACAATTGTCACCACACTTAAAAACAAAAAGCTGCAATCACAGCGTTGTTGATGGAACAAGGCCTGAAGACCTTTTATCACTGGTTCGTGTGCTGAGACTGAAAAACAAATCGCTTTGGAGTGCAAGATCTTTTACACTGTAGAGTGTGCAGTAAACAGACCTCCGTCTGGGTAAGCAGGCTGTGGTTTGGTTTTGTTTTGTTTACTAGTTTGCTAGACAATGATGTGTTAATTGAACCCAACAGCGGGTGATAATCTGCAGCAGTTTCTTTTGAAATATGAACAAATAATAGGGGGTGTGTGTTTTTCAAAGACGTGCATCTCGAGAAGATAATGGCTGGAGCGACAGGGATACACTCATGCTGAACCCTTCCAGGCCTCAGGGGGGCACAGTGCGCAGGGCTGTCAGCGGTCATGGTGAGACGCCGCCTGATGATCAGAGAGCATCTAGCTTGGAGGGGCTAGATGACCCCGAATATCTTGAAATAAGACTTTTTTAAACAAAACAATTTGTCAATGGCAAGTGTAGGAGGGGCTTTATCACCTGACTTGAACATTGGTCACTTGGAGAGGTTTGTGTTTTTTTTATTCTTGTATCCATTCTGCAGTGATTTTGTGAGGTAATTCAGCAATGCTGGAAACTCAGAAGTAAGCACATCCCCATGGACGCGCGCTCCCCAGGACAGCCGCACAGAGCGGGCGCTGCCCCACACCTCACCATGGCTGCCTCGCTGGTAGTAGCAGCTTCAGGGCTTGGGAGGCATCCAGACCCTGCAGAAACATCACTTTTCTTCTTGGAATTCCTTAGTTTCCCTCTAACTTTCCTTCCAGCTGGGTTAAGGAATTCTCTTCAGCCATTCTTGGGGATCCTGTAGGGTGAAATGCAAAAGGATATCGGCTCCAAGCAGAAGGGCTCCCCTCTGGCCGGCAGTCCGCCCTGCGATACCATGGGCATACCCTGCCTGAGCCCACATGGTGCCCTCAGGGCCCACCGGGCCGGGAGTCTTTGGTGAGGCTGGGAGGTCACAGACATTGTCTGTGCACTTGCCATCTTCCCCCAGGCTTCTCCCATCTCTGAACCCACAGACACAGCCTTCTGGCTTGAGACCAGCATAGTCTCCTGAGTCTTGAGGGTGCAGACCTCAGCGAAGACCTTATTCCCCAGTGAAGACCTCCCATGCAGGCCGGCAAGGGGCAGCGGTCACCTGGACAAAGCAGATGTGCCTAAGGGAGAGTCTGCTCGGACTGGTGACCCAGGCCCTAGGAGGTCCAGCTCTGAGACCCCCAGAGCAGGTGGCAGGGATGTGCCACCGCACCAAGAAAACAGAGTGTGCTAACAGCTGGATCCGATCCAGTCCCCTCCACTGCTCTGAAGCTCCCTGTGGCTCCAGATTGCCATATGAACAAAGTATAGTTGTGCTCCTTTCTCCAAATGCTTCCCCACCCTTCTGTCACACACCTGAGCTCCAGCAGGCACTCCACACTGTGGGCTGAGTGGACCCACTTTCTTACATCCCTGCAGATGGATGCTCCCTTACTGCTGTCTGAGCCTGTTTCCCCTGCTGCCTGGGGTCAGAATTCAGTGCCTGCTGCCCTCTTGGAGAAGGCTGCTACCGCTGGGCTGCTCAGAGATTCCCCAGGAGGCAGAACGAACCCAGACCCTACAGCCGGAGGTCTTTGTGGACAGAGCCATTGCAAAGGGGGAAGCTATGTGGTTTATTGGCTTAACACACTCTCAAAAGTAGTTCAATAAAATTATCCTCCCCCCAACCCCCACTCATCAAGGAAATGGGATACATTCTTGCTCTCCATTGTGCTTAGCAGATACATGGAAGCCATCTGTTGAGTGACTTGTGGTCTCAGGCCAGGAGAGCCTGAGACTAACCGAGTTCACGTGCACAGGCTGCAGATGGCATGAGAGCTCAAGGGATACAGGGTGACACACTCCCTGGCACTGAGCGCCGGCTCACCAGGTGACTTGCTCCGATCACATTCCGGACCACACACCTCTCCATGCAGCCGACAGGAGCAGACTCAGAGTTCCCAGTCACGCCAGGGTGTGGACAGCCCATCCAAGGAGCTGAACCTCTCCTGGCAGTGAGCTAGGCTTTCTGAAAAGGTGAGTCTTTTCCTCAAATGCAGGTTATGAGATTCACGACCAGTCATCTTTAATTCAACGCGCTCCAGCCATGGCCTCCAGACCTCCATGCGTGGTACCACAGGACTTCTCAGACCTCAGAATAATGAGGTCTCTCCTGGACACCCCCACGTTCCTCTGCTGAGGTCAGGTTGCAGATTTCTTTGTTCTTTTTCACAAATACATGATGAAACGCTTGAGTACAGTTAAAAGATGTAAGTCAGACAAGTCATTGTGAGGACTGATGGAAATGTTGGCGTGTGTTTATCGAGAAGAAGCTGGTAACCAGGCATTGAGTCAGGGTTGGTTCTTTCTACATAATCCAGCAATTTCTTCCTAGCAAATTGGTTCTTGATGTTAAGCTACTGAAAACACAATATCAATCACCTGCCTCCACATGTTTCTCTGCTGCCTGATCTTTTGCTCCTCCAACAGGCCTCAATTAATTATCTACAGTTTCCCCTTGCCGCCAAAGGCCCAGCCTTCCCCTCAAGGGATGAGATATGTAAATGAATGGTGGCTGCAAGCTGGAGAGTTGGGCTGGGGTTTTCACATTCATCCAGGAATGATTCAATCTTGCAAAGATCTTTATTTTTCTCTAAAGTACAGTCATATTTTCAGCCCTGCCATGATGTATATTGTGTAATCTTTATCTCTGGCTCACTTTTAAAAACTATTCTCTTACCAGAAAATATAGGGCACTTTGTTGCTTTGCTTATTCACATCTTAAGTAGAAGAAAAAATTAATCATGCATCCGGCCTCTGTGGAAGGCTGGCCTCCTGAGCCAGGGGTGCGTCATGAGGCGCATTTGAGGCTGGGACGGTGGGTGGCCACGTGCTCTGTATGCGATGCTAACACCCCCAGCAGACTCTGGGCAACCTCGTAGAGGCAGAGGAATATTTCTGCGGAGAAAGGCATGAATATTCACACTAAGAGGAATGAATAAAGATTACAAATGGCTCTGCATCACCTCACATCAGGTTTTGCTGCCAAATGAGTTTTTGGCCATAATGAGGAACAGAAAACTCTTGGGATTTTGGAACTGCAGGCAGGAGACCGCGGCCCTCTGCTCCCCGCCTGGAGTCCTCGGTGGGGCCCGTCGCCACCCAGAGACCCAGGGAAGAGAAGCCTCGTTTATGACCAGTGTCACCAGATGCAAACAACCCCAAAGATCCCTCTAGTCCGACTCATGACCCAGTGTGTCATGGAGGATGCACCCCCGAGTCCTGGCCTGCGGGTCAGTCGCCCACAGGACGGTGAGCCCATGGGCGGCTGGCAGCCACAGCAGCTGCAGAGAGGGACATCGCTGGGTAGAGTGGCCCGATCAGGGGCCCGGGGAGTGACAGGTGAGGAGGAACAGAGATGTCCCCCGGGCTGGAACAGGAAGTGCGGTAGGGCCTGGTCCCACAGAGATGAGGGTCCTGTTACTTTCCTGATATGTGATTCCCTCTTAGTCCTTCCCCTTTTAGAGCTGTCCCTGTCTCCACAGACCAGATCCAAACCCAAAATGCCAAAGATTCCAGAGGTGATTCTCCTGGCCCTTCAGCGATGCTCTGTGGGTTCTTTGCTACCCATCTGCCTCCTTTCCTTTCCTCCTTCTGCATGGATCCAAAGGAGGCCACTGCCTCCAAGATCTCAGCTGTGAGCAAAAAACAAATACATTTTCTTTGCTGTGGCAACAGTCCCACTCACCCAAGGGGCATGCCTGGCATTGACACCTAAAGTTGGAACCACTCCTTTCCCTTATCTGCTCTACGCCTGGGATCTAAACCCTGGACTCCTGGCCCTCAGCACCAGGGAGGAAGGAGAGAGGCAGGTTGTCAGCTCCTCCTGGCCAAGAAAAGGGCTCTTGCCCTCTTTCTGCTGTTTTTTTTTTCTGGAAAGGGCCAAGATTGACTGATGGCAGCTAGAAAGTATAGATATGGAGGGGAAAGGGAGTGGGATTTGTTTCATCTCTGACTGGGATCTGTGAGACCCAGCTTTTCATGTGGTCTGTGCTCTTTATGCAAAAACCTGAACATGCAAATATTGACTTGGTTCTCAACACAGCCAGGCATCTGTTCACTTCAAGAACCAACCTAAAAAAATGTCCCTAGTAAACACAGACATTTTTTAGCAAGAGAACAGCTTTGAAAGAAAGCTGAACTGTTCTTTTTTAAAAAGCACCTCCATTGAATCAGTGGCAATGTGAGAAGTGATATTCCTGGGATGGAACACTCCTAAGTAAAAACCAGTTTCAACAGAGCAACCTTACATCTTCTTGCGTGGAGTTGCTCCTTTGGCTCCCGCAAAAGTTAGGATGGCTTAGCTGACACTGGGGTGTGGATACTTTCAGTAGGTAGAATCCTACTTCCAACCTGCATGCCTGTGGCCAGCTGCGTCTCAGAGATGCCTTTGCTCAGTTCCTCAGGGGAGAGTGTTCACTGCAGGCCGTTCTACTTGAGGCCCTGAACTTACATGACATGACAAGATGCATGGGGCCACGGGGAACTCAGTGCGTTTATCACAGACCCGGCAGACACCGTGTCTTCACGCCAGGGAGGGTCTCCCACTAGCCAGTAACTGGAGAACCAAGCTGGATGGATGTGTGCTCTTGCATGTGTATATGAGTGCACAGAGGAGCATGCTGGCCCTGCCAGACAGTGGGCAGTGGATGCAACTGTTCGCAGACCCAAGGAGCCTGGTATGAAGATGTGGAGGTCTCCCACCTAAGAACAGAAGCGGCATGCGATCTACCCTCAACTGCATGTGCCCACTCACTCATTCTTTTGTTCTAATAAACTTTGTTTGGAGTAATTTTAGACGCCACAAAAGTTGTAAAGATCACACAGGGAGTTCTGATACATGCTTCACCCAGCTTCCCCTAAGATAACAAGTTTCAAATGACAATATATTTGTCAGGAAACTAACATCGGTATGTTGCCACCTACTGAGTGCAGATTTGGTTCGGATCCACCAGTTTCTGTTTTAGGTCCCAGTCCGGGATCCCACATCACATTTAGGATTGTTTCTATTATGCATTCAGTGAATCCATTGCCTCCTGGGCCTCCCAGGCGGGGAGACCAGCCGCTGATGATGACACACGTGTGAGCCCCTCAGTGGTAAGCCAACCACTCGTTCCTCTCTGAGCAGCTATTTGCCCCTTTTCATGGACAGGCTGATGGACAGGGAGGCCTTAGCTTGTGCTTAGTAACAGAACTGGCACCAGAACTTGGACCTCTGGACTCGTCACCCCCTGGCACCGTGCCAGGCCCTTCATGCCTGCCCAGGACACAGGCATCTCCGGAGTTGTGACCTGACCACACCACAGAGGCCGAGGGGGAGTGGCACTCCGCTTGCGTGCACCTGTGGATTGGAGAGCTCAGAACAGAAGCAGGACGCCCAGAACCCCATCCCCAGGCGGCATTGCTGGGCCTGGATGGCGAATCCAGCCTTCTGACTCTCACTGACGCTGGACCTCCTGGAATGGTCCAGCCCGCCAGGCCCACCCTCGGGCCTGAGTTCACTAAGAACGCAGTGTCCATGAGCCCGACAGCCCCTCCTTCAACTAGAAAGTAGAGTGTGCCGGTCTAAGCCGTGGTTCCTGGAGGCCTGAAGGCTGGGCTGTGTTTTGTCGTTGGGCTTAGGTGGCATTTCCCTGGGCACAGCTCAGGGGAGCTGAGGGACCTGCAGAAGGTCCCAAGGAGAGGGGAGTCCTGAGAGCTGCACCCGCTCCCACCGACCAGCTTGACCATCACCTTGAACTCACCGGTGGACCGTCATGTGTCCTCCACTGTCCGTGTGGGGTACTGACAAGGACACGGGCCCTGTTATATATCTGCCTTCATCTACTTACCCAGCAGCACTTTATGGAGCCACTCAGTCTATACCCAGCGCAACTCTGGGAGCAAGGACACCTGGGCTCCTGTGACCAGCCCTGCCCTCCTGGAGCTCACGCTGCATGTGCAGAGCAGGGGGTCTGCTGCAGGGGGGCAGCCGGCACTGCGGTAGAAGGGCCTGGCGGGGCTGTGGGAGCACCTGGCAGGGCAGGGCCCAGTCAGGGGAAGAGCAGGGAAGGAGCCGGGACTTTGGCCAGGACACTGCCCTCAAAATCAGGCTGAGGAGAGCCCCAGTTAGTGCAGGACATTTTCCATGTTGGACGGCAAGTCTGGGCAGACTGTCAGAAGCACTGGGCTGTGGGGACGTCTCCTCCGTGTTCTCGGCGCGGTCGGCAGCCCTTCGCGGAGGCCCCGGGCCTCTGCCTTCCATTCCCCTGCTCCCCCTCCGTCTACTCTGCTGTCCTCTCTCCCCCTGGTCTTGGCTACACCATGGTGGCGTGTGTTTTGGTGTTTCCTCCTTTCTCCTGCCTGCCAAGAGCATGAGGAGCTATGTGAAAAGCAGACACGTAGACCATGCGTGGTCATGTAGACCTGCAGGTGGTTGGCAGACCTTGTACAGAGACCCCAGACCTAGGGTAGCCCCGAGGGTCCCCAGCCACGCACACTCACCTGGGGCTCTTGGAGGGGACTGGGCACGGAGGCAGCAGCTGGCATGGTGCCCTCGCGATGCATGGTTACTTACCATACCAGTGCAGGAGGCAAATAGTATGAAAACATGGAAAGCTGCCCTAGCCACCGGGTGTGGGATTGTGTTATTTCCCATCAACACATAATGTATGGTTATTACTAGAATTATAATGGCTTAGGAATCACTTAGATACATCTTCCTTAGCACGATTTTCAGTGTGTTATTTAGACAGATGTTTAAGTTAAAGGCTGGCTTATATCTTCATTATGAAATCTCAGATCCATCCGAGCACCAGGCATGTGCTTCTACTGCCGGAGGCCCGCACTGGGCGGGGACTGACACAGAGCCACCTGTGGGCGTGGCTTCAGGAAGGAAACCCAGCCAGGCCTTCCTCTCCGGAGGAGGCCCTAGAGGGACTGGATGGGCAGGAGTCCAGCCCTTCTGTCAGCCACAGGCGTTTTCCTCAGCCCTCACCAGGACTCCCAGGTCTGTGCCTGGGGGCGAGGGTGGTGGGCCAGGGTGGGTGGGGCCACAGGCCCAGAACAGACTCGTCCTGGGCTCGGCACCCTCTCGCCTGGGCAGACCAGACAGATGTGCCATCTCACCGGTGGCAGCACGTGCGATGTGGTGGTGGTGCCAGAGCGGCCCTGGGAGCGCCCCCACCTGTGACACCAGGCCCTTGGGGACCAACACAGCCAACGCCCGGGCTGGGGGTCTAAGGAGGGAGGGGATGGCCTCAGGTCCAGGCCCCTGACCCGAACACCAGCCTTGTTCCATCACACCTGGGCGACTACGCCCTCGTCCCAAGCAGAGCAGAGCACGTCCCCCTGGAAAAAAGGGGGCAGAGGGGGGCCTTCTGAGGAGCTCCCTCACCCGGTGGCTTCATACCCCTTTGACTCCAGCCTGCAGCCCTGGGCCCCACCTTCCTAGTGCAGCCACTATGGTCACCCTTCCCTGGCCTCTCTCCTGGGGGTGGCCTGTATTCATGCCATTTGAGGACTGAGATTTCATCAGAGCTGCCTTTCCACTTGGGGGAGCAACAGGGGGGTTAATGTGGGGATGGGTCCGGGAGCAGGGGTGCGTGCCACGGGGCCCCTGCCCCGTCTCGGGGGGATTCTCCATCCAGGCAGATTCCTTTCAGGGTAGAGGCTAGCTGCCTCCATTCTCTCTGATGCGCAGACGTGCTGTTTGAAGAAACAGAAAGTAGAGCAAGGCCTCAGGGGGCGAGGCTGACGGAGGATCATATTCAAGGCATGGAGTGGAGGAAAGTTGTCTAGATAGGCCCATTTGACACAAGGGAAGAGCCCTCGGTACACCTGAGAACATCTCTGCCCCTGCCTCACCCACCCATCCATCTACTCATCCCTCTGTCCATCCATTCTTCCATCCACTAAACACACACACACGGAGGCAGACACTTCCCAGGGAGCCTCACAGCCTATGAAGCGCCCTGCCTGATGTTGAAGGGAAGGCAGGCCGTGGTCCACGTCTGGCTGATAATGAGCCAGGCTCTCCCAGAAACGGAGGAGTCGCCCCTTCCTGGCTGCAGCTTCCTGCTCTGCTGCTTGAGAGCTGACGGACGACGGAGCTGTTCAGCCCGGAGCGGATCATGTGCCTTCCGTTCGGGTCTCCTGCTCCTCAGGTTCAATAGGATCATTTGTAATCAGAAGCAGTTTAAAAACCCAATTCTTCCTATCAAACTGAAGGTAACAGGGTTCTGAGAAATTCCAGAATCTGGATCTTTAGAACGTTTCTTTTTGATTTAACTTAAGGATGACAAATTGAGGTGCTGACTTGATTCCCGCTGATTTGGAAATCTGTGATATTGTGTAAGTGGTCCCAGCTGTCAATGCCTCCAGAGTCTCAGGAGAAGAGCTCCTCCCCTGCCCCGGGGGCCGGTAGCCCCTCACTCACAGGTCGACGAGGAAGATGGTCCATGAAGAGGCTCAGGAAGGGAGCGTCCGGCACACAGGAAGTGCCCAGTAGGTACCGGCCGTTACCCTCATCATCACGGATGACAGACCGCACTACGCACGGGGCTGCAGAGCCATGACGGGCTTTCTGTCGCTTCCCCATGTTCCGCAGGGGGGCTCGTAGCTGAGAGGCAGCAGGGAAAGACAGTTGGAGGGCCAGGACTCCGATCGCATCCCCAGGATCCACATCTCGCCTCTACCTCCACCTCCAGCTTCCACGGGAAGAGGTGGTGTCCCTGCCCCACTTGCTCCCCTACCAGGGACCAGAATCTGGTCAGGTGGGCCCCGGGTCATTTACAGTGTGCATTATAGTTGAAATTTCTGAAATAATAAAACACAAAGGCAATTTACAACCCAAAAGAGTTATTGTTCACAATGCTGATAAGGGTTGGTATCCGGAGCAAATAAGGAACTCCCGCAAATCAATCAGGAAAACGCAAACAGCCCCGTAGAAAGGCGGCACTGTGGAAGGTGAGCAGAAGAGGAGAGCATTCGGGGACCATCGGTGAGGCTGCACATCCCGTCACTGGGTAGGACGGCCGACCATGATCACAGGGACGGCTGCCCCCAGACAGCCCACTGCAGAGACAGGGCATCTGAGCACATCGAGCCTTGGACAGAGCAGCTCCAGGGGCCAGGCCCACACTGCTGGCGGAGGGGTAACTGCCCCGGAGAACAGTGTGGAAGCACCTCCTAAAACTGAAGAGGCACATGTGGCCACCCTGCAGCACTGTTACTGGTTCACAGCACCGAGGAATTCCTAGGCATCAGTAAACCTTGGCCCAGATGGGCCCTCAGAGCCTCATGGGTGACGGACAAGCCCCAAAGGACCCTCAGCAGAGAAGGACAGGGGCAGAGAGGGGCAGGCAGACAGTGAACATCACACAGAGGCTGGAAGGCTGCCGGCCTCAGCAGGAGTGAGACCAGCGGTCAGAGGAAGATGGCTCTGAATTAAGAGTGAACTCAAGATCACTTTCAACATTTCTACCTTTTGTCATAAGGATAAAGTAAAACTTTTTAAAATTTACTTTAGGTATGCAAGGAATCCATGTTAAAGGCCAGCAGAGGAAAGACAACTTGAAAGTGGAGGTGGGTCTTTGGGGTGGAGGGCGGTGGGGCGGCCCGCCCTTGCTTCTAGCCCCCACTGCCCAGGGTGCTGTCTGGGCTGTGCCACCCCTCCTGCCGGCCCTCCGCTTCGCCCCCGCCATCCCTGCTGGGCGGGCGTGCACAGCCCTCTGCATAACCAGCTTTCCTGGGCCCTGTGGGCCTCCTGTCGGGGCAGGGACCACCCAGGACCACCTCTTACCCCTCGGGCAGAATCCACTGGGTCCCCAGGGCATTTTGCCGCCCACGCAGAGCCTGCCTCATTCAGTCCCTTAGATGCCATGCAGACCTGCTGGCCCCTTTCCTTGAGCCCTGAGTGGCCCAGCCCCTGCGAACTCTCCTCTGAGCTCAGAGACCCCAGCGTGCGGGCAGTGCCCCCCCGAGCTCTGAGCATCAGCTGGCAGGCCTCTCCGGAGAGCTTCTAACAGGGGAACCCTCCCAACTTCTCCCTCCGCGCCGGCCCAGAGCCAAGAGCTGCTTCCGAAGCGGCTCCGCATGTTCAGGTCCTGCTCCTGAAACCCAGACGGCCCGGGCAGGCCCCCACGCCTGTGTGACGACCAGTCTGCAGAGTGGGGTGAGCACAGGGCACCGTGGCGACCCTCGGGCTGAGCAGCTGTGAGCGCACCGCCGGAAGGGGAGGGTGATGGTGATGCTGTGTGGCACTGTCACTGTCCCCAGGAGGCGTGCATCGCTCAGCCTGGAGACCCTGCGGCTACAGAGAAAGGGCTTCTCCATGGAAAGAGCATTTCCCAGCCCCTCCTAGATAAGGTACAACAGAGAGGCCTTACCATGGTGTTCAAAAGCAAAATTCCACTGAGCAAATTTGAAGTTCTACTTGGCTTTATTAAGGGATTCATGAATCGTGCAGCATCCAATCTGCGAAGTTGAGAGGGGCCCTGAGGAGCTGCCCAAGTGGAAGCCTTTCTAGGCAGGACAGCGGGGCACGGAGTCATTGGCAAAAGCCAAAAGAGCGTTGTGCCAGGTCGGCGGCGGCTCCTGAGGGCTCGGCGGCAGGTCTTTGCTGTGCAGATCACCCCCTGCAGGCGGATGGGACACTCCAGCCTGACCTCAGATGAAAGGTCCGTTCCTGGAATCAGTGAAGCCGTAACCAAGTCTCTCTGCTGTGAGGGTCTGGGGGCAAATGACCCACTTCGGGCCTATTTTTTCTTTCTTAGCAGTGTGCCGTCTCATCAGATGTTTCTTGGCTCTCCGGCGCCTGGTGTTTCCCCATCTCACAGACCCGGAAGATGAGGCTCTGCGTTTGGGCGGGTTGTCCAATGTCAGTCGTGACGGAACTCAGGACTCGATCTAATGCGCGCTGGAGCAGCGTGGCACCCACTCAGACACACGCCGCACTCTGGAGGGCTGCGCGGCCCGGTGTGGAGAGCAGGGGTCTGGGAGTCAGAGCGCGGGCACAGGCCAGCCTCCCTCCCACCGCGGGCTGGTGGGCGCTTCCCCTCCAGCCGCCCTGACCACCACCCCTCCCTCTTCAGAGCCCTCATATTTAGATTTCCCAGCTGAGGGCCGGCTGAAGAGTTGAATACTAACTCTTTCTTTCCCTTTCTCAGAACTGGATATTTTAGTGGGTGGGATGTTAATTAAAAAATCAAAGGTAAGAACCAGTTGAGTCAAATATCTCCAACCCACTCTGGCCTTGGCCCAGCCTGTGGATTTTACATTGTTGGAATTTCATCTTTGTTTATTTGTGTGTTTTCAAATCCTGCCAGTGTCTTGGCCCTCACTCACGCCGTCAGCAGAAAGCAGAGCAGAGACCCCCACCCCAACCACATCCGACCCGCGTTGTCTAGAATCGGAACTGTCCCCTCATGGCGCTGCCCTCACTGGGCACTGCCTCCCTGCGCATGTGTCTGGGGAGCCCTGAGGTCAGGGAGCCCAGCCCCACGGCACCCGGGGGACAGATGACAGGTCACTGTGGATGCACCAAGCTGGGGCCAGCTCCCAGCTCCCCTGGCCTTCCTCTCTGCCACCACTGCGGGGGCCAGGCTGTGGACCTGCACAGCCCCGGTGGGCAGCTCAGAGAAGGGACAGAAGCAGAGGCAGGGACCCCTGTAGGCTGGGGTCCCCCAAGGAGTGCGCCCCTCAGAGGAGGAAGAGCTGAGGGGCCTGCATCCAAACCCTGCTCTCCTGTCTCCTCCCCTCCTCCCCCTCCTAAATTAATTTCTCAAAACCACCCTCCGCACACCAGGAAACCCTCCATGGTGAGCGTAATCATGCCAGTCGGTGTGTGGGGGCTGGTCAGGCGCATACACTGCTGTGCACTTGGCCAACGGGAAACGAAACTCAGAGAGACCTTGTCCCTCACCGGACTCGGCTCTGAAATGCTGGCCTGCCTCCTTTGACACTGAGCCCCACCTGGCTCTCCCTGTCCCCCCAAGTCAACTGCCCCAACACCAGCCATCAGGACTTTCCCACCGGGAGCAGGGAGTGAAGGCAGGCAGGCTGTCAGGCCCACACAGCAGGAGAAGGCAGTGTGAGAGACGGCCTCAAATCTGGGCTACTGCTCCCGCCCTGGTCCACAGCTCCCAGACCTAAGACCAGGGTCATCCTGGTGAGACCCAGGGCCCCTGCAGACCTCACTCCCATGTCTCTGAGATGCATGTCAGGACTAGAGGCCCTGGTGCTCTGATATTCTCTGCAGGGCTTTGCAATACATGGTTTGTTCAGACAAAATTACATGGTTGTAACAGTATTTCTTGGAGCTGACATGCATGGAAACAGCTCCTGGGGCAGCAGATGGGAGAGCATTGCACACAGCACGGCCCCTCAGGTCCCTCAGTTGTGACGGCCTGCAGAAGCCCTTGGACGATGGGCTGGGGACCTTGTTAATGTCAGAGAGTGTGCCCAGCACCGTCTGTGTGGACTGCTGCCTGCGCCATTGGCCTGTAACTGTGATTCTCTGAATGACTTTACTCATTGTGCCAAAATACTGCTGCTTATAACCTGTTTGGGCCTGTGAAATGGCTTACTATTTGATTATAGGAAAACACACAAAAATACCAATTTGTGAGTAAAGAATTCTGTCATAAATGATCATCTGCAAGTGGGAAAGTAAAATTTGAAGGCTTGTTTATCCGTCCCACTAAATTTTACAATAAAACTTAGATCATTTTTGCTATGCTCTGAGGAAGAAATAGAAGCTCTAAGGAGCAAACCGATAACAGCTCCGAAACAGGGGCGCTCACCTGGGAGGGAGAGGTCAGGGGGAAAAACACAACACCGTCTGGACCATGTAGTGGCATTGGTGAAGTACTGAGTAATGATTAAGAATAATTTTTAAAACAAAAAAAAATCTTTGAAAGACCATAGAGGATGGTGCATCTTCACGGAGGTAAATAAGAAGTAGGGTTTTTGTGCCTGGAGCACAGAGGGCACAGTGAACAGGAATTATGGGGCTGAGGATGTGCTGAGGAGTAGTGAGGCCTGGCGTTTCCAGCTGGGGCAGGGGCAGTGAAGACCAGCTCAGGGACCGCACAGCCTGCCTCATCCCTGGCCTGCACCCACGGATCGGCGGCAGTACTTTGCCACGTCCCAAGCATGGCGCAGCTGCCTGCTCCCAGCCATGCCATCTAACGGTGCCGGCTCACTGTATGCAGACCGCCAAAGAGCCACCAGAAGTCACAGGGCATGCAGGGCAGAGCCAGAACCATGACCTCACGCACAGCGAGGACACATCCTGCCAACAGCACAGATACCGCACAGCAGTGGCGCTCAGGGGAGACTCAGTCACCCTCGTGCACTGCAAGGAATGAAGAACCTACACGGCGCTGGGAGCATGTAGACTGCCCAGTAAATGTCACTGGGTCGTCTGCGAGGGTGAGCACAGTCTCTGGGGGCAGTGGGACCATACACCTGAGAACTTTTCATCAATGACCTGTAGAAATACGCTCTGTGGAATCCTGTGTAGGCGGACCTGTCTGTGCAAACGCCCAAGCCATAGGACAAGGCGGCGTTAGATCTGGGGCAAAGCTGGGAGCATTTCTGTGTGATGCTGCCGTCCGCCCAGTGCCGCTCAGTCAACAGGCACGGTGGTCCGCGAGCCTGGACCCCAAGGAGACAAAGCAAAGTGGGGAGACGAGCGATGAGGCATTGAGTCTACAGGGGCAATGCAGCATTACGGTTTCTTGAATCATTGTGAAATCAAACCTCTCAGTTGAGGATAAACTGAGATGTACCGTGGTTTTCTTTTCTTACAGGGAGAAAAAAAAAAGAATTTTCAAATCACTTAGAAAAATGTTGTGCCAGTAGCCAAGAACATTATATAAATGTCTGTTCTGCCAGAAGTTTAGATCATTTTAGATGTGAAATGCAATTTATCAGCTTTATTGTTTTCTGTATCCAAGACAACAGCCTCCAGTACAAAGGAGAAAAATGTAAAGACAGTGTTGCCAAGAAAATGTGCTCATTTAAAAAAAGCCTATAAATATGGATAAGTAAATAACTATGATAAGCTGCCAACTTCCCTACCCTCATCCCCAGCACAAGAAATGCACTTGGGTGTCAGGGGGCGGTGGGGGTGGGGGAGCTCCCTGGACATAAACACTAAAGCCGTCTCTCAGCCCTGGAGGCGACGGTGTGGGGTGCATGCTGCTGACCATGGCACAGCTTGGGGCCAGGGTGCCCACTGCCAGACAGTCACAAGTCCACAAATAACCTCTGAATCTCCCAAACTCTAACTACTCTAGCCTACTGTTGACTAGAAGCCTTATGTAAACAGCCAATTAACACACATTTTGTGTGTTATATGTATTATATACTGCATTGTTATAGTGAGTAAGCTAGAGAAAAGAAAATGGTTTTCAAGTTGCGGCAAATCTCCAAATAAATTTCCAATATATTTATTGAAAGAAATCTGCATGTAAATGGACCCACCTTGTTCAAACCCACGCTGTCCAAGGGTCTGCTGTAGTCAGTAGGAATGTAGTGAGTTGGAACTTGATAAATCCAGAGGTGCAAGTCAGAATTCAGTCTACGGTCATTCTGGGGTTTTTTTCTTAAAAGTACATGTCCCTTAACTTTCTAATTTACATGCTGTTAATAGCGATGGTAATTACATAAAATGCTCTCGCCCCCCCCCCCCCAGAGGCTCTCAGCCAAGCGTGACGTGTGCCCTGTGTGCCCGTGGACTGGCGTCTGTGCCCACCTTCCGCTGTGGGCCTTGGGCATTCCTGCATGGGGGACCATACTGCACAGCTGAGCAAAATGAAATGAAAGAGATTTATAAATAGAGACTGTTTAGATAAAGGCAAAACATCACCCACCTGGGAAGAGAAGCTCATCTGCAGTCCATATGTGTTTATCAAGGGAAATCAGCGGCAGATTAAACCTTGCTGCCCGGCTTTCAAAGGACATAAAAGTGCCTTTGATGACCCCAGTGGTCTAGCCAGAAGCCCATCCCGGGGCCCCTACTGCAGATATATTGGGCTATTTCTCACAAGCACAGAGCAAAGAGTATCACAGTGAAGAAGCCTGTGGAGGCACTCAGCGTGCACTGGGTCCCCCTCACGCTCACAGATGTGGGAATAACGGTTTCCAAGGAGATGCATCTGCACAGTGTTAACTTTTAGGCTGTGTTCAAAGTGGTACAAATAATCCAGGCATGACTTGAGAATAGACACATCCATGAAAGATTCTTCTTTTTACCCCTGTGACTGAAGGAGGCAAAAGGGATCACTTTCTTTGATATAACACGGGGGTTTCATCTCTTACAAACTCATCCAAGCAACTATGAAGGTATTGTGCCCAGCAGACAGTATGTGCCTCCAGACATTGTATTCTTGTTCCAAGGAATATTCTCTCAAAGACACTCATTTATCCCAGAAACTGGTCAGCCATGGGTCCGTCAAGTAGGTGTAAGGATATTCGTGGAGTATCAATAGTCTATGACCTAATAGAAATTCTTTCATTTTGTTAAATGGTGAGAGTTGAATCCTGAGTAGATTTCATGTAATAATGTATTTTCCTTTGCTTTTGAAAACAGCACTAAGTGTCTGATGGTTCTTGCAGGCGCTGAACTCTGCTAGCCAATCGCCGCATAGGGAGGTGAGGGCATACCATCTGTGTTAGATCCCTGTGTTCTGAGAGCTGCAGCTGAGCTCAGAGACAAAATCCAAGGGTTCCTTGGTTTAAATCCACTCTGTGGTCATGACTGAACAAAAGACAGTTTTCACATCTCTCAATGCAACACCGCGTCTCCTGGCTTAATATTTAGTATTCCAGCCCACGAGAAATCCCAGCAGTGGCTAAGACCTACAGGATGAGCCCCATCGCCTGTTTAGCTGCTGATGGCCACCTCTGCAGGGGGGACACTTGGTGAGCATGAACTTGGAACCCAAATACCTGACACTATGCACCCATTTCATGAATAACATCCCATGCCTCCTCAGAATTCCATGTCACCAATATCCCAGTTCTGTTCTTTCCAAGTCCAGGGCCATCCAGAGAAACCCTTGGTCGGCAAGCGCCTCCATGAGGCCAGTGTCTGCAGACGGGTGGGTGTCCCATGACGCTGTCTTGCAGACTTTATTCTGTGTGTGACTCTTCATAGTCAGCTTCTGGTTGGTGTCAGCATCTCACTGAGACCCACCTATGAACCAGGGATGAGTGTCCCCTCCTCAGTCAGATGGTCACAGGAAACCTTGATGAGCTATCGATGTGAACTGAGCTGGAGGAAGATACACAGTCTGGGGAAGAAATGGAAAGATATGAGGCAGCTCTCCACGTGGGTTAGTCATGCCTTCCGCCTGCTCCGTCCCCTGCGTGCCCTTCCCGTTCCCTCCTGACATGTTGCAGCCACACAGTCCGGAACAGAGCAAGCATATGATGGGCAGTAATGTTGCACAGCCCCTGATGCCCCATGGTTAGGCATTGGTGTGGGTCGAATTGTCTACCTTCCCCCCCAAAAATAGATGTGTTGAAGTCCTAACTCCTAATATGTCAGAGTGACCTTTTTTGGAAACTGGGTTATCATAAATGTAATTAGTTAAGTTGAGGTCATATGAAGAGGGTGGGCCAGGTCAACAGGACAGCCTAAGCCCATAGGACAGCGGTCCTTGTAAGAAGACGGCCACGTGGAGACAGACACACGGGGAGAAGCCACATGCCTTTGAAGGCAGAGACTGGACCTCTGCAGTCATAAGCCAGGAACGCATGTGCGCTGGCACTCCCCCAGAGCTAGGACAGGTTCCGTAGAGCTTCAGAAGGAGGATGGTCCTGCCGCTACCTTGATTGACTTCAGACTTCTGGTCTCCAGAAATATGAGACAATAAACGTCTCTCGTTCTCAGCCACCCCGTTTGTTATGCTGTTAAGGCAGCCCCACAAAGCAAGGAGCACGTTTCCAAAGGAATGAGAGAATATCTTTACCCTAAAACTGAGGCGGGTTCTCAGCCTGTGGGCTCTGCGGCAGCTGCCCCGAGGAGCCGTTAGAAATGCAGGTGCTTGGACTCCACCTCAGGCCACTGAACCAGAAACTCAGGGGGACCCACTTCTGCACTTGTGCAAGCCGACCAGATGACTTGGAGCACCACCTCAGGGTCCCAGGCCCTGGCCCTCCAATGTGTGCATGGCAGAGACCCTGGAGAGCACCCCCACGTCTGCAGATGCTCTGCATGTTATGGCTTCCAGTAGATAGTAGCTAAGCCTGGACCTTCTTAACTTAACCCGCCCAGCTCCCCCTCAAGGGCAGCCATGCTACAGGCCGCTCAGTAAGTGGATTAGCATGTGGGACGTGACGTGCTGGGTAGTTCTCCATATGTGTGCGTACTGCCCCCGAAATCCAGGGCAGCCTCCTTGGCATCATGCCTCCTGTTTAGGGGAAGGCCCAGCAGTTTGGCCTTCTCCTTGCCAGGGATATCGCAGCATGCTCCAGGCCTCCAGACACTTCCATATTTTCACCAGATTTTCTCTCACCATCTGGCTTACAACCATTTTCCTACACCTAAAGCTTTGCCTCTTCCTGTTCACCAGGTCCAATGAGCATAATTTCATCAACATAGTAAACCAATGTGATCTTTCTCAGAATGCTGGATAGTCAGATTGCTGGGAACAACTTCATTGCAGAGAACAGGAGAGGAGACAGCGGCGACACAGGACATGACGGTGCACGGCTGTCCCTGCCAGGCTCAGGAGAGCCTTCTGGAGGCGCAGAATTGCAAGTTGCCGTGGAGAAACAGCATGCCAGAAAACCCTGTTCCAGGGGCTGTGCTGACTTCACTCCTGCAGAGAATATGCCTGGGACAGCAGCTACAATTGGAGTCACCCCTTGACCAAATTTATAATAATCCAGAGTTATTCTCCAAGGTCCATCTGCCTTCTGCATGGGCAAAAAAAAAATGTGTAAGTAAGTATAGAATTGCTATTACCACTCTGAATCCTTCGAGCCTTTGATGATGGGTGCAGTCCAGGATGTTGTGTGATTTTCTGGTAGGCTGAGGACTTTTCATGGTCTTCCCATGTCCGTTTCTGCAATGACAGCCTCCGCTTCATGGGTTGAGGGCTGGAATGGGGACTCCGCCATCGCCAATACGTCCACTCTAGTTATAAATTCTGGAGTTTGGGAAAATCACCTCAGGGTGGCTATACAATCTGCTGGGCCCATAAAGATTCAAAATTGGGTCCAAACACCACTCAGCACCTGGCTGCTGTAAACTGTTGTGGTCACAGGGCTGGTTTGTTTTGGGTGGGGGAGAGGAGGGAGGGTCTAGAAATGGTATAGATTCTTAGACACTTTCTAGAAACCCCTGAAATGACAGTCATTTTCTGTTCCCTAGAACAGAGTCACCATAGAAAATGACTATAGGTATTTTAAGAAAAGCTTTGAGGGAGACTTGAAGGGGCAGAGCTGTGGAAGCGTCCCTGAGGTGCACCTTCCTGGAGGTGTGGGTCTGCGGACTGGCTCAGTTCCAGACGCTGGAGAGAAGCTGCCCACCTCCACGTACTAACTCAGCTTTGTGCCTGGCTGTCAGCCTGCTGTTCTTCCTCTCATGCGGATAAAGATCAGGTAACAGTTTAGTGAGATCTGTTTGATTCCCAGGGACACGGTGACCCCTGAGACCTGCCGAAACTCCCTGGGGGTTAAAACACGCTGATCGCCACTCATCCCTGACACCCATTTCAGCAATGCGACTGCCTTGCTTCTGTCTGCTTAGCACACCGCTTGGTCTCTCTGCTCAGGACCCATCCCAGCCTGGCCCCAGAGCAGCACCTCAGATGTCGCTCCTAAGCTGCAAGGACAGCCACCAAGGACATTCGAGGATCGGGCCACCTCCCTCACCAAGGTGCGTCTCTGTGCCAGAGAGAAGGGTCCCCTTGGGGGACTGTCTGGATGAATGGTTATGCAGAATACACACAATAAATCTCTCCCAACATCTGGGCCTCTGAAACGTTGGCTCCTTTTATATATGTACAATGCCAGACGAGGTCTGACATCCCAGTTCCGTAGGACGCAGGCCACTGCTGATTCAAGTTCCGGTGGATGGCCGAGGAACCTGTTGGGGCCACCTCCCCCCCAGCAGCTCTGGTGGGCACACTGTATGAGCGGATTTGCATTATCATCAATCCTTCTTGGTCTAAGAGCTTAGAATCCATCTTCACACATATTTCTTAGGTTTCTGCAATAAACTAGTAACCCATTTTAACTTCCTTTTAGAGGATAAGCTTCTTCCTCCTGAGTCAGATTTTGTGCCTCCCCCAGGCACACACCAAGGCCCAACCCTAGTTATGTGTCAAGGGTCAGTAAGAGCTAGTCAGTGCGGCCCCCATGAGCTAGGGATACCCTGGCATGGCAGCTGTCCTGGGTTAGGTTATTTCAGGGGATTTCATCAAGGGCTGGCAGTATCCTGAGATATGGGGCAGGGTAGGTGGGCTGCTCTAACTGGCAAAGGAATCTTGGGGTCATCTGGGGTTCCACACTCTCAGCTTCGTGTGCATCTACGCATGTATCCCTGTTCCACATTTCACAGCCCCTCCTTCCCCACCAGCACCCCAACTTTCACATAAGCATCTTGGGAAAGCTGTGAATCCAATTTACATTGTAATTCTGCAACCCACACAGTTCATACTGTCTCTGACTGTCAGAGGTCAACCCTGCAGCCACGGGTCACAGGAGCTTCTAACACGGTCACCACAGAAGTTCTGCGTGACTCCAGCCATAACCCATCTGACAGTTTAATAACGGGTTTTTCAGATTCTTTCTGAAGCACTTTGTGGCACCCAGGAGCAGTCCTTAGTCATCATTAATGTCACAAGTCCCCATGTCACTTGGTTTTTTAGTGACCACTCGTCCATCAACCTCAGGTGGTGATTTGATGGTGGTGTCAGTGCACACTTTGGAGCCAGTGCCTCATTCCCATTGGCAAGGGACTCACCCCTGCATTCAGACCTAAGGACACGACCGAAAGAATCCCCCCATGCCATTCCAAGGCCACTCCTGGGGATCACTGTAAACCAGCCAAGGTCCAACCAGGAAACAGATGTCACCCCAGAGAAAATTTTACACACAGGCTTTTTACTCAGGTTGAGAACTGAAAGGGCAGACAGGAAACACTGAGAATAATGGAAGCCATTTGCACATTATATTATCCTCTAGGAAACAATTTGCACCCCTGGGATGGAGAAGGAATGAAGAGGTTAGAAGTATTGGAACTTGGACGCCTGGGAGTCATCCCCAAAGACCTCCGAGCAGGAGTCAGGGAACTGCTGGGCGAGCGAGAAGCCTGGTGGGAGTTTTGATGCATGTCTCCCGACCAGCGAGAGAAGGAGAGGGGCCCCTGGAGCAAAGACAAGGGACTTGGACAGAGTGTGGCTCATTCAGGTGTGGGCAGTCCCATGGACAGGGCACGGGCCAGGGAGGTGGTTGGGGAAGGTGGTCATGAGGCGTTTATGATCTCATGGACAGTGGAGAATCGCTGCAGGGGGTGAGGAGAAAAGGACTAGATCTTCACTTAAAAAGATAACTCTAATGATCGCAAGTGATATCGGGACCCATCAGGCGATGGCTGCGAGTGTGGAAACAAGGACTATTTTATTCTTAGGCTAGAAAGGTAAGGGTGGAGGCCAGCGTGTGGGTCCCAGACAGGGCTAAAGGGACCACTGGACTGTTCTTCTAAACCAAGGAGACAGGTGCCAGAGCAAGCAAGGAAAGTCAAGGTGACTACAGGGTTTGGGCATGAGTTTGACGAGTGAGGATCTCCCACCTGGGGCTCCCACCCGTCCTCATTTTCAGAGACCGTTTGGCCCTCGCCCTGGGCAGGCTCCAACTCCATGCCTCTTCACATTCTCCCTGCCTCTCCTGTCCATGGATTCCAAGCAGAAGCACAGACCTCAGTTCATACTAGAGTCCTGAGTAAGTGCCTACCGTAGAACACTGTCACGGCCACCTGTCTGGGTGACTCTGCCATGAGACCCGGACCCATCAGAAAATACTAAATCATGACCCCTGAATTTTACCTTTTAGAAGTAAAAACCAGGATTTAAATTAAAGGTGGCTTCTGGATAATATCAAACGTTAAACAGAATCTTCTCATGATTAGACCATGCAATACCCCGATATTTGGAAATTTACACCCCACTGCACTAAAAATCTGTTATGGATTCTACATGATCCTAAATGAAGAGATGTGTGCTTGCTATCTCTGTCTTTCTCCTCACCTCCAGCTTCCAGAGCGTGCCTCATTCACAGCACGTGCTGAATAAATGTTGCTATTACCGAACGATTGTTCATGTAAATAACTTGGAAAATGCAAAGATAACCCATATTCCTTTTTTCAATCAAAGTTTGCGTCTCCAAATAACATACTGTTCTCAGAAACACCATAATGGCATGAAGTGTTCAGCCTAGCAGCATATGATCTCTCATCTATAACACGTCAGTACTAACTAAAAACTCTGTTAGCATTACACTGGCACAGCCCGCCTGCTGAGTGCATGCCACACCTCTTATGGCAAGACTTTTTATTCTAATAAAAATGAATACATTTTATCCCTGTCATGGTTTATAGCCTTGGGCAAAGACTAAATCCCACTCAAACACTTATTCCAATTTAGTGCTTTCCAGCCTATATTTAGGTCCCATCCTCTCGGTGAGGACTGTTTGAGTAATGTCTCCTGTCACATTAGTTTTCCAAGGTCTTTCTAGGTGTGTGAGGAAGGTGCCCAATCCGTTGAAAATAGGTATTTCTGGTATCAAATCTTGTTTCCCTGAACGGAGAATATGTTTGTCCATATTTCATTTAGGAAAAAACTCAAGGAGTGGTTACTGTGTGCCAAGTTCAGCCACAGGTAAGGGAGGAGGATGGGCCGGTGAGACCGGCCGCTGGGGTGCTCAGAACCTGTGAGAAAGGTCAGAGGAGCGTGGTCACAGGCGGGCCGGCAGACTCCTGTGCGGGACTTCAGGGAAGGCCTCGTGGAAGAGGAGACAGTGGGGCTGAGTCTGGGTGGAGGAATCCACATCTTTCCAACCTGCAGCAGAAGGTTCCAGGCAGAGAGAGCCACGGGTGGGCGTTTCTGTCCACAGGTGCTCTGGAGGACAGAAGGATTTCCCCTGCAGAGGAGTCAGGAGATGAGTGTGACTGCAGAGCAGGGGCCCCAGTGTGCTCTGGTAGAAGAGACAAAACCAGAAAAGCAAGCTGGAGTCGGGTACAGCAGGGCCTTATGAGTCTTCTGGAGAAACTGGTCTTTATCCGGGCTGGAGGAGAAACCACCAGCTTGCAGTCTGGGGAGTGAAGTGGCATTTCTTTAAGACACACTGAATAAAGCACAGAAAACGGATCTCAGGTGGGAGAGGCTTCAGGTAGGGAGACTGGTTAGAGGCTATAGTGATAAACAAGTGGGCCAGCGCAGGCGCGCTGTCAGCAGGCCTGAAGCAGAGGGCCTGGGGGACGATGAGGTTTCCGGTCGATTTGGGAGGTAAACTCAGCCAGAAGAGGCGCCAACGGGGTGTGAAAGCTTAGAGAACAGGGAACAGGAGGATGGCTCCACAGTTTCTCATAAGCAGCTGCAAGAGGGTATTGCCATGAATCTAGAAAAGTAATTTACAGGATCCAGCAAAAAGGGGAAAACAGAAATCAGAGCAACGACACCCCTGCCTGCCATGGCCTGGCCACAGCCAGGACACCCCTTTACTGGATGTAAGGCGGGAAATTGTTGGAGAAGAACTCTCAGCACTTCCCTTTGGCCTCTGATTATTTACTTCAATAAAACATAGACAAGAGCTTTAGAGGGGCAAAAACCAAAACAGAGCAAAACATTAAAGATAAAGGTCCCGAGTGTGTCTGAGTAGGTGAGCACCACTCAGGGGAGATTGGGTGGGGTTAGACAATAAAATAGAATATTCTAGATGACAGAAAGCTACTCGATTATACTTAGGCGTGGATCTTAAAAAGTTTAGCTGTGTTCATTGATGACTTTAAGTATGTATATTAGTAAAATAGATAAGTCTTATGTTAGACTTAAATGTTTTGCCAAAATGTTTTCTGTTCAAAAATAAAAGAAACTGAGAGGAACACTCAGTGTGATCTGTGGCTTGATAGGAGGAATTTCTCCTGCTGCAATACGTGCCCTGCTTGATGTTGCAGGTGTGTCACCATATGGCATACAGACATTCATGTTTTTTTATTGAGACATAATTGACATACATTATATTAGTTTCAGGTGTACAACATAACAGTTTAATATTTGTATATATTTTGAAGTCATTAACAGTAAGTTAATATCCTTTACCTCGCATAGTTACAAAAAATATTTTAGTGATGAGAAGTTATAAGATTTACTTTCTTAGCAACTTTTAAATATGTGATACGGTATTATTAGGCATAGTCACCATGCTGTGTGTGACATCCCAAGCCCTACTCATTTAAGAACTGGAATGTTGTACCTTTGCACCACCTTTACCCATATTGCCCACCCCCCTGCCTCTGGCAACCACCAACCGCTCTTTGGATCTGTGAGCTCAGGTTTGTCTTATTTCTTTTTTGGGTCCCACATATGAGATCCTACAGTATTTGTCTTTGGTTTTTTTCACTTAACATAATGCCCTTGACGGCCCTCATGTGGTTGCAAATAGCAAGATTTCATTATTTCTTTAATGGCTGAATAATATTCCATTGTGTCACATCTTCTCTAGCCATTCATCCATTGATGCACATTGGGGTTGTTTTTGTATCTTGGCTGTTGTAAATGACACTGCAGTGAACATGGGATGGAGACATCTTTTTGAGTCGGTGTTTTCATTTTCTTCAGTTAAATATCAGAAGTGGAATTGCTAGATCATATGGTAGTTCTAATTTTAATAGTTTGGGGCACCTCTATACTTTTCCTCAGTGGCTGCACCCACTTAAGTTCCCCCCCAGCAGTGCCCAGGGCACCCTCTCCTCACCCTCACCAACACTGGCCTCTTGCCTTTCTGAGGACAGCCTTCCTAACAGGTGGGAGGTAGGACCTCGCTGTGGCTTTGATGCACGTTTCCCTGATGATTAGTGATGTGGAGCATCTTTTCATGTCTGTTGGCCATCTGTATGTCTGATAATTTGTTCTTTAGAAAATCATCTAAGCATACCAAAAAAAGTAGAAAATAAGCTCCTTCACCCTTCATCAAAACAATCAAAATGGGTAACCTTCTGGCATAATCCTCCCTTTCTTTTCCACATCGGAATCACTCACTGTTGGCTAGAGTTTGTTCTTTATTAGTATTCAGTCACACACAGACTAGCTTTTCTGTAACCGCAGTGTGCACAGGCTGCACTGCTCACTTAAGGCCACACCGTGACAGGTCCCCGTGACCTCCCTGCTCCCGTGACTTCCGCCACGTGTAGCGGCATCCTGCACCGTCCGGTGGCTGAACCACCCTGTTTGTGACTGTCACCTGCTGGGTATTTCTGTTGCTTCTCATGTTCATGATTACAAATAAAGCCCAATTCAGTACTTAAGATAAAGATAATACTTTGCCCCCCGGCCTGCTGCCCTCCTGTTGTGTGCTCTCTGTCCAGGACAAGACCAGTACTCCACCACTGTTAGCAACGTGGTCCTTGGTTGCAGAGAATGCAACACGTGCACAGCCCTTCCCAAGCAGGAAAGCTTCCAGAGAACAACCCACAGTTTTTCAAGGTATGACCCTTGCCAAGCACCACACAGAATCCAACAATGAGCAGTGGTGAGTCTTCTTGGAGAATGGCTCATGCTTGAGAGGCAAGCAAGTTGCTAGAGAGGCCTCTGTGGCCCCCATAGCAGTGCGGGGTTGGGGGCACAGGTGTGGGACCCTCCGTCAGAGATGTCAGCGGGAGCAAACTGAACCCCCTACCCAATGTGTGCACGCTGCTGGCCACCTGCCTGCAGAGTCCCACCTGGACCTGTGCCCTGGAGATGGGCTGAGGGGACCCCAGGGCAACTGAGCTGGAGCAAAGGGATGGGAGGTGGATGTTTTCCAGACAGACCGACGCGTGAGTGTTGGTCACCCCATGGCAAAGGGGCCGGGCACTGAGTGGATGTTCTGGGGGTGGACGGAGTGCTGGTAAGGCTGGAGCTCCTGATAACAAGGACCCTCCTGCAGCACCCTCATGCTGGGAAATCTAGTTTAACGAGCCCGCAGAGGCCTCTGCCCTGGAGAGACAAAGCAGGTGGGAACCTGATGGCCACCGTGGGGACTGTGAGCCTGGACAGGGGTTGCGGGAGGAAGAGGAGGAAGACTGACACTTTTCCGAGTGAAACCCTATAGAGCAGAGGGATGTTCTATGCAATGCCCATTTAATGATCTGTGGGTGTCTTCCATTAAAGTGTACAAATTTTACTTGGACTTCCTTTAACATGTGTGCAATGCATAAAAGGAAATATACTTCAGAAGGTGTTTGGCCAAATATCTGGATGTTTAATCCCTTTTCAGCCCCGGGTTGTTGAGATGGAAGCTGGTCACCGGTGGTCCACTGAGGCTGGGTGTGACATTCCCGTCGCAGCGGTGGCTGCAGTGTGGCACTGCGACATGGTGGGATCAGCCCTTCTAGCTCTCATTTGCAGGTGTCCGGGAAGGTCATATCTCATGCTCTGCAGCTCAGAAAGACAATGTGTTTCCAAGCTCTTTCCTAAATCCTTCTAGGTCATGAAAACTGAAGATATTGGCAAGGACACAGGGTCTGCACCAGGGTGTTCACCATGTTACAGCATCCCTTTCCCAGATGTAAGCTTGGGTATGTGTTCATGATGGTGGTACACGTGAGCTAAACACAGCCTTTGGAATGATCTGCAATAATGCTGTGTTACAATCATTATCATCAAATACAAAGTTATGGTCACGTTTGCAGGGGCTGTCCTGCCTTGTCTGAATAACTCCTCCAAATCTCCTTTACGCCCTGCACGTTGCTCCTGCATTTTCTCCTTCAGCATTTCTCCTCATGGCCAAGAGCTGCTGTGGGGATGCCCCAGGGGCCTTAGGCTGTCCTGGGCAGCCCTGACCCTTACTGATAGCCCACATCTCTTGTTGATCCGAATCAGAGCTCCAGTTCACGTGTAAATGTGCAGAATTATCCTTCAAAAGCTCCCGGGGGCTGCAGCGGACACCACAGACCCAGGGGCTGGTGACGAAGGATCCTCACTGTTCCCCTCCAGTCTCAGCTCCAGATTTACATTCCTGACGAGGAGCCACAAAGTTGTTCCCCAGGATTTTGTTAATGCTGACATTTCAAGCACACAACAGAATAAAAAGGTCATCAGCTGGCTAATTTTAAAATAGCATTTTGATCACTCATCTTTCTGGAGTGTCAAACCCTGTAGGGCTGGTGGAATTGACATGTACTTATTACCACGTCTGGGCTCCTGCAACCAAACCAAGCAGTTTGAAGACGTGCCTGGAGCGAACACGCGGAAGGCCGTCCATCAGAGAGCGCAGTCGTTCAGAACAATCCCTGCCACAAGTCAGTGGCTGGAGACCTGGCCATCTTGTTCCTGCTTTGGAAATGTTGACGTATCTTCCTGTAAAACAGTATTTGGGGCTCGGGGTGATGGTAGGGACAATAATTGTTTATTGTTCACTTTCTGTGTACCAGGTCTCCGGCAGGTGGGCACGCTCACCATCTACATTTTTTTGTAGCTGCTCTAACTGAGGGGTGGTTGCTGACATAGCTGCTGGGCGTCATGCTCAGGAGGGAAGGAAATGGGTTTGAATCTTATGTGTTTAAAGGACTCCATAAATGGCAGCCTCTACTTCTCTGCTATGTCTTCTATCCTTTTTTATAAATTAAAACAAAACATTGGTACAGATCTTCACACCACAGAAAAAGTTTATTCTTTACACAAAGAAGAGATGAGAGAGTAAGAGTTCCCCTATGCTGAACCCTCACCTCGGGCCTGTCGCCGCCCTGCACCCCTCCTCTGGCTCCATTCTGAACTCACCCTGCAGCTGGGCACAAGGCTGTAGCCCTTCCAAAAGTGAGATGGCAATGCACTGGGGTGTAGGCGACTTGTCCAAATCTCACATCCAGAGGGTGGCTGAGCTTGGACTTGACCCAGGACTTCCACATAGCTTTTAGGATTTGATTGGATGCTATGTGCTAGGCACTGAGGGCAGAACGTGGGCATATACGGAAATCACTGAACCCTAGAAACATACTTCCATGGAGTATGTGATCAAGAAAGCCTCTTCTGAAAATGCTTCATCAAAAAACAATGTCTGTTTTTCTGAGTTCGAGTGCCTCTTTGCCCAAATTTGGGGCCAATGCCAGAATCCAGCATGAGAATCCCTGGATAGTTATCACTGGCGGTCACTGAGCAGCTTCTGCCACACTCTGCTCTGGTCGCTGCGACACCCGCCCTTCCTGCCCTGGTGTGGGTGCCTGTGGCAGAGGACCCTTTGCTTACGGCAGCGTTCCTGCTGGCCGGCCTTTCCCACCCACAGGACGCCTAGGGGCTCCACTCGGCCTGTCCCAGATGTGGGGCAGGCGCATGAGGATAACCTAGCTGACGGGACCCCTAAGCTGGGGTCCATGGAGACCAGCCCTCCTCCCCGGAGCACCGCCAACAAGAATCCTAACTTCAGAGATGGGGTCTCTGTCCTGAAGCCCTCCTCTTGCCATGAGGTTTCTGTCTGCCTGGAACCCTCCTCGCCAGTCACTTTTCCAGGACCTCACAGCCTGAAGCCAACCACACTGGCCCCCGGGGGGGCTCCCAGGGCCCAAATGGGGAGCTTTACGTTTTGATCCACCCCACGGGCCTGTCCCCACCACCCTGCCTCGGCCTACCTCCCAGCAGCCCTCAGGTCACTCATTTAGACCCTGTCCCTTTAGGCCTATCTGGATGCACTGGTGTCACAAAGCGTGTCATCTATTCCATTGTGACGATCAAGAGTGAGTTCCCCACCCTGCGCCCCTCTGGCCTCTTTGCCTCCGTGTGAACCAGAACGCCTCCCGTCCCGCTTGGTATAAAGCTTATTCTCCTTCCTGTAATTACAACTTTGATGATCGCTTCTCTCAGTAGGAATCTGTTTATTCCTCCACATAAACCTTCCTGTTTTGCTACCTAATTTCCATTCATTGAGAGAAAAAGATACAAGCACATGCTATTTCGCCCAAAACTTTAAAAAATGAATATCACTTTTGTTTCCTCTGGTTTTTATTACCTCTACGAATTGCATAATTACTTTCACTTATTTTTCTTGACAGATGAGAAAGCACAAGTCTCTGTAATTACAGCTTGGATATCAACTGCCACACCTGAGATCATCCATCACAGAGCCTTCCCAGGCTCAGGAAACACACCTTGCTCAGCAGAGATGGTGTGTCAGTCAGGACAGCCCTGGTTGTGCTGCAGTAATAAGCAAGCCGAATGTGCCAGAGGTTTGAAAGAGAGCTTACTGCTCACTCCTGCTGCATGTCCCCGAGGGTCAGTCACTGTCACTGAGGCCTAAGCTGACGGGGCCCCTGGATTATCACCAGTGCTGTGGCCGGGGGGACACGAGGACATGGCAGGGACTGTACTGACTCTTCAGGTTTTCCCCCTGTAGGGACACACGCCATTTTTGCCCACAGTTCATTGGCCAGAGTGAGTCAGTTGCCAGAGGCCAGCCCATGGGAAAGCAGACCTCTCTCCCAGGCCAGATCAGAATGTGTGTGAACAGGAACCATTTACTGTGGATGACAAACCCAGCTCAGCCTTTGTAAACAGAGGCCAAGGGAGGTGGCCTGACTTGACCAGGACCAACCAGCAGCATAACCAGGACAAGGCCACACCCTCTCTCCCTCCAGGTTCCCTGTGCACCACATGCCCTCTCCCTCCAGGCAGTTGGCAACACAGCTTCCTGGCCACTCAGCTGGGCTGCTTCTTGAGGATGTCACCCCCACACTGACCCCCCCCCATTCAGGGTTCCCTGGTCTGGCCATCAAATTCTGTAAGACCTCCAGACCTTTCAGCAGATGGGATTTCCCACACAATGATTTGGGTATGCCTCTGTGTCATTCTTACCTATGCAAACTCAAGTGCTCAAAAAGAGCAAGAAAGGGCCATGGTGGATGCAGGCAGGACCCAGGGCTGGAGGGCAGCTGGGCAGCCTTGAGCCTGGGTTTCCTGGCTCAAAGGTGAGCCCCTCAGGCAAGGGCTGTTCGCCTGCCTCGGCCCCGTAACCCCAGGGGCCTGGGTGTCACCTCTGAAGGACCGACAGACCCTCCTGGCTCCATGATCACCAAGCACCCAGCTGGCTGATGGGCTGAATCCTGCTGTCTCTTCGCCTGCACGCACACACACATAACTTGGGCCCGTCTCACCGTCTTGTGCACTCGGCTGCACACAGCGAGGCAAGGGCTGACCCCAGCTACACAAACACTGGGGTAAAGGGCATTGATCCCACATGCATGGCTGGGTCACATTACCACTGACCGACTCCAGTTTGCTGACAGGCCTGCAGAGACAGCCTGTAGAACGGGAGGCAGGGTTTGCATATGGAAGATGTTCCTGGTTTCTGTTCACTCAAGTCCACAAAGCCTGAGGTTTGTTTGGTTTTTCAATAATAGAAACTAGGAAATGTGATCAGGAAGCCGAATTCCATTCTGCGTGAGGATTTCATTTCTAGTGAGTTCTGGGTCAAAGTGTAGGTACCAAGATGAAACCCACACCTTGCGTTTAGAGATGCATTGCGACAGAGCCTTAGCTGCCTGACGGGCGTCCCACAGTACCCAGCTGCAGAGCCCTCATGCCAACATGCCCACCCTCAGTCCGGAAGGATGGGCACCTCCCACCCCCACTGCTGGGAAATGGTGGCTGCTTTGCAGAGATCATGCAGGACAAAAGGGGCAGTTGTCCCTGGTGAGCCACCAGTACCCCGTACACTTGGGCAACTGGCTAGCCGCCCTGGGAAAGCCTGTCCAGGACTTGGGAGGCTGAGTAGGCGTGGCAGGCAGACTGCCCCCATCTCCCTGCCACCCACGAATCACAGGCTGAGCACCTTGAGACTGGCAAGCAGCTCCTCATTCTGGCTCTGGGGGAGCCAGCCGGCGGGACGTACTCCAAACCCAAACATTGTTTGCAGCAGAAGGAAGAACTTCTGGGTCTGCTCTGCTGCTTTGGCAGGATGTCCCCCACAGTCGCAACAGTAACACTGGGAGCTGCGTCAAGTCGCACATCGCAAACGGCGGGCCTCCCAGAGGCGCCTGGTTCAGCCCAGACACCCGCTCCTCTGTGAGCATCTTACCAGCCCACCCCTGATTACAGGCCCTGCCAGCTCTGGTTGTGGGCAAGGAAATGTCCATTCATTTCACTTTCCTGCAGGGGTGTGCCCCAAACCCTCACTGTTTGGGAACAATATATGTCACATGAGAGTCCTAAAACCCATCAGAGTCACCAGTCCGTCCAGATAAACCTAGAGGACCAGAGTGAAGAAAAGCTGGACAATCCTGGCAGAGCACCGCAGAGACAGGCCACATGAATGTGGGGTCCGTCGCCCTGCTCTGCAGGGACGGAAGTGGTGGAGACGATGGAAAAGGGAAGAAGGTCCATCTGGGGAAACTTCATGGAGGAGGCATGCTAACTAGCTTGATGGAAAAATGTGGTTTTGGTTGCTGGGGATGGAAGAGGGCAGAGCACCAACATGAGGTCGGGGTTTGGGCCATCCGCTTGGCTCAGCCTCGAAACAGAGTCCCGTCCCACCAAGGAGGGGCAGCCCCAGAGGAGGGTAGCGGGGAGGTGTAGGGTGGCAGAATGATGTACGCAGGGTACAGAGGGCTGATGGCTCCCTGCCCCCCTCCTCCTCTGGGCTCTCCTGGAGACGACCCCTCTGCCTGCACATGTCCACGCTGCTGCGTTTTGCCAAGTAGAACAATATTGTGGAGCCCAGATCACCAGCCTGAGCCATGGGGACAGTCAGCAGACGGCCTCCGGTTCATCAACCCTGGTTGCAGGTACAGCCCGTCGGCAGGTGCCACCCCAGACCAAGACAGCGGGAACCCTGGACCCACGTCCCTTGCCAGTAAACACTGGTGGGACTGAGGTCGCAGGGCGGAGGCCCTGGCGTGCCGTGTGCCGCTCAGGCCGCCGGTGCCCTGGCTGTGGCTAGACCGGCCCTGTGGCTGATTCTGGCTCTAACTCTGGTTATCCTGCTGTGTTATTACTTCGCCCTTCAGCAACAACCATCAGGAAACTTTTAAAAAATAAAGGTTTGTTACTCAGAACCTGGAAATTCCACAGCATGCCTGGGACCACACCGTGAGGCCAGTGAGAGAGAGTCATGGGCCTGGGTTCCGCCTTATTTGGGTGGAGGGTGGGGCCCAGAGTTCCCTCTTCACCCTTTGCTGGGGAGTTAAGATGTCAGAGATGGAATTGAAAAGTGCAGGAAGAGAAAAAAATAAGTGGCTCGAATGGTCAGTCATCAAAACCAACCATGATCTCTCAAACGACGGTGCCTCATGCTGGAGGCGGCCTGGCCCTGTGCTCGTGCAGCCAGCAGTGTGTTCATTTGAGATGGCCATCTCAGAAGTGGCTGCCTCATAATCAAAGCTTAAGCCAGGCTCTTTATTCTAAAGAACAACCATCAGAATTTACACTTCATGGTGCCACCGCCAACACACAGCCGCTGCCCTGACCCCACGGGTCACCTCCTGCCTGCCTGACCGCCCTGAGCCGGACACCAGGGTTGTGCATGCAGCACAGCCAATCGCAAAGACCCCCAGCAAACCAGCTACTCGGTGTGACTGCGTTTTTGCGTTCCCCCAAGTCCCCCAGTGGTGATATTAGGAGGTGGGGCCTTTGGCTGGTGATTGATTAGGTCATGGGGGTGGAGCCCCGTGTATGGCCCTTATAAAAGAGACCCCGGAGAACTCTCTTGCTCTTTCTGCCACCTGACAACACAACCTGCAGCCCACCGTCTGCAACCTGGAGGAGGGCTCCTGCCAGACACCCGCCATGCTCGCAGATTTCTGAGAGCTCCCCGTGGACCAGAGCCCCATAAACACTCAATTAACTCACATTTTGTATGTTACATGTATCATATGTTATATACTATATTCTTACAATAAAGTAAGCTAGAGAAAAGAAAATGTTATTAAGAAAATAAAATAGAAAATATATTTATGGTAATGTACTATGTTTACTGAAAAAAATTCATGTATAAAGTGGACCCACACAGTTCAAACCCATATTGTTCAAGGGTCAACTGTATAGATAGATGAGAAATGAGTCTGGGATAATAAAAGTAACTATAATGGAATCATACCTCATTGTTTAATAAGTATAGTAAGTTTCATTTTAGTGGCTTAAACAAACAAAAAAAGAAGTAAAACTGAGGAGGTTGCTGATTTTAGATAAATACCCTTTTCTTGATAGTTTATTCATGCAAGATTCCTCTGAGATCTAAAAAATAAAAACATTTTCAGGTTCTGGTCTTTTGTTTAGACGAAGTTTGCATTTTACTCAGTAATGATTGACTCATTTCCTGGAAGAAGAGATTTAAAAGGCATGGAATTCTATCTACTCACATCTATCGTCTTCTGTGTTTGCTAACGCTACTATTATTATCTTGACTGTTACTGTCAAGGTCTATAAAACAGTCTATTTCAAACTGTAACCTCATAGTGTTTATTATCAGTGCTGTATGTAAATAGATCTGTGCACACCGCAAGCTTCTACCCCAGATGTTCCATTCCTGGGAGCTTTGTTTTTATTATCTCCTGGTTTTCTGAACAGTCACAGTATTCCTGGCGCTCCCTCACGCTTCAGAACAGGACCGTCAGCAGTTCAGCGCCGTCCACCTACACATTCTTTACTGAGTGCATATTCAGGAATACCCCCTTCATATATCATGTTCTTAAGCGGACAACGAAAATGTTTAATAATGAGTTAAAAATGGGTAAACTTGCAAAGTGCTGTAGATGTCAGGCTGACCCCGTTACAAGGGAAGTCTCGCTTGGCTGGGCCACAGTGCCAAGCGGTGCCGAGGCCCCCTGGCCACTCCCATGGCCGCTCCAAGGGGCAGCGCCCGTCGCCTGCTCTGAGGGAGGATGTGTGTCCTGGGAGGAGCCCCTTGGGGAAGCCTGGGGTGAGGCTCTCTTCCTCCCCACACATCCAAGCTCCTCTGAGACAAGTCCTGGAGTCTCCGGAGCTTCTTGGACTTGTAGTTCTCAGGGAAATAAATTCTCCTTGCTTTTGTTTTCCTAAAAATATCTTTTCTTCTTTAAAAAAAATCAGTTTTGAGGTATAATTTGCATGTAGTAAAATGCACCCATATTAAGTGAAGAGTTGAACAAGTTTTGGTGGGAGTGCCATCCATGTAAGCACCACACTCTGGACACCTAGCATTTCCTCTGCCCCCAAAAGTCCCCATTCCCCATGCATTTATTTCCTGGGCAGCCGCATACCCAGCCCCAGGCAATCCCGAATCTGCTTGCTGTCACTTCATGTCTTATCTATGTTTTTTTGAATGTCATATAAATGGGACCACACTCCGTGCACCTTTTTGCATCTAGCTTCTAGCACTCAGCACACACCGCTGAAGTCAGTCACCGATTCAGCGATACATCGTCAGTACTTCCACTGTGCAAATATGCTAAAGTGTGCTCAGTGCTCACTCTGCACGCACACTGTGCTGCGTCCTGTTTTCGCACCTTTATTTTTGAACAATAATTTAACTGCACATAAATGCCTAGGTTGCAAGTTTTCCTTTCACCACTTTATAAATGTCATTCTAGCAGTTCCAGGCAGCTGTGCGAATAATGGAGACCTACACCTAAAGGTTTCCACACAGCTCAAAAGCAGTGGGAAACAAGAAGAAATAAAACAGCCTCCACTTTTTTTTTAAAAAAGGCAAAGAAGATTACAAACCCCAGACTACTCCTGGCAGAAAGTTAACAATCAGATGGTAGTGGACATGTCTCTAGAGATTCCACTGTCAGTCTTTGTGGAAATCTAGTGGGTTTTGGGGGAAATGCACAGAAAGGAAAGAGGAAAGCAAAAGGCCTAACGTGTACCTGAAACAACCCTAAACATAAGAAGTGCACCCCTAAAAGTAAGAATTCTAACAAAGATCCTATCAGATCAGTGCACTGACTAGAGGGAAGGTCCTTAAATGAAGTGGGGCTCAGAAAGGCATTGTTTCTAGGGGAGAAGAGGCTAAAAATGCAGGGAAGGCACCCATGGGAGGTGGGGTGGTGGAAGGAACAAGGAGAATGCAAGAGGGCAAAATGCAGAATCCTGGGAGATAAAACAGACCCAGACAGGAGAGGTCGGGCGGCCCTTCTGCCCACCACCCCCGACACTCTGCTACAGAGGTGATGCTTGATGCCGTGATGGAAGTGCTCTTAAAACACAAAACTTATCCTCTAAACTGTCACAGTATAAATACACTTAAGCAGTTTTCATCTATATAAAGCAAATTCAAGTATAAACAGAAAATTTAAATCAAAGCATTTTGGCAGATGAATTCACGTACTAAAATCAGAAAAACAAAAATAAAGCAGAATAAAACTAATGAAACATGCAAAGTAAATGGAATGCCCTACACAAGCATTTGAGGGCACCAGAAATTCAGATTAAAAAAATAAACAAAAAGGGGAAGAAATCATATAAGAATTTATTGAACTCAGGAAAAAATGGAAGAAAAGATACAATCGTATCAGAAATGAAGGCAAACTTACAAACTGCCTGAGAGAGAATATATTTAAGTAGAAACTTATTAAAAGCCATGAAGAAAGTCAGGAAAGTAACTAGGAAAATAAAAATAAAAGAAAAAATTTGAAAAAGAAAGAAAAAGAAGGTCATAGAAAAGTGGTTGAAATGGTGGACAGACAAGAAAAAAATCCGACATATGTATGATTGGAGTCCTCAAAACAGAAGAAAGAAGCAATGGATCACAGCTGATAATTAAACCTATAGATCATGGCTATTTCCCCAAAATCAAAGGGGTCATGAGTTTACATTTTGCAAGGGCTTACAGGGACCAGAGAAAACTGACCCAAAATGATCAACTCTTAGAGCTTAGCCTGGTGAAAACTACTGAACTGTAAAACTTAAAACAAAAACAAACAAAAAGCCTCAGGACATCAAGACAAAGATGTAAAAATAATGTAAAAGGGTAGAAAAATTAGTCTGGCACCAAACATCTCAAGGCAACAATAACACAAAATTTTCAATGAATTTAAGAATGTGAACCAAGGCTTTACTATCCAGGCAAAAGCAGTCTAACGTCCAGGGTGCAGAAGAGCAGCTGTGCCAGCTGAGAACACAAGGCCCACGGGCTCAGGAGCCTTTCCAAAGCATGTGCTGCAAGAGGCACTACACCCAGCCAGGTGGGGGTGAAGAAGCCAGGGCTAGTGGACTGATGACGGTTACTTAATATGTGTAAATGAATATTTAAGACAAAAATAATAGAGGTGGGGATGGCAGTGGATGAGTGGTATATAGATATTGCATATGTTTACAAAATGGAAATAAAACTGAAAAGGGACATAAAAGAGGAAAAAACAAGCTTCCTGAGGGTGGTACGGAGCACAGGGGACTGTCAAGGGCGCCACTAAAACCAACTTTTTAAAAGACAGCAAAATACTACACGAACACAGGAGGCCAAGGAGATTTAACGATGTGTAAGCACAAAGAGTTTAACTATTAAAACAATTGAAAGAAAGTTATTTCTAATTTGTTTCAGAAGGCCAGATGCAACTATATGCTGCAAGACCCATCGAAAGGCCACGTGATTCAGAAAGGCTACAAATATAAAGAAAGAGTTGAACCAGGCAAGTAAAAACAGTAAGAAAGCAGAGGTTCTGATCCTGAGTGGAAACCATTACACAGGACATGTATTAATGTCAAAATGATTCACAACAAATATATGACAGTTATGGATAACTTCTGAAAATAACATCGCAAATATGTTCATAAAGCAGAAGATAAAGAAGTAGGAAAAATAAGGAAGAAGCTAGAAGACATTAGCAATGTAATCAGTAAGATAGATCTTATTGAACTGTTTGAAATTCACCTGGCATACATGGAACTTCCACTAGAATTGTTCATTTATTAGGTCACAAAGAAAATATCAATACATTCCATGAAGTAGACAATTGCAAATGATCTTCTCTGATCACACTGCTGTAAAACTAGAAACTAGTCACAAACTAAAAAACCAAATTTTAACTCAGCCTGGAAATTTAGAAAAACAAAAGCTTCAGTTAATTCTTAGATGAAAAAGGAAATACAAATCAAAATTACACAATTTCTTTTAAGAAAATGGTAATGGTTATGGAATTCATTGAAAGCAGTAATAAGAGGAAACCCTGTAGCCTTAAATGCCTGTATTGATGTGAACACAAATAAATGAAAAAGCCAGGAAAAAAATCAAAAAGTAAACCAAAGTAAGGCACAAAAACACAAGCAAAAAATAAAAGCAGAAATTAAAGTAATCAAGAATAGAAAAACAGTAAATCTAATTAATAACCAAACCCTGGGTTATTTTCACAAAAATATCAAAGTACACAGCCAAGTAGCTACCTTGATTAGGAAAAAGGAGAAGACAGCACAAACTATATATGTATGTATGTATGTATATTACTTGAAGAACTCTGTGCAAAGAAAATTGAAAATAGAGTTCTCCAAAATACACCCTTTAAGAAATAGAAAATTTAAGCAGAATAATTTTTATAGACATTAGAAAGTTATCAAGGAACTACCCACAAAAAAAAGAGATCTGAGAGTTTCACAAGGGGATTATACTAAAACTTCAAAGATTAGATATTCCTAAGGCTCCAGAAATTTCTCAGTGCATAAAAAAGTGAAAAAAAAATTCCTTTCATGAGACAAATGAAGCATCTAAACTTACATTTGGTAAAGACGATAGGGAATAATCTACTCAACATCAAAGGGAGGCTCACTAAAACCACAGGGAAGACGATCATTCCTGACCCGTGAGATCTTCAGAAACGAAGGCGGTGGCCAGCACTTCCTGGTGGCCAGGCTGAGGGGAAGTGGGCATGTGCAGGGCTGGTGGGAAGGATTCTGGCACAGCCCTTAAGGAGAGGAAACTGACAATATAAAAATGAAACATATATTTTCTTGGACCCAGAAATCCTACTTCTTTGAATTTACCCTTAAATTAGTCCTCCAACAATACAAAAATATAGATTAACAGAAGTCACTCATTACAGCATTGTTTATAATTTCAAAACAATGATAACACACTAAACCAAGGGTTGGGAACTAAGTCTCACCTACCCACTGCCAGCTGCCAACTTCTATAACCCGAGTTTTATTGGAACACAGCCATGCCTATTAGTTTAGGGCACATCTATGGCTGCCCAAACACAAAGGAGGAGCGGGGTAAGGGAGCCAGTGACCCTGTGCCCTGCAAGCCTCAGATGCCAGCTCTCAGGTCCTTTAAGGGAAAGGCTGCCAACCTGGTCATAAACAGCAAGACCTAGGAGGTCGCTCCCACTGCAGCGCGGCCACACTGAAGCGACTGCGCCTGGTAAAGACACTGAGGAGTATTCCTAGTGACTGGTGTTAACTGCATGTGTTATTAAGTCAAAGTGCAATGGGCAGAGAGTGCATACGGTATGTAAAAAGAAGAAATAAGAGTATCTGTTGGCTTATTTTTGTAAAAATCAAGACACTTGAATAAACTAGAAGCTCCCGAGGCTGGTAACCTACAGGACACATGTGGCAGTGGGGTAAAAGGATTGGTAGGGAGACACTTTTTTGAGTATTACTTTTTACACAGTTTTGGATTTTGGAATCATGTGAAGATTTTACACACTCAAAATCCCTAAAATAGAGGGTAAGAACTAATTAACACCCTTTGTTTCCATTGAATAACACAGCACACTGAAGAGGGGAGGGCAGGCCAAGGAACACTGACCACAATAATGTGACGGTGCAACCCAATTACAAAGATCAAAAAAATGGTCAAAGGCTACAAGCAAATACTGGACACTAGTTCCTAAGTTTGCTTTCTCAGTGGTGTGAGTTGGCACTTCTGCAAATCCTCTCCTTGAATTCTAGGACCGTGTGAATGCATGAACATACTGTGAATGGGTCTAAGTGTTGGCTAGATTCCTCAGTGTGGAGGGGCATTCCATGGAGGGGAGACTCCATCACCCTTTCTGTCTCTGAACTAGAACTGGAGGTGATCCCACCCCTCTCTGTTAGGATCCACTCACAAGCACACAAAATCATTGTCATGCTCTTCCTGTCAAGTAGTGCAAAACTGTAATCTAATACAAGGAAACATCAGACAAACCCACACAGAGAAAATAAGTATAAAGGACATTACTGAAAAGAGGAGGAACATTTTTTTTCCTCTTTTTAAAATTATGGTATCGATATACAATCTTACAAATCTTTCACATGAGCAATGTTGTGCTTACGACATTCACCAGTATTATCAAGTCCCTCCCACACTCCATTGCAGTCACTGTCCATCAGCGCAGTAAGGTGCTATAGAGTCACTACTTGTCTTCTCTGTGCTGTACTATCTTCCCCGTGACCTACCTATATTATGTGTGCCAATCATAATGCCCCTCAATTCCCTTCTCCCTCCCTCCCCACCTGCTCTCGTGAGTCTGCTACTGTTTTGTTCCTTTGGTTTTCCTTTGTTGTTATACTCCACAAATGAGGGAAATCATTTGGTACTCATCTTTCTCCACCTGGCTTATTTCACTGAGCATAATGCCCTCTAGCTCCATCCATGCTGTTGCAAATGGTAGGATTCATTTTCTTCTTACAGCTGAATAATATTCCATTGTGTATATGTACCATATCTTCTTTATCCATTCATCTACTGATGGACACTTAGGTTGCTTCCATTTCTTGGCTATTGTAAATAGTGCTGCGATACAATTGCATCAAAAAGAATAAAATACGTAGGAATAAACCTAACGAAGGAAGTGAAAGACCTGTACCCTGAAAACTGCAAGACACTCCTAAGAGAAATTAAAGAAGACACTAACAAATGGAAATGCATCCCATGCTCTTGGCTAGGAAGAATAAATACTGTCAAAATGGCTATACTACCTAAAGCAATCTACAGATTCAACGCAATCCCTATCAAACTACCAACAGCTTTCTTCAATGAACTGGAACAAATAATTCTAAAATTCATATGGAACCACAAAAGACCCCGAATAGCCAAAGCAATCCTGAGAAGGAGCAATAAAACAGGGGGAATTACGCTCCCTGATTTCAAGTTCTACTACAAAGCCACAGTAATCAAGACAATTTGGTATTGGCACCACAATAGACCCACAGACCAGCGGAACTGAATAGAAAATCCAAACATTAACGAAAAACATATACAGTCAGTTAATATTTGATAAAGGAGCCTTGGATATACAAAGGGGAAATGACAGTCTCTTCAGCAGCTGGTGTTGAAAAAACTGGACAGCTACATGTAAGAGAATGAAACTGGACTACTGCCTAACCCCATACACAAAAGTAAACTCAAAATGGATGAAAGACCTGAATGTAAGTCATGAAACCATAAAACTCTTAGAAATAAACATAGGCAAACATCTCTTGGACATAAACATGAGCGACTTCTTCATGAACATATCTCCCCGGGCAAGGGAAACAAAGGAAAAATGAACAAGTGGGACTATATTAAGCTGAAGAGCTTCTGTACAGTAAAGGACACCATCAGTAGAACAAAAAGACATCCTCCGGTATGGGAGATTATATTCATAAATGACATATCCAATAAGGGGTTGACATCTAAAATATATAAAGAACTCACGCAATTTCTCTGCTGGGATATAAGGATTGAATAAATGGAACTCAGCAAAAAAAAAATAGTGCTGTGATAAACATAGGGGTGCATATGTCTTTTTGAATCTGGGATCTTGTTTTTTGGGGGTTAATTCCTAGGAGTGGGATTCCTGGGTCAAATGGTATTTCCATTTTTAGTTTTTTGAGGAACCTCCATATTGCTTTCCACAAAGGTTGAACTAATTTACATTCCCCCCAGCAGTGTAGGATGGTTCCCCTTTCTCTGCATCCTTGCCAACATTTGTTGTTTGTGTTTTGGATGTTGGCTATCCTCACTGGTGTGAGGTGGTATCTCATTGTGGTTTAATTTGCATTTCCCTGATAATTAGCGATGTGGAGCATCTTTTCATGTGCCTGTTGGCCATCTGAATTTCTTCTTTGGAGAAGTGTCTGTTCTGAGGAACATTTTATAATATAACTTTCCCATATTCTTTAAAGATATCAAAATGAAATGTAAAACTTTAGAGCTGACCTAGATGAGGAGGTCCCTAACAGTATCAGGCTTGGATCCTAAGCTGCAGAAAATAAGTATGAAGGACATTACTGGAACAACTAAAGATCTTTGAATAAGGGTTTTGGTTAGGTAATAATGTTGTATCCATGGAAAATATCCTAATTTTGAAATTTTTGCTGTAGTTTTGTAACAGAACACCATTGTTCCAAGGAAACACACACTGAAATGTTTAGGGATGAAGGAGTACTGTGTCTGCAACTTCCAAATGAGAAATGAGAATCACATATAAATACACACACATGAGTTATATATAATTATTGAGAGAGAAGATGCTCAAATGATAAAGGAAAAATGGAAATAATTTAGGGTAAAATGTAGATGGGGATAATTTATTATTCTTATACCTTTTCTATTTTTGAAATTACATCAGATTGATATAATGTCTCCCAAATGATGTTACTGCCATGATCCTGCGGATTTCATTTCCAGTGAAAAATCAGCCTTCGGTCTTATTTTTAATTCCCTGAAGGGTGCAGATCCTTTTTCCCTCTCCGGCTGCATATGAGATTTTCTCATGTTTGCTTTCCAGCAATTCAAGAATAATTTGTCTAAGTGCTTTGTATTTATTCTGCTTGGATTTGGAAGTGTCTAAAATCTATGTCATGGTGTCTTTAATGTGATGTGGACATCTGTTATGGACTGACTTGTGTTCACCTAAAATCCAAACGCTGAAGCTATAACCCACAATGGGATTCGTTTGGGCCTCTAGGAAGGTGAACCCAGTTGGAAGGGGTGGTAAGGGAGGGTCCTAACCCAATAGGACTGGCGCCCTTATAAAAAGAGGAAGGCACACCAGAGATCTCTCTCTGCAGGTGCGCAGAGGGGAGGCCGTGTAAGGGCACAGAGAGGAGACACATCTGCAAGGCGAGGGGCGGCCTCAGCAGAAACCAGCCCGGCTGGCACCTCGACCTTGGACTTCCAGCCTCCAGGACTCTGAGAAAATGGATTTCTGTTGTTTATGCTACCCAGTCTGATATTTTGTTATGACAGCCTGAACTGACTGAGGCAGCAATCATTTGGGGAAATCCATAGGCCGCATCCTTTCAAATATTACTTCAGTCTGTTTTCTCCCTCTCCTCTCCTTCTGGGACTCTGATATACATCAGCTAGGCCTTTTTGCTATGTCCCACAACTCTTACACTTTTTCTTTGCACTTTCCATTCTTTTTCCTCTTTGTACATTTGTTTGAATACTTCTAAATGAATGATTACAGGGTCACTAATTCTTTATTCTGATGTGTCAAATCTCCTATTAAATTCATTTCTTAAATTACTGATTTAATTTATGGTTATGTTAGCTATAGAACTTCCATTTAGTTTTTATTCATGGATTCTACATTTGATGAAAGTTTCCATTCTTTTCTTTGTATTCTTAATGCATTAGCCATAGCTATTTTACAGTTCATATCTGCTAAATCCAAAATATGAATCACCTATGGGTCTCTTTTTATTATCTGTTGTTTTTCTTTGTTCCTAGTTATTCAGTACTGATCTTTATTTAGCAGGACTGTAATTCTTTTGGATATCCACTTTGCAGCTTCACAGATAAGAAGAAATTTTTAGAGGCTCCAGATGCTATTTTTTTTCCTCCAAAAGGGTGTTTTGTTCTGGCAGGCAAGTAGGATATCATCAGGTCATATTGGTCCTGCCAGTGATAACTGTTAGCATTTGTCATGGACAGCCCATATCAGTCTCTCCATCACCACTAGGGTATGGTCCTTACCATGTGGATGTGGCCCTTTTGAGCTCCTAATTGATGTTCTGCAGTGTTTACAAAGCCTTTGACCTTGGCAGGGTTTGAACACCTGCCTCTTCAGCATCCTGGCTGTGGAAAATCTTTCCAGTGCCCTCCCTAACAGCTCCTGCTATCTCTCCTTTCTGGAGTTCTTGCCCTGCGTAGGGACAGGACAGGACTTTGCTGACTGTTTGTGAGGAAGTTTGTGGATTTCCTAGTTCATTTCCCTGAGGTCTTTTCTCTCTAGAATTTAGCTCTTTTATTTCCAGACACCTCATTATTCCTGAGCTCTGATTCTGTCTCCTCGGTGTGAGGAAACTTCTGTTTCCTGCATGGGCCCTACCAATCTCAAGTCTCTCCTCTACTTCAATCCTTTGAAGCAGCAGGAATTCTCAGGCAAAACATCAAAGCAACTGTACTTACCTTCTTTCAAGGATCATAACTCCCTAAGTCCTGCCTTCATTGATTGCTCCTCCTCTCTCTATAGCCATCAGGTGCATGCACACTCACACACACACACATGCACACACATACACATATGCACAAAACAAAGGTAGCATATGCACACACAAACACACACACTTTTATAAGTTCTTCCAGAAGGAGGATTATTATAATATATTTATCATTGCCAGAATGGAAGCACTGTGTCTTTTCTGAAGGTAATGTAAACTAAGGCCCAGAAAGATAATATTGGATACTCAAAACACTCCTAGGAGTTTTAAAACAATCAGTTAAGTCTTAGCAAAGACAGCCTTCTAACTGAAACTACCACCAGTGAAATTATTTGATCAGTAAAGGAAGAAAACGATTCCAGAATCTTACAGAGCTACTTTGTTCAAATTTTGAAGACAAAAACCTGTTTAAAATATATTATTACCTTCATTAAAGCGATATCTATTTTCATAAATTCATTATTAAGAAATAAGGAATGGATAAGCAAGTTCAACACATTCAAGTTTATCCATCTATTTTAAACGCATGCAGAACATTTGATTGAAATCTGGACTTCACCTCAAATTATTGGAATAAAAAGTATTTACTTCCATAAATAATAACTGATTTTTATTTTTACTAAATTCCATCAATTCAAAAGCCAAAATATGATCAGGACAGAGGTCACTCTGAAGATTTCAAAGCAGTCAGGGATGGATGAACCGGTAAACATTAGTAAAAGATAAGACATGGCAGAGGCCAGGGTTCAAACCGGTAGCTTTATTCAAGCCTGGACACGCACATCTCTAGCACCTGCCTCATAGGGTTTCTGTGACAGAAAATGAATTAACACAGGGAATCTGTTAGAACAGGGTCTGGTGCTTGGAAGCCTTAGGTACCTGATTCAAAGACAATGCTCCAGCAGACCCAGGTCCCACCTGTAGTCAGTCCCTCCTGCAGGCAGACCCCGGATGGCAACAAGGGGGACTCTGGACAGCACACCTTCTCATGCATCGGGCATGCCTGTGGAGTGGACAGCATGCCTGGACATTGCTCCGGTCTCTCCTGTCATGCCGCCCCGGGTTTGGGCTGGTGACACGTGCTCCCTGCTCCAGGAACTCCCTGGGAACAGGAGAGCAGAGCCAGCCCTGTCCCCCCTGCGGGTGACAGGCTGCACAGCCCTACTGTCCATGGGGTATTGCTGTCACCATGGAGGGAGGGCACAGGAAGCAGCCGCTACCTGACAATGGACAGTGACGCAGAAAGAACTCAGTGTAACCACGTGCTTGTGACCAAATGATTCCAGCCCTGGAAATCTGGAGGCTCGTCCATATGAACAGGACATGGGAGATGAGAATCCCACCTGCCTGTGCTGTTGCCTTCCCCAGGGACTGGGCTGGCCAGCTGGCCTCTCCGGGGACCCATTTCTCATCTCTGGAGTAAGGTGTTTGACCGGGACCCTAAAGGTTCCCTCCGACTCTAACATTGCAGGGTGCTGAAGCAGGAAAGTTCAAATGTCACCCAGTTCTGTCTGTGCGTGCTGCGAAACAATCAACCATTTAATTCAAGAATGTATTCCTTCATTTTGAAAGATGTTAACTTGCTCACCTGCTGTTATAAGCTGAACTGGAATCCCCCAAATTCATATGTTGAATCTCTAACCACCAGTACCTCACACTGTGCCTGTATTTGAATACAGGATCTTCACACAGTAGTCAGACTGAAATGAAGTCGTTAGGATGGGTCCTGATCCACTATGGCTGGTGTCCTCATAAGAAGAGGCGGTTTGGACACACACACACACACACACACACACACACACACACACACACACACACAGGTAAAGCCATGTGAGGACACGGGGAGAAGGGGACTAATCACGGGCCGAGGAGAAACTCCTCAGCAGAAACCGGCCCTGCTGACACCTTGATCTCAGATGGCCAGCCTCCAGGACTGGCAGACAGTGAATTTGTGGCTTAAGCTGCCCCGTCTGTGGCATTTTGCGATGTGCTGGTAGCCCGGCAAACCAGTTCATCTGCTCATCACTGGTGTGTCGTTTCTTTGAGAACCAATTTTTTTTCCAGATTTATTGAGGTAAGTTATAACTGACAAATTAAAAAATTGCATTTATTTAAGATGTACGGTGCAGTGTTTTGACATATGTATACAGTGTGAGGTGATTCCTTTAATCACATTAACACATCGATCACTTCACATAGTTGTCTTTGTGTGTGCGGTGAGAACACCCAAGATCTTAGAAAATGTCAAATGTGTAACACATTCTCACTAATGATAGCGCCCATGCTGTGCATACGATCTCTAGAAGGCATTCGCCTCATCCCTGGAGGTCTGGCGGTCACATTCCCCGTTTTCCCCACCCCAGCCCCTGGCAACCCCCATCCTGCTCTCCGGTTCCCTCAGTCTGACTTCTTTAGACTCCGTCTATAAGTGAGATCACGCAATAGTTGTCTTTCCGCGCCTGTCTTATTTTACAGGCTCTCCTGTTGTCACAAATGGCAGGAGTTCCTTCTTTTTTTAATGGATTGAAGATGTAATGGGTATAAGACTTGAAGCTATAATCTCCTCCAAGAAAATATAGGGAACAAGTACCTTGGCGCTGGTCCTGTGATGATTTCTTGGGTGTGACACCAGAACCACAGGTGACAAAAGCATGAATGGACCCGTGGGACCTCATCACACCAAAGGGCTTCTGCACAGCGAAGGACCACCAGCAGGATGAAGACTCAACCTGCAGAATGGAGACAATATCTGCAGACCATGTTCTCTGGTATGGGGTCCATACCCAAGCATAGAAGGAACTCGTAAGACTGAAGAGCAAAAAACCCCACATAATCCAATTTCAAAATGGGCAAGGGGCCTGAAGAGACAATTTTGCAAAGACACACAGATGGGACCCAGTTTTAAATGCAGGCATGTGTCTCACTTATCAACATTGCTACGATTAGTAAGTGAAACACTAAGCTATGTTGAATGCTACACCCAAGTCCTTTTATTGTTCTTTCTTGGCTTGTGTGTAAAATGGGCTAATAAATGTCATGGCTGTCATGAAGATTAGAAATAAGTGCATAAGCGCCTTGGATACTAGAGATACAGAGAAAATGACCAATGAACTATGGCTATCATCAGCCTTAGAGAGGAGAGGCAGGAGGTGACATTTATGGCTAAAGTGTCACATTACTGGAACACTGTATGTCTTTTTTGACTTGTAAATTTTCTTTTAAAAATTAAAAATACAGAAATATTTTGAGGAAAGCTCGATATGTATGCGGAATAGCCAAGTAAATCAAGGCTGAGCCTGGCAGACTTGAAGATCCATGTCGTAAGTCTAAGTGTCTCTGCAAGTGGAAATCTGTTTTAAAATAATCATCTACTGAGAGATCTATAAATTGCATGTCATAATGAGGAGCGTGATCCACGAGTGACTCTCCCAGGGGACATTTCCGCACACAAGCCCTGGACTGATTCACAGCTCTGGAGTCTAGGAGAGTGATCAAGGAATTCCAAGGAGGCCTGTCAGCTCTGCACCAGTTTTCAGGACGCTCTGAAAGATGCTTTGATCTAATTTATGAAAAGAAGTGCTTGCCAGCTTGAGGAATGAAAATAGACAAACACCCAGGCAGAGAGGGCCGGTAAATCACCAGGAGAGCAGGGAGCATTTCTGCAGTCGCATCACTGGAGGAAGGCTGCTCCTCCCGGGCATGCAGCAGCCGTCATGCTCACAGGCGGGGCCCCGACCTACGGCCTTGGCTGTCCTACCCAGCTCCCTTCCTGAACTTATTCTGTAAAAGGCTGGGCACTTTAGTTTAACAAGTGAGCAATGGAGCATTATATTGTCAAAGAAGAACCTACTAATTTTCCTGTAAAAGGTATGATATCAATGTAAGAACGTCACATTGGAGTTATTTGGAAATTTAATGCAACATGGAAATTGTTTTGGAAACGAATGAAATGTGTAAAAGGATTTTTTAAATGTCATATCTTGAGAATGTTACAAAATACCTGTTAGTGTGTGTCAAGAAAATGCTGAAATTGCTTCCTTGTCTGAGAATGACTCCAGGGCTTACTGATCTGTCTGATACACTGGGAGGGGCAGTTCTGAGGCTAGTCTGATGATCAGAGCATGGCGGGTGTCCTGCAGGCCATGCTCCAAGGAGATGTGCTTGAAATTGGTGCTGTGGTTAGAAGCACTTCTCTGGCCTGGGACGTCCTGTTCTGACGGTCACTTGGGATAAGCTCCTGTGTCCCGCAGGGATGTCCGTGGGACGTGGGTCCTGATGTCGGGAGGGAGCGCAAGTCCGGGCCAGAGGAGATGACAGACTGCCAGGCCCCACTCCTCCAGGTAGTGTCTCCACGGCACAGGCCCCTCTCGGGAGGAGGTGCCAGACACGGGAGGAGGGCGTGGCACATGGTCCCACAGCGCAGGCTCTCCATCAGGGCGAGCTGCTGCCCGCTGAAGAGGCAACTCTTCCTGCTGTTGTGAGGAATGGATCCTTCCCCAGAGCCTCTAAGAAACGCAGCTCTGCTGACCTTGACCTTAGCCCCATGAGACCCATGTTGTCCACCTGATGACCAGAGCAGGAGAGTAAAACATGCCATTTTAGGGGGATGGGGCAAGAAAAAGTTCCATTTTAGGCCGCAGCGTTTGTGATAGTCATTACAGCAGCTCCAGAAAGCTCACACAGACATGGCCAGAGAGAGCTGAGTGCAGAGGGCCCCCCTCTGCCATCTGTCCTCCACCCTGGAGTCCTCATCCCAGGTGGAGGCTGGGTTGGAAGGTGCAGTGGGCAGAAACACTGAATATGTCTGATAGACTCAGATTCGCTCGCAGCATGGCCCTGAGCCCACGTCAGCTACACAGCTTATCCCAGGCCATGCTGAGAGCCACGCCCTCCGGGGCCTGACCACCGGGGGGCCTTTGCACCCACCTGGCTGGCCAGTCCCAGACCTGCACTCACAGGCTTGCCTTGCTTGGGGTATTTTCTCTTTTTGACCCCAAATCTAGCCCTTTGTGCTGCCTCATGGGTGCAAGAGGGGGTAACTAGGAATTCCATAGACGGAGGCAGGTGCGGAAACCCTCACTGATGTGGCTCTTGAGCAGACAAGGAGGTGAGAAAGTGAGGCCTGCAGCCACGGGGAGGTAAGTGAAAAGGCCCTGGGGTAGGAATGTTCTCAGAATGTTCAAAAAGAACCAACTACACAGCTACAGGCCCAAAGCCTTGAACAGTGCCTGACACATCGTCGGTGATAATAAACGTTTGTTGAAGGAATGAACGAAGTTTTGGACCCTCAATACACACTTACTGAATGAATTTGTACTGCTTTCTAGATGTGAGAATTATTGAAGGAACAGCCAGTCCCTGCCTGGAGGCCTCAGAGCCTTGGGGAAGCAACAATACAGATACAGGAAAGACATGAATCGAGTACATTCAGCCAGCTCGCACCAGAGACAGCAAATCTGCTTCCCAGGCTCCCACATAACAAGATGCAGCAGACACCAGAACGAACAGAGTTCCCTCGTCTCGAAATCTCCCACAGCCAAATGGCAACTATTGGGAATAAATGAAGACAAGATCTTGTTAGTCTTTCTACTGAGAAATCCAAAACCGAGCCGTGCTCCCCACACACAGCCAGGAAATGGAGGTCGCCAGCAACAGGGCTCCAGCAGGAGTCCTTGCAACACAGGAGCATGGAGCCTGGCGCCCAGCAGACTGGGTCATCACTGACCTGCGGTGGAACAGAGCTTCCCCCTGCCTGTTTGGAAATACACAAGTCAGAAAGTAATTTCTGCAGTATTTACAGATGTCAGCTCTCTGATTTACTGCCATCCTTCATCTCAAAAATAGCTTCTTTTACCAACAGACCAGAGATTGACACCGAAGCTTTGTGTTTCCCTGGAGATACTTCATCAGGGAGACTCAGTGTGTGCTGGTTCTCTCACCACATTTCAGGATCAGAAGGTTATTTTCAAGTTGGAACTAGAGTTCTTCTAATGCAATTTTTTCCTCCAAATTCCTACCCAGATAAGCTTAAATATAGTTCTTAAAGAAAAATAAAGTAGCAAAGAATTGCACATTGATTTGCATGGGCTATTGGTGAGCACGCACAAACGGAAGCAGAGACAGAAGCAGACAAATGCTTTTCATCTCCAGGCTGAGGATGAGGGTCCCTGGGTGGGAGCGTGTCCACCGGACGGGTCCTGGCACGGCACGGGCAGTGATGACCGACACTGCCCTCAGAGCAGCTTGGGACTGGAGTCACGCACTAGGGCTGCGCTGGAGCCTGGGCTCTTGGCTCAGGGCTCAGATGCAATCCTGCCACAGATCTCGAGGTCAGGAGGCCATCAGACGGCAGCTGCTGCCCGAGCTGTGCCCTGGGGCTGCTGCCGGAACATGTTGCCACAAACTGAAACTTACTCCCTCAGTCTGGAGCCAGAAGCCTGAAATCCAGGTGTCCCGGGGCTGTGCCCCAACCCAAGGCTGTGTGGGAGGGTCCCTTCTTGCCTCTTCCAGCTGCTGGAGGCTCCTGGAGTTTTCTGGGCTGCTGGCTGCATCCCTCCAGTCTCTGCCTCTGTTCTTTCCATGGCTTCTCCTCTGCTGTAAAGATGCCTGTCACTGGATTCGGGGACACCCACCTGAACCCAGGATGATCTCATCTGGAGATTCTTAACTAATGTCATCTGCAGAGACCTTCCCTCCAAATAAGGTCACATTGACAGGGTCCAGAGATTAAGAGATGGGCATACATTTTAGGGAACCACCATTCAATCCATGAGATCATGCAACTTCCCCTACATCTCATGCTTAAAGATTGCAGCTGCTGCATTCCTGGGGCCGCCACAGTTCCTAAGAGCCTATAGCTCTGGGGGGACGCCATGTTCCCAGCCCAGGAATAAACCAGTGTGACCAAAATCAGTCTAAGGAAAGGCTAGATTGGGAGAAACCTGCTTATTGCTCAAGATGAGGCCTGCTCTGTTCACCTACCCCTTCTGGGAGGAACTCCACCGGGTGGATCCCCGGTGACTGACAAGGTGCCAGACCAATTACACAAGAGAGGGGAGGAGAGAACAGCCTCTCTCCACCCCTGGCTCCCACCCCCAGGCTGTGGGTAGAAATACCTATTGATATGTAAATGAAGGCCAGGCAGGGGATTCAGGAAATACTGCAATTTTACCCTACAAAACCCCTCCCTCCAGAGGCAGCGGCCCTGGAACCTCATTTCTCCAATGGGTCCAAGAAAAGGCGCGGACTTTCCGTTTGCTGGGCTTTTTCTTCTTGTTAAGTGCAGGATGACAACTTCTAAGCCCTTCATACGTCAGGGCTTAACTGAAGTCCCTGCCAGCTGCTTTGACCCATTTCCCTAGAACAGGACCACGGCTGCGGACCTGGGGCACCGGGTCCTTGCCACCTCTGGGCCAGGCTCCCACCTGCTTGGAGAAACCTCTGCCAGATCTGGCATGTTTTACCCAAGCAACTGGGGCAGTGACTCATTTCTGCTGGATGATCGTAATCGAGCAAATGCTGACAATGCCTGCAGGAGATGCTTTAGAAAATTCTGTTTGAGAAACTAAGTACAGTGTTATTTGGCAACTGGAAAACAATTAGGAAGTAATTACTGAAACAAAGAAACCCTGAGCGTAACAGAAACACTTAGAACCTGGTCCAAATTTATGGTCACGCCCAAAGCCTTGGCTTTAATACCTGTGTGGCGGCAGCGTTTTTGCAAACCCAAATTAGCGCCTAATTTGTACAGCTGGCCTTCTCTTCCCAGAAACGTGATGGATTCCCAAGGCCCTGTGAGCTCCACCCTTCACTGCACTGCAGGGCAGCGCGACCCTAGGGGTTCTGTTGCAACTCCACCGAGCACCCAGAGTGAGGCCTTTCCCGCGTCAGAAATGCTTTCAGCAGACAAGCTGAGAAAGGTGGCATTTTGTCACTATGTGTTTGGCTGGGAGAGCAGTGCTGGGGCGGGGCCTGGGGTGTCCCAGCCTCTATGCTCACTCAGCGCCCCCCTGGGCGTCAGCAGGGGCCATGTGTGGCCAGCACCTTCTAGCCTCGGTGCTTGTTCTGGGGCCTTGCAGGGCCCACATTTAAACCAGCAAGGACTGCAGTGCCCTCTCATCCCACCTCAGGATCCGTCTGCCCAGGGTCCAGCCATCCTCTGACACCGGCCATGGCCCAAGTGAGGAGTGGGGAGGCCTCCCAGCTCTGTCCAGATGTTTCTATCAGTCAGAAGGCCTGAGACTGGAGGCTCCAGGACGTGATCTGAAAGTCAAGGGTCCTCAGGGTGATTCAGTCAATGGTGGCCGCACAGCAGGCCCTTTGGGGACGTTCTGATGCAGCCCTAGAGGGAGGAGTTATTGAACCCAGTGGGCAGGCCTGGCACATCCCCAGGGTGCCCAGTGCAAACTGAGACTTTGCTCAAAAGTTGTGACGGATTTCAGGTGGGATGGCAGAGGGTCAAACCATGTGCAGGCGCTTCTGAGGGCAGGTCTGTGACCTGCCCGAGTCACACATCAGAAGCTGGTCCTGCAGACAGGACCTAAACGACTTCTTGGTGACTTTCTCCTCGTCCTAGGCAGGCAGGGCATCTGCCAGCCTTTGACACATGCCTCATAAACTCCCTGGACGACCATTCAGAGCCCTGAGGCCTCAGGCCCGCCGGTCACCCTGACGCTCTTCTGCTCATCTGGCAGGTGTGTCCTGACATCTTGTAGGTGGCCGGCACTCTGCTGGGTTCAGAAACAGCTACTCATAAAAGAGACACACACGGGGGAGTGTACCATGTGGACAAGGCCTTATGGTGACCACTAATGCAACCCCTCGTGCTGTGGGGCCCACCGTGCATGTAATGAGTCTGCCTGGGGGCCGCTCTGACTTTTTCTGTGTGCTCCCTCCCTCCCTTCCTCTCCCCTCCTTTGCCTCTGTCCTTTGTTTGTCTCCTGTGACACCTTATGACGAATGATCCTGCACACTGCCTCTTGTGTAATTGCCCCATTATTCTTGGGAGAGAGCACTACAGTTGGAATTGCTGGGTTAAAGGCTATGTACATTTAAATATTTAATACACATTCGTCAAATATTTGCAAGGCACTCGCCACGATGTACATGCCCCCTAGCAAGGCATAAGAATTTCCCCACATGCTTTCCAAATGTAGCCAATATGATGCTCATGATTATTATCAATTTGATAAGAAAGAAAAATAAGTCTTCATTCGAAGTTATATTTCTTTGATTTCTGGTGAATAATGCCCATGCACCATGTACTTTATTAGATTTTTGTTGATTGCCGATTCAATGGCTTCGAGCCCTCACTCTGAGGACGATATAAATCACAGGTAAGAGCCAGGGCTTGGGATCAGCTCACCAGGAGCCATGCACAATTGGGCAGCCGCTGCTTCCCGCCGTGGTAACGGTTTCTAGAGGACAGACTCATCGTAAGAATCAAAAGAGATAATGTAGGAAAAACATCAACCCGGGCCCCAGTGCACTAAGCATTAAATAAATGATATTTGTTTATTTCCCGGGATATTTATGGAAGTATAACATGAATGTAGAACAATGCAAAAACCCTAAGCGTTCTTTGTGAAGAATTTTCACAAGTCGATTCTACCTGCCGCATCCATATCATAAGCTAGAACCCTGCTGGGGCCCAGCAGCCACGCCCCATTCTGGCCACTTTCACCTCCTGGGGTAGCCACGGCCCAGGTCATCCTAACCCATGCCGCCTGCGTCAGCCCCTCTGTCAGTGGGATTGCAGACGTTCCCGCTAGCTGCCGTTGCACGGAAGGGGCCTGGCCAGCACCCCAACGTGGACGTGCTAGCAGGCCCTGTGCCGGCACTCTGGGTGGCAGAGCCCTCAGAGCCCAGTTTCCAGCCGTCTGTCTTTTGTTGACGAAAGCATTTATTTCATTGAAACTTAATTCATCTAGTTTTTCCATGATGCTGAATGCCTACTGTTTCATGTTTAAGAAATCTTCGCCTGCTACAAGGTCTTAAAGATCTTCCCTGGGTTATCTTCCCAAAGCATTATTGTCTTATCTTTCACATCCAAATAGATTCCTGATCTATTGCGGGTTGCTTTTGTTTTTGTGGGGAGTGTGAGGTAGGGGTCAAGATTTGCTTTTCCCCCCGAGATGTTCCATTCACCCATCAATATTTTCTTAAATGATCAGCTTTTCTCATCTGCACTGTGGTGTCATCCTTGTTATCGGTCAGGCATCTGGTGCATTCAAGCCACCTCCAGGGCTCTCTGCCGTGCTCTGTCCTTGTTCCCACACTGCGCTGTCTTAATAACATTACTTTATATTACGTCTTAATATTTGGTGATATGAATGCCTCCAATTCTTTAAAAATGTATTTTCTTCATTGCCTATCCTTGGCTCTTTGCGTTTCCCTGTAAGTTTTGGAATCAAACGTGAATTCACACAAACAATCCTGTTTCAAATGAGATCACACTTTGCAGTTTTGATCACGCTACGTTTTTCCAGGTCCAGGAAGGTTGGGCTGCAAATGGCAGAGAGACAGCCACTTGCATCAGCGGAGACGGCAGCTCTCCAGCCTTGCTTCCGCCTTTTGAATCTGCTCTTGGCTTATACTATATTATATTTTTAATGTAGTTTTTCAAAGCAAGCAATCTCACCGGTACATTTGTGCCCATGAATGCAGCACCATGCCTGTGTTTTTGGGTTGTGTGTGTATGTTTCTTCTTGTTCTGGGTGTAATTTTCCATCCAAACAAAGAATACCATCTTTGGCCATTAGCTTTTATTGATAAATTTCAAAAAGTTGTTTCCTTAGCAACCAACAATTTTCATAATTTTTAAACATCAGTCTGGATATTATGAAGTGTTCTGGACTCTCTGCAGATGGCATTTTATTTTAAATACTGAATGCCCACTGGCCACCTTCGCTGTGCAGTCATGCCAAGCATGTGGTGCCCTAAGGGACAGGGAGGCATTGTCCTTGTCTTCTGGAAATTTCCCTCCAGCTGGAGAGATACACACACAATCTGCATGCCAACACACATGCATACACATGTGCCTGTGCTCATGTCCAGACACACTATGTACAGACAGAGCAGCGCACACATGCATTCTCATGTTCACACACACTCAGACCCACCTGCATGCAACCCCACATACACTGCCTGGGCACACAGACACACACACTCACACACACATGCTTTCACACATATAGCATGAGAGAGACTGAGGGCTGGGGTGCGGAGGGCCTCGTGAGCATCACCGCACGGTGAGCTCGCCGGCTGTGGTGCCCTGTGAGCATGGCAATGACGCTGTCGACGTGTGTTTACGGAGGCGTCAAGCTCACCCGGGTATCTGGAGAGCCTCCTCTGCAGCCCACCATGTGGGCAAGAGGCCTGAGCAGACGACCCCTGAACCGCAGGCACGAGGGACACTCTGCCAGCCCCTCACCAGCTGGCCACCAGTGAGCTGCCCTCTGACCCCAGGCTCCCCAGCTGTGGGATGGATACTTCAGTGAGTCCACCCATGCAGCGCCCACTCCCATGGGGACTGCACAGCATTTAGCCACCTGGGAAACAGGTTGAGGGCTCTGAACAACATGGAAATGGTGACTGCCATGGGCGTTTTAAACAAAACCGTGACGTCATTCCCCACAAGGCAATGCTTCTTGCTGTGCCGCGCAGCCCCTGCACCCTCCGCACCTGCTCTCAGCTCCCGCTCAGCTCAGCGGAGGCACTGACATGCAGCCTTGCTGGCGAGCGCCCTGCACTGGAAAAGGGGGGCCACCACCGCTGGAGTCTGAGCCTTTACTGCAGGCGTTCTGACACACCTAACCAGCCGTACTCAGTTGGAACAGAAACCAGACTTGTGGTTTTCCTCCTGTGCCATGGCTCTCTCCCCACAGAGCTAACAAAAGGCAGGCTGCTTGGCCCCGGAGCCGCTCCGCACATTATCCTGCTCTGCTGAATCTGAGCCATAGAGATCACTTTGTTTATGTGCTCGCTGCCAGCACACTTGAAATTAAGCCCATCTGTCTTTCCTACTCCCCGTACTGGAACTCACATTCTAATTGTTCTGAAATGTTGATGCCTGACTTGATGCAGGCTAGCAGCAAAGCGAATTTTAGGTTCTACCGTCATGATGCTTCATTAGAAAAAGGCCAGCCACCAACTCAGAATGATGCTCCTGTCACAGATTCCTGGTACAAGGAGACATCTGCCCGGTGACACACCTTATGAAAAACACACTTAGCTTCGGGGGCTACAGGGGTGCCCGGGGGGGTCACCACGGGGAGGGAGCTTAGCAGGTGAATGGCTATCAGACCTGACGAGGCGGCAGAGGTGCGGCTGCTTCTGAGCATCCAGGGTGAGTCGCCCTTCTCGTCCAGCACCGGGTCATGGGAACACCGCCCCCAGAGCTGCTGCTGCGGAAGGTTCCCGGGTAGGTAATTCATGTCTGGCGCTGATCAAACATGATGTGAGCAGGAGGGTCATTTTGGTCTCCCGGCCTGCCCAGGGCCCACAAGGACCCGGCTCATGGCAGGGGCCAGTCAGCAGGAGTCGACTCCTGATGGCTAAAGACAGGCAGGGTCTTCTGAGCCACCTGCAGTCAGATGGCACTGGCAAGGGGATCACAGACTTCGGCGCCAAAAGTCCCAACAGCCGGTGGCTTGAATTCCCTATTCCGTTGCTTGTCTGAGCATCACTCATAAGAAACTTGGGGTCACACCCTCTCCCCATGAGCGCGGAGCCAGAGCCTGAGGCCGCCCCCAGCCCAGGATCTCACCTGCAAAGCCAGCTTGCGCAAGGAGGCAGCTTCTGCAAACGGCAAGCGTGGGCCGACCTTTGCTGTGAGTGCCAGCTTGTCCCCGTCATGCTCTCTACTGTTTCCACGAGAGCTGCTCTCAGGGCCCCCTGGGATGACGGCTATAAGCTAAGTAGTTACACAGAGGCTAGCATGCGCTCCGGGACAGGGAGCTGTCCCCATTGCACCAGCAATGTTGTGAATGCCAGAAGAGCTTTCAGACTTGAGCATGGGAGGGCACAGCGGGGGCCAGACAGCAACCTGGGCTGGTCATCCGGCCACGCTGCCCTGGGGGCTGCTAACGACTTGGGCTCCTCTGACCCTGAGCTGGTCCAGGATGGACCTGGTGGCCTCAGCAGTCACACACAGGGACAGCACTCCAACTGTCACCACAGGTAAGTCACCCAGTTCCCGAGGGCCTACTGTCCCCAGAGTGAGGACAGAGGTGGTCAGGCACAAGGGACCCGCAAGATCAGCCGCAAAGGGAGACAGACCCGTGAAGACCGGAAGGTCTAAGTGAAGAATAGATAAGACTTTTGAATATAAATGATAAAAGACTTCGGAAAACCTTATTAGTAACTTTGTCTTGGTTGACTTTGATTTAAACTTCCCTCTGATTTTTGAAGGTTTCCCTTCCCTAAACCACAAGCGGTAAACTGATAGTATCATTTACATGCAAAGTAATGTGAAAACAGTATCTATGACTTTTTAGTTCCTGCTGTATTTAAAGTAAATTGAGACTGATGACTCAAGTTGTTTCATTTGATTTCTTGGAAAATACAGACTTTAAAAGTAAAGGCAATTTATTTTCTACCTAGTAGCACATTAAGATGATTTTTTTTATTTAAATTGATGATATTAAAATATAACTAATTAATGTATAAGCAGAGCTAATTAAAACAAATGTGGCCATTGAAGACTTAAACGCTAAAATAGAGTTCATGCAAAAGTCGGGCAATTTGGCACAACAACTGTAAGCGTAATCGGAGCCCTGCTGAAATTGATTAAAGATGCCCTTGAAATTTATTGTTTATCATTTTTAATCTGTTGAATGTACTGCAATTTATTTTCCTGAGGACTTTCACTAGGTTTCATAATTTAAGCAATTTCTAAGAAACACTTTAAAATTTTTTCTTGACAGAGCAGCCTTCTGATGTCAGCATGGAGGTAGAGCCACAGGAAATGCGTGTGGACTATTTAAGTGAAAGCCCGTTCTGGCGCCTCAGTCCATGTGTGTGGTCCCGGGGATGATGAAGGAGGAAAGGATGAGTCTCCGTTTCCCCTTAGTCATGCAGAAGCAGTTAAGTTACCAGTCTGTTTCTAGTATTTCATTTTTAGATAGGGTTTAATGCATGAGTATATGGAACTCTATCTCTAGAAACCGAGATTATTCAGTATGCTCACCCATTTTCAATTCCGTATGTAATTTTCTCTCCACTTTCTCATTTGTCTTCACCATCAGCTTTTCTTTCCAGGAAACATTTTTTCCCAGCTGTGTCTGCAATTCGAGGACCTTCCCTTTATCCTCCTGGAGGCCAGGTGCAGCTCAGATAAGAGTTTCGACACCTGGGCATGTTGATGGCCACGCCCTGACAGGAGCTGGGTGGTAGACCTGGAAGGCACCATGCAGCGAGCTTCCCCAGGTCCCAGAGAAAGAGCAGCTACCCGACTTTAGCTCAGGAGCAGTGGGAGAGGCGTTTGCCAGTAAATTTCATGTGTCGTCAGTTACTAACACAGATAATGTTTATTACTCCATTTGGTGGCAACTTTCTTAGCATTACTGAAGCACAGAGAGGATTTTTCAATGCTTTATTGATAAAAATGTGATGTCCACACAGTGTTTTCCTATATAAAATATTTAGCCTCTCAATTACCTGGATATAGAGCTCTGTTGCTACTAAGTATCTACTTAAAAGGAAAATTGATTCCGGCGGATCTCAGCAGGACTCCCCTGGAGGGAAGCATTTGAGTTCAAACCAGCTAAGTAATGACCATTCCAAATAGTTAATCAAGGCCATCTCTGACTTCTGGGTCTGAGCTTGTGTCCAACAGCCTTCCATGACACGAGATGAGGCAAGGCTCCTGCGATGCTGGGTGGGAGGGGCTGTTGTGTACACACTTGTCAGGGACCACGATGGTCACAAGCCACACGATGTGAGGGAAGGACCTGAGGCTGTGGCCAGGACGCTAGGCTCTAAGGCTGTCACATCCAACAAGCTTTCAAACTACTGTGAGTCTTTTCTCTCATCTGTATGTAGAAGAACCTCTTAGAAATAAAATCTCTTCTAGAACCCTGGCAAATGCAGGGTCCCTGTGAGGTGGTGGCATGGTCCCTGGTGCATGTCTGAGGGTTTGGGAAGGCAGCTTGGTAAAAACAACAGGTGACCTAGGATTTCCCCGCTCACGGAAATGATGGTTCCGACGTGCGGTTCGTACCCTTCACCGTGTCCTAACTGCTCTCTAAGGAACTGAGCATTTGTCTCTGGAGGGCTCCTTTTCTGAAATAGCTATAATTTAGAACATAAGGAATATTCCCCTGGATAAATGGATGAGGCAAGGGAAATGGTAATAATTATTTTCAAACTTCAAATATCCGTGGTGATTGTGGGTATATGTATTTGAGTTATTTATTGCTGCGTAAGACACCATCTTAACACTTAGTGATTTAAAACCACTGCATTTGGAGAAAGTGTGTGAGTGGAGAGCCTGGGATGGGCTTGGCTGGGTGTTTGGGTGTCGTCTGGGGCAGCGAGCGGTGAGCCTCGGCTCGGCTCTGGCTTGGGCTCTCCCTCCCCAGGGGGCTCATCACTGGAGCAGAGCCTCTCCCCGAGTTTGCATGTTTCACAGCGTGGTTGTCTGAGATGCATGTTCTCCCATGACAACTGACTCCATATTGTACTGGTTCACCAGCCTACCAGGATGAGGGGTCCCACCGGCGAGGGCACCAGCCCCCCTTGTAAAGATGGGTGCATGGCAAAGCCACAGTAGAAAGGAGCATATTAGATGGGGGACATTGCAGCCACTAAATGTGGACAATACAATCTGCCGCACTAGGAATCCTGCGAAGACATCCACCCAGGAGAGCCCAAACTCAAAATGCCAGGCCACTGATCGGCAGACACAGAGCCCGTGGCAGATGTGGGAGAGCAGGACATGGTCCTGAAGCCTGAACAGGAGCATTTGCTCCAGTGGGGGGCAGCAGGGGGACCATCCTCACAGAAGGAGCCCAGCCCCTCCCCGGGCCCCCCATGTGGCCTGAGCACCACAGCACCCCACTACTAAAGTCCACTTGGACAGACCGTCCTTCCCCCCTTGGGAGGGGCCTCAGCCAGAGAACTCACTCTTCTCCTGCGAGTGCTCGGACGGCAGGACAGTCCAGGGGTGGGACACAAAACGGAGGAGCCGTGCTGAGAGTGGGGAGGTCCACACACCCGCACACCTCACTCAGTACCCGCCCGGCTGCAGTTTCTGCCCAGCAGGAGTGGGGTCTGAACGCTGGTCAGCACGCACAGGAAGGACTGAGATGCGCCAGAACGGGTGTAGGGGCAAAGCCCGGGGGAGTACATGGATGAGGCATAGGATATGTGTCGAGCAGATCCCACTCTGCTGATTGGGATCCAGTGTGACGAGAGATGGAAGGATGGGCCGCCCAGGACCCCACGGAAACAGGAGAAGGGCCCCGAGTTAACCTGGAGGCTTTTCCTTTTTTTCAAGTGAAAACCGAAGGGATTTTACTCTGTTTGAGCAAGGATTGAAAAGGGATTTCCTTTAGATGTCCTGAACTGCAGGGGGAAGGTGCTGTCTGGAAAAGCGTCTTTCCCGAAGGGGCCTCTGAGGTTGGGGTCTGGCTCCCCACCGCCAGAGCAGCCCTTATTCTCAGCTCCTCCTCTTCCCCTGCTTGGGTCGGAGACATGCAGGACAGGGCTTCTGCCTTGGGCTGTGAGGACAGCTCCACCAACACCCAAGGACACGGACCGCAGGTCATTCATCACGGAGTCACAGCCCTTGGGGGGGAGGACACCCCCATGCCGCACACATCGGGCTTGCCTCCATGAGCAGAGTGAACTGGCAAAGGTGGCAGGAGGCAGGCTCCATAGCGAGACAGGGATGGGGTGCCCCTCGGTCTCTCGGAGGATGCGATTGGCTTGTCTGAGTGATTTCAGGGCTGGCCGGGACCTGAGCCCCTCCCTGGGATGAACATCACGGCTGTTGCCAAAGAAAGGGGCGACTTAGAAAAGGCTTCTTTGGAGAGAGCAGGCACCCTGGCACTGTTCTGGAGGACGAGGCAGCCCCGTGGGCTCACAGTATCCAGGCTTCTTGGTGCTGGATCAGGTCCCAGGCTGTTAGCGCCAGTCATAAGGACAATCGTCATGAGCAGAACTGATTTGCCATGTGCCTCCATGGTCCACACCCACGGGAGAAGCCTTTCCATCAATCAAGGCCCAGGAGAATCACATAAGAACGGTTTTAGTTTTAAGAACTGAAACTTAGTGCATTAATTAGCCTAAATAACAGCAGGACACAGTCACCGCGTGAGTCAACCCCTAGGGTAGTCATGGTTAATATTTAACATGAACAGTTTCGAAAATATCCTAGACCCCAAGATGTAAAGAGGAGGGTCTCATGCTGCATCGTGATGTAAGTAATGCCAAGGTGAGTCTCCTGTGGGGCAGCCATCATCCGGGGCGCACACCCATCTCTCCAGGCCATATCCCGGCCAGGTCATCCTGGTGGCCCTGGGCCCCCGGCGTGCCCTGCACGTCCTGGCTGCTCTGGCTGGCTGTGACCAGCTCTCCACTCTTCAGTGTCACCCGAAGGGAGTAGCAGATTGTCTGCTGAGATACAGTCCGGCCTCTGTTCTCCCCGTGGATGGGAGCCACGAGGCAGGCGGTGGCAGGAGGGACGCGTTGGCCCTGTCAGGACTTCGCGCCCCATCATCTGAAAGGGGCAGCTCTCAGTGGACACAGACACCCTCCCTTTTCAACTGGGTATACTTTTTCTGAAAGAAACTGTTCACTGAAAGCCCCTTGTTTTCAAAGCACACATTTGAATCTCTTTTCAAATATGCCTTTGCCCTGACGACCATAATCTATTTCAAACCACATGTTTGAACTGCTCTTCAGCTGATCATTGTGCAAGCATTTCCTCAGGAACACAGGGTCCCTCTGCCTGGACTGCGGGGATTGCGGCCAGGACTGCCCTCACAGACACTGACGTGTCGGGAACTGGGCCGGGGCATGTTCCTGCTTCTGGCTGGGGGGCTTCCCTCGTCTCTTCCTGAGAGCAGGGCCCCTGGGGCTGCTATGGCAGATTACCACAAACTTTCACGTGGCAGAACATTCTCTCATGGTCCGGGGGCCACGGGCGGAAAGCCGGGTGTTGGCAGGGCTGCTTCCTCAGGAGAACAGGCCCAGGCCTCGCCCAGCTGCCAGTGACCGCAGACAGCCCGTGGGCTCCTGGGCTTGTGGACGTGTCACCCCGCCCCTGCCCCCAGGTCCACGTGGCCTCCTCCCCTCTGTGAGCCACCCGACGCCTCCTCTTCTCTTACAGGGACACAGTGTGTGGGATGAAAGCCCAACCCTTTGCCGGCATGACCTCATCCTAACCATTACATCACAAAGACCCTCTTCCCAAAAAAGGCCCCATGCTGAAGCTCTGGGGGGACAGAAATGGGAGTGGGGGCACTGTTCATCCCAGTATAACAGCGAGTCACACTTCCATGACGTCTAAGTCTGCGGCCTTATTTCTCCAGAAGGGGACTGGGAGAGGGTGGGGGCGCACCCTCGCTGAGTCGGTACTGCCTCCGGTCAGCATGGACAGGGCCCCACACCCACCCAGCTGGCCAGGCCTCTCCCTGGCAGGGGTTGGGGCCTGGAGCTCTTTCCAGTGGCCGAATTGCTCAGACTTCTCTTCTTTGTGGAAGTTGAAGCCCCTCAGAGACCCATTATTAGCCTGAGCGGCAGGGAAATCCAAGTCAGAGGACAGGCGGCAGGAGGAAACGTTACCGACATGCACGGAAGAGACTGCCAACAGAGAGCAAGGTGGCGCCTTTCCCCACATGGCTCTGGAGGTCCTGGAGGGCCTGCAGGGGTAAGAGGGGCCAAGGAAAGGGAACGCAGAGGCCCCCCATGGGCCCCCCATGAAGCTGGGACCATCAGCCTTCAGGATGTGAGGGGGCTGCAGGGTCAGACTGGAGCAGAGACACAGGGCCATGGCCTGGGGCCGGGGAGGAATGCGGGACAGCTGCCACTGGGGATGCTGACTGCTGGCCTGAGGGTCCCCGTGATGACAAGGACACACTACCACGCCTGGGAGATGGCAGGAGCAGACGGAGGCCCAGAACAGCCCCAGGGAGGAAGCCAGCCACCAGTCGGGAGGTGTGGATACAAAGCGTCCAGGGAATCATCCGTCAAGGGCCCTCCACGGCCGGGACCATGCAGGGCTCCAAACATGGTGGGCGCTGTCACTTCTCCATCTCGACACCCACATGACACCAAAGGTGCTTATTTCACGAATGGCAGAGACCCTGGCTCAGAGAAATGAATCAGTCTGCTTGAGAGTATAAACGTCGTAGCTCTGGGGACAGAGTTTCAAGCCCATTTTGTTTAATTTGATTCCCATTGTTTTGTTTTACTTTACTTCATAACAGCACCGTGTTCCATGCAGACCATCAGACTTCACAACGCAAAGGACTCTCACATGCCAGGTTCCCAGAGACACAGTGTTTGAAAGGGAGAAGTTTCCAGGGTTAACTGCTGTTCCCCTCGGCCAGGCGTATTTCTACATGCACCACAACAGTGGTGGGCTCCCCGCGGGACGATGCAGCAGCCAATGGCCCTAACAGGGCTACCGCCCCCCCCAGAGATGAAGACCGGTGTTGGCACCCAAAGAGAGCAACTCCTTTCTAAGAGAAACGGAAAAATCCTTCAGCCTTCATGTTTTCTAAAGACACAATTTTCTCTCCTACCTTTCACCCAACATGGCTCATCAGGAGGGAAAAGGTTTGGTCGCACACCTGGTGCCCACACCACCAGGGCCACCCCATTCACTGATCCAGCATGGCCCACCAAACCTGAACCTTCATAGTCCTCAACATACCACCCAGTCTCCCCAACACGGACCAAGCAAAATTGATGTATGAATCGAAATTAATTGTTCTCTGTTCCATTTTTTCTTTTTCTATTTCTCCATGTTATATTTCTGAGCCCAGCAACATGTCCACTGAGCGTACACACCTGATTCTGGATTTGTGTTCTGTATGGAGCCATGCAATCACTAAATAACATCAAGGGGGCAAAACAAAATTGATCTGAGTTTCGGCTTCCAGCACCCACCGTGTCTATGGAGCAACTTGGTATCAATGAAATAATGATGTAGTTGTTAGGAAATTTCCTGTAGTAATGTGCTAAAATATAAAATAGTCTTATAAGCAAAGAGGATCTTTCTTGGTGAAAATAATGTGACCTTCGGTAATGTGTGTGTTTATGCACATGTGTGTGTGTGCATGTACATGTGTGTGTGTGTGTGTGCAGGGGCTGTGGGCTGAAGGTGGCTTCCCAGGCACACGGAACCAGGGTGTTTAGGTGATATTCAGGGCTGATCATGGGAACCACCCAGTTCTGCTTCTGGAAAAAAATACGTACTTTCTCTTCCTGAGACAAAATTTTTCTTGTGGTATTTTCTTGTGATTTCTGACTCTGTCTTGTGAGCAGACACAGGATGTGTTTAGGGGTTATTTATTATAAATGAAGTAAGTGAAAATGCTCTGGAGAAGAAAGAAAAATGGCCATCAGGAAGGGCCAGAAAATTGAGCTTTCCACCAATGCACCCACGGCCGCTTCTTCATCGGCTTCTCCTTCTCTTTTCTATTCTTCAACTGCTACTTGAAATGACAAGGAGGTAATTAGATTCTGCTTTTTCAGGAGTCAAAGAGTCATTAATTCCAGTATTTAAGATGCTGTGGTTCCCCTGCCTTTTCTGAGGACTCTGCCCCCACTTGTGGTGGCAGGGGCCCCACCATTCCAACTAAGACCCCCGCCAGCCTTCCAGGGAAATCCCGCAGGGGTACTCAAGTCCCGGAATGGGCCCCAGGCGCCGGACACGGACCTGATCCTGTCCCAGCGCACGTGAGCACACAGGAGGCAGCCCAGTGCCGGGCACTCGCCCTGCTGGAGACCCTGGGGCACAGGCTCCATCTCCTCCCTGCATTCCCCTGCTTGCTCTACACTCCCTACTGAGGGTCCACTCTGCTGCTCATCTGGAGGAAGACGCTGCTTTTTTTGTTTTAGTTCATATTTAATTTTTACTCTTTTCTTTTTTGTTTTTAATATATTGAGTGCCATTTTTTTTCCCTGAAAAAAATGCTCCTCTCTTTCAAATTATCAAGTGGCTGCTGTAGCTCGTGGATCAGTTTACCACCTGGCCAGACAGAAATCATTTGGGGAGGATTCACTCTGCTCCAAGCAGCAGGCAGTTGCAGATCCAGCCTCGTTCTCCTCCACCAGGCGGCCAGGCCGCTAACTGTCCAGCTCTGCACTTAAGTGGGGGTGTCTGTCCCCTGGGCCCCCAGAGCAGGCTGTGGCCGCCAGGAGCCCTTTCTGGAACTGGGGCTGTTCTGTGGACCCAGCACAGTGCTGGGCTGAGCTCAGATTTGATTAATTAATTCACTTATTCTGGTTGTTTTGATGATTAATCCTGGGAAAATCTGTACTGTTAAACACCATTCTTTACAGAGGCCCCTAAGGTGATAAGACAGTGCAGCAGAAAGTGGGCGGGGTGATGGCGAGAGGTCCCAGTCGGTCTTCAGGTTGCAACACCCCTCGTTTGGACGTAGGACTCTGGCTTTATCACGCATATGCATTTTCAGTATCAGAACAATTCAGCTATAAATATTTAAACACATTTAACAATGGAGAAAGAGTTCTCTGAAACAATGAAACAGCTCTGCATAGGAACATAGCGGATAAAAATAGCCCTCCTGCATACAGACGCTTCCCACAGTGTTTGATGGGCCCCTGCAAACATCAGGTTTCCGATTCTTCCCTAAAAGCTTACAGATAAATATGTCCTATTGCGTCTGCTCAGCATGAGTCTAATAGTCAGGTTTTGATTCTGTCCACCTGCAAAGGGTTGGTGTGTTCACTCCTGAGCCCAGGGACCATGTGGTGCGGGGACCCTGACATGTTTGCACACTTGGCTGGGCAGCACACAGGCCTCTGCCCGGGTGTCTCATTCCTGCAGTTCAACGGGAAGGCGTCGTTTGGATGCTGCCTCTGCCTGCAGCCTGCGTGGCGCCTGTGAACACGGACACACTGACTCCTGATTCCAGCGGTCGGACGAAGGATGGCCTCCTCCCCTTGCGGGTCACATGCCTGACAGTGGCTCTCAGCGCTGACTCGTGCCAGGAGCCCCCACCCTCCCACCCCCACTTGGGGAAGCCAGAGGTGTGGCCCTTTGCAAGGCATCTTGTGATTCACCCTCCCTGGGAGGCAAAATATTATGAAATCCTACTCAGAATATGTAGATGGAGTGTTTTTGCTTTTTTCCAGTTAAGAAGCAACTGAAACTTCAATTAACATTTGAAGAAAGAATGCACCTTGTGCTCAGTGATCTTCACCACCACATCTGGAGAAGTCGCCATTTCCCCATCACACAGTCGATGCCTTATTTCAAAGCCCAAAGCCTTCAGGGGAGGAGGCCAGGTCACAGGGCGGTCACTACTAAACAACAACAAAGCCCACCCACCACCACAGCAGTTTGCAGAGGCCTCTGCCCATTTCCCCACCTCGTATGGGACACTCTGCATTCTGGTTGCACAAGTAGATGGATTTGCTGGCAAACAGCACAAAATGTCAAGATCCAACAAATATAACTGAAGGGAAATGCAGGCCAGGAAACTGGAAGCTTGCAGGTGTTTTGACAACCATCCAACACTTTAAAGGACTCTCAGTTTGCACCAGAGCTGGGAACTACCCAGCTTCTCAGCACTTACGGTCTCCGAATCCTGCTTCCTACCAGACCCTGTCCTCACCACGCTGCTTCACTGCCTCCAGCCCTTTGCTATCTCAGGTTGCCTTGTCTGCCAGTAGTAATGTGCTCACCTGTTTATTGTTACTCCCCTGCCAGGCATGTAAACGCGACACAGGCAGGATCCAAAACCACCTGGCCTCTCATGTTCCCAGCATGGAGCACGTGAGGCTTTATGGATGTCTGTGTGTAAGTATGTATGTATATGTATGTGATATAACTAGGAGTAGTATACATATAAAATTATAATTGTATATTATATAAACATTCGCTTGTCCATTCAAGAATATATGTACATATATACATACTCATTCAAGAATATAAGTACAGTTCATTTATCATTCATATGTATATTCTTGAATGAGTAAGAGTTGTGTATATCCTTATGGTTATCTTTGACTTTTGCCAAGTGATAATGGCCTTCTGTGTAAGGTAATGATAGACGTTTTACTATTTAAATAACACATTTAATTTCAGAGATAATTGAGTTACAGATAATTATGGAGTCGGATACGGAGTGCCGCATGGGGCTCTAATGTGGCCGATGTTCGGGAACCACAGATCTGCAGCTCCCTTCTGGGAAGCCATCCACGGAGCTCTCGCTGAGCCCTCTGCAAATCCTCTGAGGCAAACACTCTTTGGATTAAATATTAAAGAAAATGAAGGATGAGGGGAGGAGAGGCCTGGTGCCTGAATCCCTAGTCCCTCAAGGCAGCTTGCTTTTGGAAAAGCAATGGGCGGCCAGTTTGTGTAAATCACATAAATTGCTAGATGTGGATACGATTGGAATCATATAAGCTGGGAGGTGTCCCTGTCCTACCCAGCCTCGTCTGTGATGTGAGGCCCAGTGGGGCACACCCCCCCAATCTCTGCCCAAGCCTCCCTGGCCGGGCTGTGCCCACCAAGGTCACAGGAGCGTGGAGGGCCAGGCTGGGACGAGAGTGGTGAGGCCACCCGGGCTGAAAGCCCACATGGTGCCATCATGGACATCAGCTTGTTGGAGACTCACACGAACCCCACCAAGTGATCACTACTGCTCTTCCCTTTTGTACTGATGAAGAAACTGAGGCACAGTGTGGTTAAGTTGCTGAGTATGTAAGACCTAGGAGACGGTGGAGCTGGGACTGGAACTCAGGACCTGCGTGGGTAACCACTGGGTGGTGAGGCCATGGGCTCACAGCTGGGCTCACCAAGCATGTGGCCAGGAAGCCGTGTCAGGCTCTGAGCTTTGCAAAACACTTCCTGAAATTGCTTCAGGGACTTCCGAGTCCCTGGGGCACTAGGGTTGAAGTCTGATTATCCCCTTGTCCTAATACCCTAAACTCCTGCAGGACAAGGAAAGCCCCACTTCTTTCCACCTGCCCCATCCATCTAGAGGCAGAGGCCTTGTTCCAAGTGGGGGCTGGGTCCTCACTGGCTCCTGTCTTCTGTAGAGCCTCTGAGTGTCAAGTGTCCCCAGGTGGTCACCCATTTGTGCCCCCTCCCTTGGCCGTATCTGGAGTCAAGGCTTCAAATGCAGCCATCTCTGCTCCCGTGCCTTGTCACTCTGCCCCAGTCCTTCTCCCCATGCCCAGAAGTGCAGTCTTCTCAGGCTTTGCTAGGAAGCTGGACCACGCCGTGCTCTTAGCTCAGCCTTACAGAGCCTGGGCCCTAGACCGGCTACAGTCAGGGTCTTCCTTCCCTTCTCTCACTGTCCCCAGCTGCAGAGCCCCGTCAGGACTCCGGGGGGACAGGGACTTGGGGTGATAGCTAAGGAGAGCTGGCGGGGCAGTGGGCAGGCTGGACCTCACAGCACCATTGTTTCCGGTCCCCAAATACTTTCCACGAAGGCACGAGGTAGGCATCCCAGCAAAGAGGAGCAGTTTCCAATTAAACAGAGGTTAAACCTAGAATGTTCCCCCGGGAAGCAGATGACAGCAGGTGTGACTGGACTGATGATCCTGGCGGGTGCAGGGGCACCTGAGCTCCCAGGGTGTGGGCCGAGGGGCAGGGGCACACCCCCATTCCGGAACCAGCACCCCAAAGCACCGCCACGTCGTGACCACTGGCACCTCTCCACCATGTGGCTGTGCTCCCTGATCCCCTCTAGGTGCAGCCAGCCTAGGGCCCAGGGAGGCAGCCCTCCAGGGGGAGGCCGTGCCCATGGCTAGAGGGACTCTCCCACCTTCTGCAGTTCCCAGGGGGGCGAGGTAACCTGCCTCTGCCTAGATGTTTACAGAGCAGGTGAGGTGCAGCTGAGGCTGCCAACGGCTGGTTTTAATAAATCCATTTACATGCGCATGACGTGTGTCTTATTTTCCTGAACCCAGTGACTGTAGAAGCCCAACCCAGCTGTGTGATTTTTCTGGCTGACCTCACTCGCATCTAATTCCATCTAACTCCGTCCTGCCAGCCACGTGGTTCAGGCCCGTCACCCGGTGGTCAACCTGAGCGGGCGTAAAATATGCAGGCACCTCTGAAGGCCAGGCGCTGCCCTGAACACCACGCAAGCTCAGGCGATTTAGGGCCACTTGGGAGTGCAGCGCGCATGGAGCCCTTCCCTGGGAAGTGGACAGAGTGTTTAATGTGCTGAGGGCACTGAGGAGAGAGGTCTTTTTACAGAATCACCACTGGCGTCTAGGGAGTCGGCTGGGAGATGGGTGAGGTCCCTCAAAAAATTACCGGGACAAAACGATAAGAAACAATAGAGTGTGACTTGTCTATTCCCAACCTACAGTTTGCCAAGAACCTTAGAAAAGTTATCTTATTATTATTTTAAAACAGTATATGTAGGTGGTGAAGAATTCAAACACTCCAAAGAGACATGTAATAAAAGCATGCCTTCCTTTCAACCCAGAACCCAGATCCCTTCCAAAAGGCAGCTGTTGTCACCGGACTATGTGGCCCCCAGAGAGAGCCCAAGGCTGTGTGAGCCCACGTGTGTGTGCATGACACCATTCTATCTTAAATAAATGGGAGTGTGTTGTATGAACTATAACAATCTGGCCTTTCCCCCGAGGGTGTCCTGGGGGCCATTCCACCAGGCCTTAGGGCACGGAGGCCGCCTCTCTCTCCAGCTGCACAGGATTACACTGTGGGGACGTTCCTGACAAGGAGGGCACCTCATTATTTCCGGGGGAGCTAGAGAATGTGCCGTTAGTGTGCCGTCTTGATGTGGGCCAGCCGGCTGTCTGGGTGCTCGAGGAGCAGCGGGATCAGAGATCCAAAACCCCCCAAGCCAAGAGTGGGGTCAAAGTCATTGCTGGACTTGGATCTCCTGAAACAGAAGGCAGGTGAGCAACTGGGGCTGCAGTCCACTGGGGACAGGGGATCACACAGCAGCACACAGAGCAGAGCAGGGGGACACAGTCTGCCGGGAGTAGAGTGTGCACCAGGCAGGTTCAGAGTGGGTGCAAAGTCCTGGTGCTCGCCTCCTCCTCTGTGAAGCCCCCTGACCCCTTCCTGCAGGGCAGTGAGCATGCCCACTTCCAGGCCAGTAATGGGCTTAGCCTATTTTTTGGTAGCACTCGCCACCCAGAATTACAACTAATGTATTGGGTGTTCTTATTGTCCCTCCTTTTGGTTTGGTTTTATGTCAAAAGTTGAAGCTATGGCATTTCTATTTTTAGTTTTTTGAGGAACCTCCGTCCGGCTTCCCACAGTGGCCACACCGGTTTACATCCCCACCCACAGTGGAGGAGGGCTCCCTGTTCTCCACGTCCTGGCCGACACTTGTCATTTCCTGTCCTTTGGATGGTGGCCATCCTCACTGGTGGGAGGTGATACCTCATGGTGGTTTTGATCTGCCTTTCCCCGATGATTAGTGATGTGGAGCATCTTTTCATGTGCCTGTTGACCATCTGTATATCTGCTTTGGAAAAATGTCTATTCAGGTCTTCCGCCCGCTTCTTGGAATTTACCCGAAGAAAACAAAATCACTGATTCAAAAAGATAAGTGTACCTCTATGTTCATTGTCACATTATTTGCCATAGCCAAGATATGGAAGCAGCTGAAGTGTCCATCAACAGATGGATAGATAAAGAGGTGGTACCTATACACAATGGAAATTACTCAGCCATAAAAAATAAAGAAATCTTGCCATTTGCAACAACATGGATGGACCTAGAGGGTATTATTTAAAGTGAAATGAGCCAGGCAGAGAAAGACAAATAGCATATGATTTCACTTATATGTGGAATCTAGAAATTAAATAAACAACACAGAAATAGACTCAGAGACACAGAAAACAGACTGGCGGTTACCATGAGGGAGGGTTTTAGGGTGGGTGGGTGAAATAGGTGAAGGGCATAAAGAGGCACAAAACCTCAGTTATAATATAAATTAGTCACAGGGATGAAAGTACACATAGAGAACACAGTCAATAATACTGTAATATTATTCTGTATTGACAATAACTATACCTGCTGGGGTGAGCATCTAATAATGTAGATAGTTATCCAATCACTACGTTGTTGTACACTTGAAAGCAACATAATATTGTATATCAACTATACTGCAATTAAAGAAAGCTTAAGCTATTTTCTTTTAAGAAAGTAAGATTTGGTTTATTAAAGGACATGTAGAAAATACAAAACTTTGGAAATGTATAGCTGTCTACACACAAGTCAGTGTTATACACAGGAGTGGACAGGGACTTGGTCGCCCAGCGAGCCTGCTGTGAGCCCCATCTTTGCGGTGACCGTGTGACCGCAGTGAGTGATGGCACCTCTTGTAAGATGGGCGCGGTACTGTTCCAGGGAAGGCCATGCACACTGAGCATCTTACTCAAGGCTCACCTGTGAGATGGTGAGCATGGGGTCACATGAGCTTCTGCCCCTCAGGCATCCACATTCCTCCACGGACTGAGGAACTCAAAGCCTAGGGATGGTCACATGTAATGGTTATTTTATGCGTCAACTTGGCTGGGCCACAGAATGCTCGTCAAAAATTCCTCTAGCTGTGAGGGTGTTTCCAGATGAGATGAGCATGTGAACTGCAGACCGAGCACACTGAGTGAGGCCGGCCGCCTGCCCCAGAGTGGTGGGCCTTGCCAGTCACTTGAAGGCAGGGACGAGGGGCCCCCCCCTGCCTGGCTGCTGAGCTGGGACGTCGGTCTTCTGCTCTCAGACAGAGACTGGAGCTGACGCTGTGGGCTCCTTCTGCAGACCCCGGCACCACAGCACACCTTCCTTGCCGGCGTATCATCAGGCACGGGGTTTCTGAGTCACTGACTGAGAGGGAACAGAGGTGAGGCACAGAGACTTCAGTGTGGATTTCAAAGGCAGCGCCCGGCGAGCACGGCCAAGGGGGAGGAGAGGCCTCTCTGGGGAGAGGGATTTAGGAGCAAGGGCTTGGAGCACAGGAGAGGCGCAGGCACCAGCGCAGGGGCGGGGCGGGGCATGGGATGGCGCAAAATGCAGCAGGGCAGCTGGCGACGCGGGGCTGGTGTTTCTGAGCTTCAAGAGGCTGCTGACATGCTAATTTGAGGTTGAAAAAATGATTGATTTCTGGACCTAGATGGTGGCAATTGCTCCTCAACTGTGTGAATGTACTAACGCCACTGGACAGTACATTTTAAAGTTGCTAAGAAGGATAAATTCAGTGTTTTTGCATGTTACCATAATAAACAAAAGGAATGAAAGAATGCATTAGAGGTGTGTAAGATATCAGACTTAGGTTGATAAAGAATTTGGGGTGCTCACATGGAGCCCTGAGCAGCTGGGCATGCCGTCAATGTCAAGTGGTCCCGGGGGAGCCGGAGTTTCTTCTGAACCATGTCCTGGGCAAAGCAGGTGGCATGCCTGAAGGGTGAGTGGACAGGAAACCTCGTCCGGGTCTGCTTCCTCAGGAACAAGTTTGCTCAGCATTCGTGGGAATGGGAATTCTACCAGGATCTATCGGAATAGCGCTAGGGCCTCAGGCCCACCCCCAGAGGTTGGCAGCATCCATCACAGGATGCTGTGTCTCCCCTCAGCCTCCCATCCGTGCAAAGAATACAAAAAACCTGCGCATGCAAACTGCGGAGGGGAGACATGGGGTGTGCAGTTTCCCACCTGCACCTGCAGTCTGTGGAGGAGACACACCGGGTGTACCGTCTTCTGGGCTGTTTCATTGTGTCGTCCTAGTATCTAATTTGGCTGAGTATGTGGGAGAATGATGTGAGGGACATAAATTCAAGAGACAGAGTGCTCACCCTGCCCCAGCATAGCTTAGACAGACATTAAATGACAAGAAAGCTCCTGATAGATGGGGAATTCCATTAGTGAAATTAGAGGGGTGAACTTTAAATGTAAAGTATCAATCATCAAGCTCTGGGTTGTGAAAACATAAGTAGAGAGCTGAGCATGACAGATCTGTCTGCCCGGGGCTGCTTCGCTGCAGAGGACATCCCTGTGCAGGTCTCTGCAGGTCACTACTGGCTGCACCCTGCTTCCTGCAGGCTCTGTCCCCAGCCTCACCCTGAACAGAGGAGGGGAGGGGAGGGGAGCCCGCCCTCTTGGGGCCTGTGCCCACTCTCAAGGCAACCTCTGTCCATCCTGCCCTTTTAGGGCTCCATGCGGGGGGCCACGGCCAGCCCGCAGGTGCCCTGCCACACCCTGCTGTGGTCCACTGCTCGGGCCCACGTGTTGCAGGAGGCCTGGTTCTAATCTGTAGTATCTGGCCTCAAATACCAGGGACCCCGGCTAGAAAAATGGGGAATTTAAGGAACTCTGTTAATAGCGACAGGAGCGCCCACAGTCCACTTGTCCTTGGGAAGCAAGAGCAGGTCAGGGGTGGGAGGAGAGCAGACACAGAGGCTGCGAGGAGGGCCGCCTGTGGGGCCAGAGCTACCATGAGCAGTGTGGCCAACATGTGGAGGACACCTGGGGAAAGGGCTGGGACTGCTCCTGGGAGCCCAGCTGGAGGCCATGTTCAGGACATCTCCTGGGGAGGACAAGAGGAAGACAAAGCCCTCCCGTCATATCCAGGCACTGGGTGAGAGAGTGCGGAGCGCAGCTTCTGTAAGGTGCAGGAATTGCCAAGAATTTGCCTGTGGCGGGAGGGGGCGGGGGGCTCTTTACAAAAAGCAATGCACATCCCGTGCTCATGGATAGGAAGAATTAATATTTTCAAAATGGCCATCCTGCATAAAGCAATCTACAGATTCAATGCAATCTCTATCAAAATACCAGCAGCATTCTTCAACGAACTACAGAAAATCGTTCTAAAATTCATATGGAACCACAAAAGACCCCAAATAGCCAAAGCAATCCTGAGAAGAATAAAGCAGGTGGAATTATGCTCCCTGACTTCAAGCTGTACTATAAAGCCACAGTAATCAAGACAATTTGGTACTGGCACAAAAACAGACCCACAGACCAGTGGAACAGAATAGAGAGCCCTGATATAAACCCAAGCATATATGGTCAATTAATACACGATAAAGGAGCCATGAATATACAATGGGGAAATGACAGCCTCTTCAACAGCTGGCATTGGCAAAACTGGACAGTTATATACAAGAGAATGAAACTGGATTACTGTCCAACCCCATACACAAAAGTAAACTCAAAATGGATCAAAGACCTGAATGTAAGTCATGAAACCATAAAACTCTTAGAAAAGAACATAGGCAAAAATCTCTTGGACATAAATATGAGCAACTTCTTCATGAACATATCTCCCTGGGCAAGGAAAACAAAAGCAAAAATGAACAAGTGGGACTATATCAAACTGAAAAGCTTCTGTACAGCAAAGGACACCATCAGTAGAACAAAAAGACATCCTACAGTATGGGAGAATATATTCATAAATGACATATTTGATAAAGGGTTGACATCCAAATTATATAAAGAGCTCATGCACCTCAACAAATAAAAAGCAAATAATCCAATTAAAAAATGGGCAGAGGAGCTGAACATACACTTCTCCAAAGAAGATATTCAGATGGCCAACAGGCACATGGATAGATGTTCCACATCGCTAATCATCAGAGAAATGCAAATTAAAACCACAATGAGATATCACCTCACACTAGTTAGGACGGCTACCATCCAAAAGACAAACAACAACAAATGTTGGCAAGGATGTGAGAAAGGGAACCCTCCTACACTGCTGGTGGGAATGTAAACTAGTTCAACCATTGTGGAAACCAGTACAGAGGTTCCTCAAAAAACTCAAAATAGAAATACCATTTGACCTGGGAATTCCACTCCTAGGAATTTACCCTAAGAATGCAGCAGCCCAGTTTGAAAAAGACATATGCACCCCTGTGTTTATCGCAGCACTATTTACAATAGCCAAGAAATGGAAGCAACCTAAGAGTCCATCAGTAGATGAATGGATAAAGAAGAGGTGGTACATATACACAATGGAATATTATTCAGCCACAAGAAGAAAACAAATCCTACCATTTGCAACAACATGGATGGAGCTAGAGGGTATTAGGCTCAGTCAAATAAGCCAGGTGGAGACAGACAAATATCAAATGATTTCACTCATCTGTGGAGTATAAGAACAAAGCAAAAACTGAAGGAACAAAACAGCAGCAGACTTGCAGAACCCAAGAATGGACTAACAGTTACCAAAGGGAAAGGGACTGGGGAGGATGGATGGGAAGGGAGGGATAAGGGGGAAAAGGGGGCATTACGATTAGCACACATAATGTGGTGGGGGGGGGCGTCACGGGGAAGGCAGTATAACACAGAGAAGACAAGTAGTGATTCTATAGCATCTTACTATGCGGATAGACAATGACTGTAATGGGATATGTGGTGGGGACTTGATAATAGGTGGAGTCTAGTAACCATAATGCTGCTCATGTAATTGTGCATTAATAATACCAAAAAAAAAAAAGCAATGCAAAGTACAGCACTAAAGTAAGTGTGAGGAAGTCACACAGAGTTTAAATTTACAAATGCAAGAATGCCATCAACATCCCAAGATCCACAAACAAGCATACGCTTTTCTTTAACTAGCAGCCCTCACACCTGCCTCTCAGGTGGCACTCTCACTTCCCAGGGAGACGGCAGCCTCTGGCCTGGGTTCCCCGAAGCTCTCTCAGTGTTATTATTGCTGTTTCTTCCTGCCTCAATGTTCGTAATGTCCTGTCACGTCTAAGACTGTTGTCTGGTCTGGGAGCCCTGGGGGCTGTGATGTCTCCGAGCACTTGGCATTCCCTGGTGTCGTCCCCAGGCGCTGGCCTGACAGCCCTGGACCGCGTCCCACACCCCGGTATTGCTATGTGCCGTTGCCATGCGCTGTCTGTGGCCACCTCAGTATCTGAGGACAAATGACCAGGAGATGAGGATGCATCTGTAGATGACCTGTGGGGACACAGAGCTAAGGCAGGCATGGAAAGGAGAGGACAGTGTGGGTGGGGAGGGTGACTGTCCAGCGAGGAGCGGGCAGTGAAGTCAACTCTTAGCTGAGGGGCAGCCAGTCAGCTGTGCATGAACCAGGCTCTGCCCTTACCAGCTGCTGGAAGCTTCCAGCAATGACTGCTCCAGAAGTGGTTTTGAACATAGTTTCCTACACAGAAACCCAGTTGAATCCCAGAGGTGACTGCACCACTCCAGCCTGCACCCTGAGGGGAAACAGGCCCCCCAGAGGTCCCAGGGAAAGAAACAGCACGGTTTAAGTCTATTTTGCAAATTTTACGAGACAAATGGCCACACACGAGGCCAGAATAGAATTCAGCTGCTCTGAAACCTCATCCTCACCAGGCGTAAACAGAGCTGAGCTGTCGTTTTGGCTCCTGGGGCTGCAGGAAGCGACAGGCTGGGCAGTTTAACAACAGAAATGTGCCATCGTGGTTCTGGAGGCTGCAGGTCTGACGCCCAGCCGTCTGTGGGCCATTCTCCCTTTGAAGGCACTGGAGGGTCCTTTCTGGAGTCTTCCTGGCTTCCGGAGGCTCCCAGCAAGCTTCGGCGTGCTTTGGCACGTGCACACGTCACCTGCCTCTGCCTCACTGGCAGGCAGCCAGCCTCCCTGCCGGCCTCTGTGCTCTAAGCTCTCTGTCCTTAGCGACAAGTCACTGGGTCAGGGCCCACCCTTATCCAGCATGACCTCTTCCTAATCCTAATTTGATTACATGTGCAAAGCCCCTATTTCCAAGTAAAGTCAAACTCACAGGTACTGGGGGTTAGGACTCAGACATGCCTTTTTGAGGGGACACAATTCACCCTGCCAGTCAGGAACCCAGCATGTGACTGAGTAAAAAGTGGAGGCCCTTCAGGGGTCAACTGAGGAGCCTGAGCTTATCTCCTCCCAAACACATGCATTAATGCTATAAAGCTTGGGACACTGAGAAAAGACTGAATATATGGTAAAAATATTCATTTCCCCTTTATCTTGAAACATAGTACAAATAAATGGAGTGGGTGGCCAACAATGGTACTTTGGACTCCTGCCCATAAAGCTTTTATTAGGACTTTCTGAGAGAGAAAACAAAACCACAGGTGCCAGCAGGTGGACCCCAGCCCCGGATGTCACCACGTGGAGCCCCTGCTTGCCGCCGGCTGCGGTACCTGGGGCCCAGGGCCAGCACCTGATGCTCTCTGCTCCGAGAGTCATGTCGGAGGATTTGAAAATGGGCACTTCCAGCAGATCGTAGCTATACATGTTGTCTTGCCGATGGGTTTCAGCCCCGGGCAAGTTCACTATGGATTCAACGGGACCGAAGAAATTGACAGCAAAACGTTCTTTGGGGTGAAAGGGTTTATTACCCAGCTTGTCCTCCTGGCAGTAGGTCGAGCACTAGCGTCTCTGCCTCGGCCCAGAGCCCTGGGCCGAGCTCTCTATATAGCACAATAATAGCTTGTTGCCTACGGGTGTGGAAGTGGTAGCCTAGCAACAGGCCAGTTACATCATCAGGTGGTTTAAGTTCAGTGAGGATCTGGCCGTAGGAACCCCAACTTCCCCACAGGGTTATACCCAACTTTATTCCCACAGTGGCAGGTCAATCGCTAAGATCCCATCCATTCTGAGTGAGTCTGCATGCAGCAAGCCGGTCTCTGTCTCTGGGTCTCTCTGCCCGCAGAGCCGCCCTCTGGGCCTCTGTCCTTGGCGCTGCCACCACTCCAGCCTCTGCTCTGCTCTCCTGCAGCCTGGCAGCCATGCCACCGTGTTGTGCAGAGCACTGGGCAGAGCTCTTTACAGAGTCAATAGCAACGTATTGCCCACACATGTGTAGTGAGCTAGCCAACCAGGGCCAGGTGAGAATCCTGGCCACAGGAACTTTAATTTTATCCACACATGTACAAGGGGAATTAGACCAACATCCTTTCCAAATAAGTACAGCTTTTTTTTGCAGATCTCTATCCTCTGCCAAAGCCTGCAGGGGCCGAGACACGAAGGGGGCAGGTGGGGGGGAGAGACACTACCCAGGCAGCACCTTCAGTGAAGCCCCACTCATCCTCAGCGTTAGAGGGAAAGCAGGCAGTTGCTTGAAAGAGGCAGTGAATTTAGAAATCAACTCAGTGGTTGTATTTCTGTGCATAATTATTATGCTCAGATTGTGACGTAGGGAAGCCAGGATGAAACTCAACATTGTGAGAAATCAGGTGGTTAGTTGAAGTCTTGTTGAAGGGCGATGACACATTATCTTGCAGAACAAAACCCATGACCAAGAGAGTGAGAACACATCAAAAACCCTGCTTCCTGCGCCCCCAGAATGACTGAGAGACAGCGGGGCACATGCCCCAGCTGATCCGGATGAAATCGATTTAGTTTCTCTTCCTGCAAACTGCAGAGTGAACCCATATTTTCAATTCACCTTTTCTGGTTTTAAAAGAACTCCCGGCTTCCCTTCACCTGTGCCTTCCATTGATTCCCCTAGTGGCTAATAAGGAATGATTCATCCTTCTGAGGCTGCCACAAAAAGGCTTTGAAATTTGGTGGGAAAAGTCTTGTAACATTTGTAAATGGGTTTCTGGAGAAAGAGACGCCTTCCCATGCATTTCCTGGGGATGGAAGGAAGCCCGGGACCAGGAGCCTGCTGAGGGAGGGTGAGCCTTGGGAAGCCCCCTCCACCAAGAGAGCTCAGGCCGCCACCCCCTCCCTCCCAGACCCAGGCGTGAGGTCACTGTGGTGGGGGCACCACCAGGGTTGTCTGGGGACTTCACTGAATGGCTGGGCCACGGGTGGCATTCTTAAGTTGCGTGGGGTTTTGTTTCTCGTCTCACGCATTCTGCCTGGATGGATCCCTTCTCTACCTGCATCCCTGCTGGAGGCAGACTTTGGGACAGAGTCAAATTCTATAGGCAGAGAAAATCTTGTGGGTCAAGAAGTCATTTTGTGTCCCGCTAAGACCCACAGGCACTTGAGGGCAGGGCCTCCTGGCCCAGACTGCTGACACGCCCAGGGACTTTGATTGTCACCGTGAGCGCCCCAACGGATCACCGGAGAGACTCAGGAGGGGAGGCCATGGGCCGAGTCATGGGGTAGTTGAAGGACTCCTCAGGGATAGGGGAACGTGCGGCTGCCGGCAGGAGCAGGGGCAGAAAGGAGCAAAGCTCCAGGCTCCGGCAGGGGGCCCAGCTGCACGACGGGCGGAGGCTGGAGGATGCCACCCAGTGAAGTCACCCTCTGGGAGCCCACAGCAGGGCCAGGAGAGGGAGGGGCCGGCGGGAGCGAGCTGGCCATCTCCGCCTGCAGCCACCAGGGCGTGCAGACAAGCCACCTGTGTGGCCGGGAAGCCCGGCAGAGAGTGTGTCCCAAGGCCACCCAGTGCGCCAACAGCCCTGTCCACCTGCTGCCCCTTGGCCTCCCGCAGGGAATGATGGTGTTGGCTGACTCAGCACTCCTGTGTCTGAACACCCAAACAGGAATAGACTCTAGATTTTCTTTGGGCTCACCAGTGTGTGCTTGACATTTTCCAACAATCCACGTATTTAGAAACATCAGTAAATTATTGCATGATTCTAGCTGATTTTGCCAGCCCCTTCATCCCTCTGTCGTGACCAGTGATCTCTTACTGTTTGTTAGTGGCTTCCCTGCTCGGAGCAAATTTCCTCAGAAGACAATCTGTCTCCCACCTCAGCCCCAGCTTGCAGCGTAGAGGGCGGCCTGCCCTGGGCTCAGGGACGACAGGGATACCCACCCCTGCCCACAGCGGGCTCAGGGGAGGGAGGAGACTTGGGCCTGAGTACTAGCCAGCTGGGACAGCAGAGGTGGCTTACCGCAGGTTCAGTAGGAGGTGGGCCTGAGGACAGGGTCCGCGTGGGCCTCAGCAGTGTTCTGGGTCAAGGACACCCCAGAGAAGGGAGCCAGGCGTGGAGAGTGAGCGTGAGCGTGCTCCGAAGGGGCCGGAGAGGTGCTCAGTGGGAAAGGAAGGCAGGGTGAGGCCCAGGCAGTGGGGACTGCGTGTGGGAAGGCGGAGCCGGGACAGAGCCGGGCACACTGGCCGGAAGGGGCCCAGGGCAGAGGGGCTGTGCGCGTGGGAGGCAGGGGGCCGCCGCGCAGGGCCTTCCCTCCCTCTGCAGGGCGGCAGGAAGCCGCTGTGGGGACGCAGTCCCACGAACAAGTTCCAGCAAGACCAGAGGCAGATGGAACACAGGCAGGGGGAGGCAGGCGTCGGGCCCAGAGGCAGTTCTGTCTGGGCTGGGGGTGAGAGCCCAGGCGGGAGGTGGGGGAGGCTCGGGGGGAAGTGGGTCTGCAGAAGCGTCTGCAGCAGGTGGGACACACCCAGGGGCTCTCTGTCCACCCTCCTGTGGGCTGGGCCACGGGTGGCATTCTTAGGTCATGTGGGCGTGTGGGGTCGTGTTTCTCATCTCACCTATTCTGCCTGAAAAACAGCCACAAATGCTGCCTCACCTCCAATCCTGAGGCTCAGGTCTGCGGGAGCCCTTCCGGGACGCGGCCAGGCCACGAGCAGCCCCTCCCGGGCCAGCCTGGTCCGACCCGGCAGCGGGCCCATGGTGGTGCCCGCCCAGTGGAAAGGGCAGCTGGCACTGGCTCCCCCACCCAGGACCCTACTGCTGGCATGCTTGGGAACAGGGACGGGCCGGCCTTTGTTCCTCACCCGGCCTTCGCCTTCCACACGTGATGGCCTCGGAGGAGAACTTAAAGCTGTGGCTTCTGGAAAGCAGGGCTTCTGCCTGAAACAGCCTGCAAAGTCAGGCGTCTGTTTTCTTAAAACTGCAGAGGCAGGACAGCCCGCTCTCCTGGGACGGAAAGGACTCAGGAAAGTCTCCTGTCCCGGCTGGAGGGAGTGAGCCACGCCCTGGCCGGGGAGGCCACTAGGAGGCCCTGCAGGGCAGTCTCGGGGCCCTTGAGGTCGGCAGGAGCCACAGGCTCACTTCTTCGTAAAAATGTGCGGGGAATTCTTTTCATTCCATAGCAGCTTGGTAGCTTTCCGCAGAGCTAGCCTTGCTTGTACTGCCTTCAGAGCCCTGGACCCCTGATTCCGGCCCTGAGACCAGAGCAAGGAGGCACCGAGCTTCTCTGGCCAGGAAAGGGCCAGAGCGGGGTGGCCGCAAGGCGCTGGGCCCAGGGTAGCCTGCTGTGGGGGGGGCCTGCGCAGAGGGACCGTGGTTCCAGTTGGGAGGAGGTTTCTGAAACCGCAGCGCATCTCGCATTGGGGAAACGGCAAGCCGGGCCCCTCCCGGGGAGCAGGGCCGAGCAGCCTCCCAGAAGGCGCATCAAGGGTCATCCCTCTGCGGGGAGCGTTGCTGTTTCCAAGGGCCCCGTCTCAAACCTTCTCCCAGGCTCCACACTGAAAGCAGAGCCCGGAGCACGGCCACCCTGTCCTCTGCTCCCAGTTCCCCGCCAAGTCCCCCGAGTCCCACCTGTGTCCTCCCGGAGCCCCACACTGCCTCCCTGCTTTCCACTCCTTTCTCTCTCCTCCAACTCATTTCCCAAACTCTCACCCAAAGGTCCCAATCTTGTCATTCCCCGACTACGAGGCCATGGGCTTGCTGCCCCCTGCGACACCACATTCCAGCCCTGGAGGGGCGTTCAGGACCCTGTGGCCTGACCCTGCAACCCCCCATCCTGTGCTTGCTCCCCCTGTCCCAGGAGGCTCGTGTGCCCACGTGCCCTGGGCTTTTCCCTTGATCCCCTTGCAGACCCAGCCCCAGGTGTCCCCTTCTCACCATCCCTGTGAGCATGGCCCCCTTCCCCGAGTCTCCCTGGGCTCAGTCTTTGTGGGCACTGAGGACCTGTCAGCCAGACTGAGTCAGATAACCTTTCACCTTCACAACGTAAGGATCCTGTCGTACTCATCAATAAGCAATAGCCTCGTTAGGGATTGATCTGATATTCCCATTTTACAGATGGGAAAACCTTTTTGGAGAGAGTGAGCCACACAAGGTCAGAGACTGAGCAAATGGAAGAGCTGGGACTGGACCAGTTCTTTCTGTTGACGTGCTCTGTCTCCAGCACCCGAGCTCTGACCTGCCTCCTTCCTAGGACTGCCAGGTCACAGTGCCATACGGGCACCCGGGGAGCCCCACAGGCCCTCACCTAGATTCTCCAGGGCTACAGCCAAGGACAGTCCTGGAGGGCCAGCTCACCCAGGGGGTCCTGCACGCCTCTGTGTCTTGGGGTCTGGGCACAGACCCGGAGCCAGGGAAGGCGGCATCTGGTGGAGTTTGGGGGAAGATCTGCAGTTCCCAGGCAGTTCTCGCGGCTGCATGTCCTGCTCTGGGGGCACTGCATCTGCCAACCTAGCAACATGCTTAGTGGACGGTGGCCCGTTTTATGTGGCCCCCTGGCCAGGCCACAGCACCTGGTGATCCAGTCAAACACAGATCTGGGCGCTGCCATGGAAGAGTGTGTAGGAGCTTGTCACCTACCAGTAGTGCCTGGAAACTTTAAGTAGAGGGGACCGTCACCTTTGATGACACAGGGGGGCTTCATCCCATTGGTTGAAGCCTTAACAAAAACTGAGGTTTCCTGGAGGAGAAACAGTTCTGCCCCAAAGCAGGGCATCAAGTCCTGTCTGAGCTCCCAGCTTGACCTACGGATGCCAGACTTGCCGGCCTCCATGGCCATGTGAGCCGATTCCCTTATAAAAGCTCTGCCTCCATATATGTGTTACTGGTTCTGACTCTGGGAGAATGCTGGCAGGTCCAGCCTCCTCTGAGTATGCATTCCTGCTGTCTGCACTCTGGCCCAGAGGAACATGGAGGGGACACTTGCAGAGAGGCACCCGTCCAGTCTCCTGATAGGCCCTTTGCCCACATGCAGTCCAGGGGCAGACAGCTCGGGGTCACAGAGCACCTTGCGACCATCCCCGGCAGACCCTCTCTGGGTCCCCACAGCCACTGCTCCCACACCTGAGGCCAGATCACTCAATAACTGTGGACATTTAACAGGCCGCTACCTGACTCACAGCTGACCCTAAATCACTGCACTGGGTTGAATTGTGTCCCCAGAAAGATAGCACTTGTGTTCAAGTCCTACCCCCTAGTCCCTGTGAATGTGACCTCATTTGGAAATGGGGTCTTTACAGGTGTGACCAAGTGGAGATGTGGACGTACTGGGTCTGGCTGGGCCCCAGGGAGCAGGCCATGTCCTATATGAGGAGGGAGAGCAGGACACAGGCACCTGGGAGGGAGGCCACGGGATGACAGAGGCAGAGACTGGGTGATGCCTCCAAAGGCCAAGGGACACCAAGGCTTATCGGAAGCCACCTGCAGCTGGGAGACAGGCTGGCACGTCTCCCTCTGAGCCCTTGGAAGGGACTGCGCTGCTGACATCCAGGTCCCAGCCTGCTCCGACTGCTCTAGACTGTGACACAGCACATTTCTGTCACCTTAAGCACCTGGTGCATGGTCTCTGTATTTCTAGGCAGAGAGAAAGCAGACAGGCAAGTCTTTTTCTATTGATAGCTGGGATTAATAGCGGGAGAACTCTGCAATCGGCTTACAATTGTATGACAGAAAATGGGGATTAAGCGAAGGCCAAAATACCACTGTGCTCAGAGTGACTTGGGTTGTACTTGAAGATATCTCATCACAGGAGTTTATCGTGTAACTTACTGTTTGGAAAAAAAACCCCACAGGCCAATAGTAGATGTCATGAGGTCCCTGAGCCCTGGTTCCGTGGCTTTGAAAGGAATCAATTACCCCTGGGCAAAGGTGCTGAATTTCAGAAAGAATGGGTGTGAGTAGAAGCAATAGATGATTTAGAATCTTTTCTAGAAAGATCATCTGGGTCCTTTTTGTACATGCTTGAAGACGACAGGGAAGACTGCTTTTCTAAAACCACGGGATAAAATGAGGCACACACAGCTAAATATCTGTGAAGTTTATGCCCCTTGTTATCCACTTCCCAGGGGGCTGCCCTGCCCTGTGCTCTGTAGTAATGTAATGTGCTAGCCTTTGTGTCAACCCCGTGTGGCATGGGTCTCTGTCAGTTCTGAATATCATGCACCCCACCCACAATCATTTCTTTACACTGGGTCATGTCCAAATAATGCCAAGTAATGGGGACTTCACAGGGAAGAGGCTTGAGTTCCAAGGCACCCCGTACCAGGAGCATTTGGAGAGGCCATCAGGTCCATGCAGGCTGCCAAGGCTTGGCCAGAGGAGGCTTCAAGAGAAAGTGCACAGAACATGCGGTCAGGGGGAGGCAGTGTTATGTGAGATCAAGTGGGACTGTTCATTGTTTTCTCAAGAATTTCAAGGCAGAATCAACCCTATGCAAAAACTAAAAAGAGTAGATGCAACATATGTCTACACACACACTCGTTCAACAAACACTGACTGAGTCCCACCGTGGGTCTGCAGCGCTAGGGCAGCTGGATCATGGTGGGCAAGCCCAGCCGAGATGCCAGCCCTCGGGAAGCCCCCGCCCCCCACCATGGCCTTAGGGCAGCTGCAGGCTCCACAGAGGACCAGGACGAGGGCAAGAGGGAGTTAGGAGCTGATGGACTTCAGCTCCTCGGGGACAGCCTCAGATCTGAGTTCTCATGAGGTCATTCTGGCTGAGATGAGTGGAAGCAGGGGGCCTATTAGGAGGCTGTTTAGTGAGGATAGGCACCTGGTGGGGCCTGGAATTCTGCACAGGGGCAGAAGCTCACACCCCATGCAGGGGACGCTGTGGTTCTGTGTGGCTATTACATTCTCCCTGGTTTAGGCAAGGGTCAGACCGTACCTGCTGGGGCGGGGCGGGGGTGGGGTCGATGGCATGTAACGGCACCAGCCAAAGCTGACCCAGGCCCAGATTTAAATGGGCTCTGGATCACTCTCCAGCCGGCTGTCGGAAGCAGACACGGTCCTGAGTACCTGGGAGGCGGCATTCCAGCCTGGGTCACGCGCTTGCCTCCTCGGTTACAGTTCTTGACCGGGTGGTTTTGGAGTGAATGGATAAAGCCTTATACAGCCTGCATTCCAGGATAGGAAATGCCAGTGGCTGGCCTTGTAGTGCATGTTTTAACCTTCATTAGGTCAAATATTCCATATTATAGAAATGTCATAATGTCAATCCAATTCCCCATAAGTGAAAATTAAAAATATTCAGTGTGGAAAATGTGCTCTGTAGGATTTTTTCCACCTTAACCTAAGGAATGTATGTGGATCTTGGGAGAGGTAAGACCAATATTGTTTTTAAGTCTGAAAATACCATTATATTCAAATGTAAAATTAAGACAAACTATGTTTAACATTTTTCTACAAATCCACTATATTATTGGGAACACATCAACCCTCTTTTTTACATACAACAAAGATCCTAGGTGGTCATTTCACAGAGGAGAGAAGGTTCTAAGTCACACTTCTACTGAGTCGTAGACACATTTGTTTGCTACCTTAAAAGAATCAACTGAAAATAATATAATTGCCAAGTCACTCTTCTTTCCTTACAGCCCATGACTGCAACCGGCCCTGTATCTTTTTTTTTCCCCAATATCAAAAGAATGTTTATTAAAGCCAGTTTTCTTTAGCAACAGCTTTATTATAAAATAAAAGATATTTTTTTAATGCATTAACCTATAAACCTGTGTATAAACACCAGGCAGATGTAGCTCCATAGAAAATCTTAAGTTGTAACTTCTGAAAACTGAGTTGGTAATAGAAATATTGATGAACCTCAACTGAAGTGCTTGTACCGGCTACTATTTTCAGAAGTTAATAGCTATCCTGGGCATTTTTTCTTTTTTTTTTTTTTAACTAGTTAAATAACACTTGTATTTTTTTTATAATTTATTTTGGTATCATTAATCTACAATTACATGTGCAATATTATGGTTATTAAACTACCCCTTCATCAGGTCCCCCCCACCAACCCCATTACAGTCACTGTCCGTCAGCGTAGTGAGATGCTATAGAATCACTACTTGTCTTCTCTGAGTTGTACTGCCCTCCCCGTGCCCCCCCAACATTACATCTGCTAATCGTAATGCCCCTTTTTCCCTCTTATCCCTCCCTTCCCACGCAGCAGTCCCTTTCCCTTTGGTAACTATTAGTCCGTTCTTGGGTTCTGTGAGTCTGCTGCTGTTTTGTTCCTTCAGTTTTTTTCTTTGTTCTTATACTCCACATATGAGTGAAATCATTTGATACTTGTCTTTTTCGGCTTGGCTTATTTCACTGAGCATAATACCCTCTAGCCCCATCTGTGTTGTTGCAAATGGTAGGATTTGTTTTCTTCTTATGGCTGAATAATATTCCATTGTGTATATGTACCACCTCTTCTTTATCCATTCATCTACTGATGGACACTTAGGTTCCTTCCATTTCTTGGCTATTGTAAATAGTGCTGCGATAAACATAGGGGTGCATCTGTCTTTTTCAAACTGGGCTGCTGCATTCTTAGGGTAAATTCCTAGGAGTGGGATTCCTGGGTCAAATGGTATTTCTATTTTGAGTTTTTTGAGGAACCTCCATACTGCTTTCCACAATGGTTGAACTAATTTGCATTCCCACCAGCAGTGTAGGAGGGTTCCCTTTTCTCCACATCCTCGCCAACATTTGTTGTTGTTTGTGTTTTGGATGTTGGTTATCCTCACTGGTGTGAGGTGATATCTCATTGTGGTTTTAATCTGCATTTCTCTGATGATTAGCGATGTGGAGCATCTTTTCATGTGCCTGTTGGCCGTCTGAATTTCTTCTTTAGGGAGGTGTGTGAGTTCTTTATATATTTTGGATGTCAACCCCTTATCAGATACGTTATTTATGAATATATTCTCCCATACTGTAGGATGTCTTTTTGTTCTACTGATGGTGTCCTTTGCTGTACAGCGGCCCTGTATCTTGAAGATAAAACAACTCCTGCTGTAAGCTGAGGAGGGGGGCCGGGCCTGCCTGGCGGGCCCTGGAGAACCCTGAGGCCCTCTGTCTACAGGGTGCCTGGGGAGGGACCGGGGGCATCCAGACAACACTGACTGCCAGTGCCATAGAGCAGGGTCACCCTAATAGGTGACCACGTGGCAACTACTGCGGAACCACAGCCCCAGCGGCACCCCCATCTGGCCTCTCCACACACCACGTCCTTAATCCACAGAGCACTTCAAGTCGCAGACATGCATCACCCCCATTTCACTGATGAGAAGGCTGAGGCTCCCAGGACCCCTTCTCACCCCTGGTTTGCCATGCTGCACCCTGGCTCTGGCCTCCCACCTACAACTCAAGCAGACACTGATGGTTTCCTGAGGTGGGGTGCACACTGGGCCTGGGAAGGTCCACCATAGACCCCCAAGGCTATACTTGCCTCTAGTGATCTCCACAAAGAGCCACATGGAAGGGGAGCAGGCAGGAAGCAGGGCTTTGTCTCAAAGGCTGTTCGGGCTTCTGTGAACTCAGCTAATGGAACCAGGGCGCAGGGCGGGTGTTGGCCCTCTGGAGGGGTTCAGGAGGAGCGCTTCAGCCAGAGGGCCAGAGGAGACTCGAGGAGGGCGCCTGTGTGCTTCCACCCAGCTGCCCAGGGGTCATGCATGTGTGTGTGCCTGCCATGGGTGTGCGTGCATGGGAGTGTGCACCCGTGTGCATGGGTGTGCACATGTGTGTGTGCATGACGGACTAGTGGCTGGCTCCCTGGATATGCAGCAGGTACGGACATGCGGGGAAGCCGACACCACTTGCTGACACTGAAAGCTGGGAAGGTCAGTGGAGGGAGACACACGGCCTGGCAGAGGGAGCGCAGTGACGATGGTGACACCAGCCCTAAAGGCTCCATTCCCAGGGAAGGAATCTCCGATAAAGGGCCCTTTCCCAGGGGTGGGGAGGATGGCCTGAGACGACCTCAAGGAGCTATGGCCGGGCCACAGGTCCACCAGGACCGCCGCTCAGGAAGCGCAGCCCAGCCCCCTGCCCTGAGGAGGTGGGAAGACGAGGGGCCTGGGCTTCCCGCAGGGGCAGGCACTCCCTTTACCAGGATGGGTGCAGCCAGAGGCGAGTGAGGGGCGACATCTGTGCCCACTGACATCTCACCAATGCGGAAACCAGGGCAGGAGACACCCTCGGCTCCATATTGTGGCCCGTGGCCCCAAGCCACGCTCCCCTGACCTCACAGCCAGGGCTCCAGCTGTTCCTTAAAGGCCATAGACTTCCTTGGGCAGTACTGCCATTTTTCAGGTTAGGAGTTGAAACTGAGCAATTTCCCATGCCTCAGCCCAATAAATGGAATTTTCAGCCAGGCAGCTGAGGGCTGGGCGCTCCACCCCTGCTTCCCTCTGACATGCCTGCACAGCTAAGCAGCCTCCTGGGTGGATTAATATATGAAGAGATCTCCATGTCCCTGACCGCCGTAGAGTTACATCTTTAAGTTCAGGTATAATGACACAAAGCTTTTTAGGGAGCTACCTCACCACTCCTTTCCGAGCACATGAGACAGTGGTAAACCTGCCCGCCACACGCGTTCCACGCCACAGGAGACCTGCCCCAAGCACATGGTCCACACTGCAGGAGACCTGCCTGCCACACGTGGCCCACACCACAGGAGACCTGCCCATGCACACGGTCCACGCCACAGGAGACCTGCCCCATGCACACGGTCCACGCCACAGGAGACCTGCCCATGCACACAGTCCACACCACAGGAGACCTGCCCATGCACATGGTCCACGCCACAGGAGACCTGCCCCATGCGGCCCATGCTGCAGGAGACCTGCCTGCCACATGTGGCCCACACTGCAGCAGGGCTCCTTGATTTCCAGGTGGCTCCATCCTCCCTGCCTGCCCCTGCCTGCCCCAGCTCTCTCTCTGAGGCTGGGGGTCCCCAGAGCCTGTGGAAAGGAGACCTCACTCCCAAGGCAGAAACTCACCAGCACAATTTGCCCACTCTGCTCTGAGTGTCGGTGGGCCCTGATCTCCAGGAGACCCCCAGGCCCCTCTGAGAAGTTTGGGTCCAGTAGGCAGGGTGGCCTGTCATGCTCACTTACATAAAACCTGCGTTCCTGTGCCCTGGCTGGGTGCCTCACCCTTGCCTACTCCCTGCAGACCTCAGCCCAGCTGCCCAAGATGTCGGGGCCTCCTTGACTGTCCGAGGCAGGTCCTGCTACCCTGGGGGTGACAGCCAGCCTCAGCTCAGCTGCTGTGGCCTCACTGCCTCTGATGACCACCTGTTGCTCTCAGAGTCCCCTACAACCACTGACCTGGTGATTTAACAAGACCAGCTGCCTCCACAGCAGCTTCAGGGTCCTCTGGCTGCATTCCTGTGTCTCCCCTCCACAGATACTTCTCCCAGTCCCCTGCCCCACCCTCTCTGGAGCCCTGCGCTGCGGGAGCTTCCCAACGCTCCCCAGGAAGGTTTTGATCTGGGGCAAGGCACGTGGATTTCCCAGCTTGTGTGTGAGCCCCCGCCTCCTGACAACCCCCGTCCGCTGAAGTCACAGCCCTGCCAGGGGCACACTTTCTAGCTGAGAGCCCGGGGCTCCTGGGATGATGGGCTGAGCCCCGGAGGCCTGCTGGGTCCTGGCTTCTCCCCTGACAGGCTGGTCACCAGCCCTGAGCATCACCTACAACTTCCCCTGGGGCTCCAGCTGGACAGTTCCATGGCTGGTCCTGAGTCTGGATCCCACATCACTTGGGTTCTGCGGAGACCGAGAGCAGGGCGCAATGCCCTGGGAACACATGGCCTTCGAGGCCTGACAGCCTGCACCGGGTCAGGCACAGGAGGCGCATGGCAATGCCGGCTCTGTTGCCCTCTCCACTGCCTGCTGTGCTTGGGGACCCAGCAGGCTTTCTCCTTTCTGCGCTGAGGGCTGGCACCTTACAGAGAGCCCCCTCCAACCTCAGGGCAACAGAACATGATTTAGGGGCTGATATTTCTGCAGTTTCCTGATCCAGGAACCATTTGCCATGTATTGACTGACACAAGCATTAGACATTATCACTTAGGAAAAACATTTAGAAAAAGACAGAATTCAGTGCAAAGTCTGTCTTCACGCAATAGCTGCCACATTCCTGACCCCACCCCTAGATGCTCCTGACCCCACCCCTGGGTGCTGAGCGCAGCTTCTGCCCCATGCCTGGCCGGCTGGTGATGAGACATAGCTTCAGTAAGACAGGCGAGCAGAGCTCTGGAATGAGCCCTCAGGGTCTCCCTATAACAGAGGGAAATGTGCCAGAACCCAGCACTCCTACACAGTCATCAGGTTGCAGAACAGTTCCAGACCCATACAGAGCTCCCTGCAGTTAGAAATCTTGTGACACCTCCATTTACAATTGAACAGAATATCCCACATCTGCATTCAGCTGTGCACAATATTAATCCTTATATATAATCCTGATTATAAATTGGTAGATGGACATAACACAGTAAAATTAGTAAAAAGCCACATGCTCACCTATTGTAGGACACAGGTGACCAAAGCAAGTTACAGGTAAGCCACCTAGGTCTTGTTCTGGTCACTAGGGTGCTCGGATGAATAGGGTCCCCCACAGTTCATGTATACTTGGGCCCCCAGAATGTGACCCTATTTGGAAATGGACTCTTTGCAGATGTGATTAGTTAAGCAGGGGGCATATGAAGCAGGGTGACCCTAAATCCAAAGACTGGTGTCCTCATGAGAAGAGGCGGGGACACACAAGAACAGCCCTGTGACAGCAGGGGCAAGCCAAGGACACCCAGGCAGAGCTTCTGGACTGGACCTAGCCCCAGGCGAGGGGCCTGCCCCGAGTGCTCAGTGGGAGTGAGTGGTCATCAGCCTGGCTTTGTGCAGGCTGGCTGAACAGGGCTGGAGCAGGGACAGTCCAGCTGAGTCCTGTGCAGGGGCTGACCATGTCTGAGCACAGCACAGCCCAGACCTGTCCTGCTCACCAACAGGGTGTCCCTGGTACCTGTCCAGACAGGCCACTGGACAAGCCATCCATGGGCCAGGCTCTTACAACTTAGGGAGCCTTTGCCCCAGTCAGGCTCATACTCACTCATACCAAACCACGCTGAGCCTCTCCCCGAAAGCAAGTTACAGAGACACTCCTGGTCAGAGGACCTGAGGCCCACCTCTGCCTGGAGCTGCCTTTCCGTCCCCCAAGTGGGTTCACAGAGGCTCACTGAGTCAATTAGCCACCGATGCCCTGGAGACGCTGTGATGGATTCTGATCAGGACAGCATTTGCAGTCTCCCTTTCAGGACTGCGGAGCTGTGATATCCACCAAATTAGGAAAAAGAGGAATGGCATTGCGCATTCCCTCTGCTGCAGTTTTTCCTATCGTCAACAAATGTGTTCCCACCAGTGTGAGAATTATTAAGATGCTCAAGAATAAAAGCTGTTAAGAAAATGCATTTAGGTATAATAAAACGAAAGGGCTGTGTTTCTCCTTGCCAGAGGAGTTATGCAGAGGGACATAAAATGTGATGTTATGACTATAAACTTCCAGCAGAACAGTTCCTGCCTAGCAAAAGCATAACCACAGCAGGAGCAGAGCAGAAAAGCAAGCTGAGTACGGAGATTCAGCAGCCTGCAATGTCGTAGAACAGTGCGCGTGTGCTTGTCCCTGTCTGCCCCTCTGAGGAGGGTGCTTGGCGTCACCTGGAACAGCTGCAGTGGCAAAATGGCTAGAAAATTTGGCTCCATAAACTCGGCATCATTAAGCTTTTCAGAACCACGTTCCCATTGACTTTTGGGGAAACAGGTAAAAGCAATGAGCCTAAAATGGCTCAGTAGGTGTGGGCCTTTTTTAAATAATCATTTGGAACCAACAGGCTCCTGTGGTGGCTGCAGAAAGGCCCTGTGTCGGAGAAAGCGGCCAAACGAAGAAGCCGGCCTGTCAGACAGGAGCCACCCGCAGCAAGTCTTCGCCAGGACTGATTTTGCTTCCTCATGTCTCTGCACTTCTGGCAAGAGCTCCTCTCTTTCTGGAGGTTGGCCCAGGGGCAGTCTCTGCGTGCACGTGCAGGGGCCAGTAGCCAAACCCAGAGCCGACCTGCCACCTTGCAGGGGCCAGAGCACCCATCCGCCTGGGGGCGGCAGTTCCATGGCACGAACTGGGTCCGTCAGCTTGGCAAAATCCATACACACATTTTTTTTTAATATGTGAATTGATCTGCTGTGCTGTAAATAAACACCAAGACATTCAGCTCCTTATTTACTTAGCGCTGGTTTAAATAATTGTGTTCCTTTTCACTGACACCTTCTGACGATTCGACAGCTTTATTTTTTCTTTTGTCCAAGACACATCTCTAGAGATAAACAGATCTGAATTCATTCCACATTTTTAGTGTGGATTCTTTTTTATTTCTTTAAAAAAAAACAATGAACTGTGCACTGTAAATAAGGAGAAATGAAATCCATTTTTTTTCAGGATGATAATGCTTAAACCTATTTCCCTAGATGAAACTCTGATGGTAATCCACAAGCTCTCTTATAAATACACTTCTCATATTTTATGCAACTGGTTCTAAAGTTATAATATTTACCATGTACAAATACAAATTCTGTCATTACATTCATGAGTAAGCTCAGTTACCCAGGAAATGGCGCAAACACGGACAGAAGGAAAGAGAATGAGACAGATGTGGAGCCGGGATACGAGGCCCGAGTCAGCCTCGGCAGGGGCTGGGGTCCGCCTGGCGGGCTGCCCTGTGCGGGGACTCTCCCAAGGCAGCCGTACCAAAAGTAACCACAAAGGGCACTTAGACTTCCCGTTTCCTGGCGCTGTCTCCCTGGTGAGGGCCCAGAATGAAGGGTCAAGAGTCCAGTGGCCAGGCCCTGGGGCACAGGCAGAGGCAGGGAGGGCATTTCTGGAACAGGAAGGAAGCAGCAATTAATTCCTCCAAGAACCCACTGTGTTTCCCACCTGAGCTGTCCGCTGAGGACTGGAAGACCTTTCTTTCTTGGGCTCCCAGCCTGACTGGTGGCGTCAGCCACGAGGGCTGCGTACAGAGGCCACACCACACTCTTCCAGGCCCCGATGAGCCCAGGGCTGCTCTGAGCATTGGTTTCTATTCAGAGACCCTCCAACCAGGCGGTACCCTGGCCCCCAGCTACTGGAGACCACCGAAGCTTTTGGGAAAGCCAGGTCACCCACGACCCCGCAGACCAGGGTCTTGGTGTCAGCTACTGAGCCTGCTCCAGTGCCTCTGTGTCGTGGTTCCCTAGGAAGGCTGGGTTCCAGGAGGACTCCATCAGCGCTTGGCCACGTGGGCGGGGGGCGGGGGGGAGTGATGCAGAAAGGAGGCAAAGAAGTGGGAGCGACGGTGAAGCACTTCCACTCATCAAGTCACCCCACCAACACCAACGCGGACTTCACAACTCCACAGCTGTGCAGAATAAACTCAGGGGCTTTTCTGTTTTTGACCAAGGGCAGTGATCTTTGAAAACCATCTTGAAGGCCTGAAGTCTTATACTGAGATCCTAGGAAGCCCCCTTTTCTCTGTCAGCTTCTCCTGTGACCGTCAGACCATTCACCACCACTCAGCACAGCCCCCAGGCACATATTTGACCATTTCTGTGCACAGCTTCTCAGCGTCAATCACCTGAGGAAGAAAATAGCTATAGGCTATTTCTGTGGCTCAGGGTGCAGGGCAAATCTTCATGACACAGGGGATTGTCATCACACATGTGGCACATGCACATGGCATGTCTACCTGTCAACTGTGACCAGTGCTTCTTGGGAAGCAGCAAACAAAGCAAAGAAAGACCCTAAAACCATTGTTTCATCCTGCAATGTGTGTGGGGCACAGCTCTGTGCTGGATGCCGTGGTTAGGACCCACATGCATGCCACTGTCCCACAGAGGTCCCTGATTATTGGGAGATGCAACAGGAGAGACCAAAACCGAGCCCTAGGGCCAGGCCAGCACCCCGCGGTTGGTGGTTTCCTCCAACCCAAGCCTCAGAGCCTGGACACCTGTCAGTGAAGCTTCTGTGACCCTGGGACAAGGCAGGGCCTCTCAGAGTCAGCGCTGTGCGGCGGGCCTTGTGCGGCGCGTGGAACTGCCTCGTGTGCTCCGTTGGCCCGGGAGCTCCAGGGGGGCCGAGCCTGGCCTGCCTCAGCAAGGCGTCTACGCCCCCAGGGCAGCCGAGGGGCCCCAAGCTTCTGTGCCCTGCGGCCTGCAGAAAAAGGACACACGCTTACCAGTTCAGAAGTAGAGATGGCTGCAGATGTTCATTTAGGATGAGAAAGTTGACAAATATCATATCAAAAATTCCAAAAAATTAAATCTGCGTTAACTCCCTGTTACCAATCTAAGGTACTTTTTCTGTATGTTTTGGTTTCATAACCTTTGATGGCTCCATGTATGATGGTGTTAGAGACTGAAGTTCGTGTCCGCTCAAAATCCCCATGGTGAAGCCCTCCCTCCCTGGGGGGCTGGGCTCGGAGATGGGCCTCCAAGGAAATAATTAAGGCAAAATGAGTCATACTGGTGGGCCTTCGTCCAACAGGGTTAGCGTCCTCATGAGGAGGCTCACAGAGAACATGAACCCAGGGGGCCCTGTGAGGACCCAGCGAGAAGGCAGCCCTGCGCAAGCCAGGTAGAGGGCAGGGGGTTCTCACCTGAGGCCACGTAGGCCGCCTGGACCATGGGCATTAGCCCCCAGCACTGAGAGAAAGTAAATGTCAGCTGCTCAGGCTCCCAGGCTGCAGGGTTTTGTTACAGCAACACAGACTGACGAACACAGATGCCACCTTTATAATATTTTTCTGTAAATACACCAGAAAGAGAATTTAAGTGTTCCTGCGATGTGGTTTACAATTAATATTTATACTGTTATGTAGGAAACTATCTTCCAGTTCTTCAGCTGCTCATGAGAATGCCAAGGGAATGTTCATCAGATTTAGGAAAAACTCTATGAAATGTATATGCTAAGATTTCAGGACATTTAAGTTTTCTTTTATCGTGAATAAAAAATCCTCCTTGAATTAATGGTGCCCATAAACCAATGTTGCCCATATCAAAGGCTTTGTGGCATTAGGAGCTTTATCTTATCTGCCAGTCTCAGTATCTCCTATCAAACCAGGAAGGAATTAATAAGACCTAGCAGACGTGACTGGGCCGGGCCATTCCTGGGCGGGGATGGGGTCACAGGGCAGGGGAGGGCGGGTGCCGTGAGTCCATGGCAGGCTGAATACGAGGTTCCAGTCCCTGGAACCTATACATGTTACCTTATCGGCAAAAGTTGTGACTGAATTCCGGATCTGGAGATGGGAGATCATCCCGGACTGTGGTGCGCCCTGAGTCCAATCCTGTCCCTTCACAAGCAGGCAGAGGGAGATTTGACACCCAGGAGGGAGGAGCCTTGTGACCACAGAGACAGAGACTGTGCTGAGCTGGCTCAGGCCAGGGGCCACCAGGAGCTGCAGGAGAGGAAGAACCCTCCCCAGCCTCCCAGGGAGTTATGTCCCTTCTGACGCCTTGATTTCAGCCCCACTGATGCTGATCGTGGACTTCAGGTCTCTAGGCAGCGAGGGAATGTGTGCTGTGAGACTCCCAGGTCGTGCTCATTTGCCACAGGGCCATAGGAAGCTCTTACGGGCAGTGCCATGTGCCGTGCGCCAGGGACCGTGGGCCGGGAGGGAGAAGGGAACGAGCCGCTGGCAAGTGGCCGTGGGGCCCAACATGGATGTCAGTTGGTCAAGGGGTCGAAGGCCCGTGGAGGGGTCACCAACGCACACAGGCCGTGCAGGGGTGCTCAGAGCTTTGACATCCAACCCCGCAAAACCTGTGGCTGTGAGTCACATCAGCAGAGCCCACCAAACCCGTGCCCACCTTAGTGCATCCCCCAAAGGCCAGCTGCCCTGCCCCTGGTTGGCCTGTGAGCTGCAGTTGCTACAGCCCTTCCCAGGCCTTGGGGGACCCAGGCAAGGGCAGAGTCACCGTTCTGCTGCAGCAGCACAGCAAGAACACAGCACCTGCGGGGAAGCCTGGCACCCAGGACGGGCCTGAAACCTAGTTTTGAATGAATGAATATGTGAATTTTGTGTAGGCAAAAAGTAAGCAATAATAACATGCTGTATGTATGCCCATCACCCACTTTCAACCAGATGTGAATCCACACCTGGTCACCCAGCCCTGCAGGCTGTACCTGGACATCAAAGGCGGCCAAGCTGCAGAAGGGCTCATGTTCTAGTGCCCTGGGGAGGAACGCACCGCACACTCACCCACCCTGGGTATGTGTGAGCCTGTGTCAGAACGGCCAAGACCTTCCCAAACACGACGTTATTTTATTTTACCCAAAGTTACATGTCATCTTGAAAGCAATAAGGAATATATTGGAACTAGATTTGCTTGGCGCAATTCATGTGGAAGGGCGTGAATTCCAGGCTTTTCTTCCTGATTCTTTGATTCTGACAACCCCAAATAGGGGTTTTAAAATGGAACAGTACATGCTTCAATGAAGTAAATCCATTTCCCCTTTCTTTCCATAGGTCACATTTATTAAGTCTGGAATCATTTTTTAATGAGGTTCCATCTGGGAAGTCTGCGAGGTTGATGGCCCCCTGGCTTTCCACATCTGCCAAAGGAGCTTTCTCTCCTGGGAACTCGAGGGGGCTGTGCTGGGGGGTGATCCAGCCAGGAAGGCCTCAAAGAAAGACCCGGGTGGTATCCAGGACTTTCCATGGGAACCCACCCCTCAAGGCTGACTTTGGAGCCCCTGTCAAGTTCATAGCCAAGGTCATGAATGATACAGCTTGTCAGCCTTTGTGAGCATAATTTATTCCAAGCTCAATGGGGAACCACAGAGGTAGTGATGGTTTCTCTAATAACCTTTCAGGAAAAGCAGGTGAAGCTGACAGAGCCACGTGGCGGCTGGAGCAGCAGGTGACCCACAGAGAGCGAAACACGCCGGGCGCCAGGGCGACTGCCATGTCCAGTGGAGATGATGCAGATGTAGGCATGCATGTGCATCCGTACGTGCACACACGTGGTCGTATGTGTCATGCACGCACACCTTCACTCAGAGCCCTGTGCAGATTTGCGGCGCTTTTGCTTCTCTTTACCTTTTCCCACAAAGTCGCAGCCCTGATTCTGGGGGTTGTGCACCAGGGCACAGAGGAAACACCTTTCAGGCCCTCACTCAACACTTACAGAGGCTCTGTCCTGGTGTGGGATGAGAGGCGTGCACTGAAACGCAGACCTCTGGGCCCAAGGCCCTGGGCCTGGCCCCGAGAGGACACAGGCCTCCCTCACTGGCTCTCCTCCCCTCTGAGGACTGGCTGGCCATCTGAGCTTCCAGGGCACAGGGTCTCAGGAAGCTGTGTGACTCTACAGTGTCTGTTGTCATCTCTGGCTCCCAGCAGAGCTGCTCCAGCTGCTCCCCATGGAGACCTGCTCATCCATCAAACCAGATCTCCAGGGAGCCCAGGGTGCTGCCCGACATGCATGTGACCTTGAATAAGGATGGCTCATTTCTGGGCTTTGGTGTCCCCAGTGGACCAGTTTAACCAGAAATGCATGATGGGATAGCAGGCATGCACAGTGTCAGGTCCCTTTCTGCCTGAACTGCTTGAACAATAGGTCATATGATCACCTGGATTCTGTGCTCTGGGACTGCCCCCAAAATAGAGCATCATGTCCACATGCAGGCCTGGACTGGGAGCTGGGGCAGGAGCCTAGCTCAGCCACACATCCTCGTCTGTCTGTGATGTCACAAACAGAGGGAAGAAGCTTCTGCCTCCTGATATACGAAGCCGAGGTCAGGGCTGAGCCACCGTAAATAGGATGTTAATGGCACTGGAGACAGAGCCAAGCCCTGCATCAGGGGAAACATGGCTATAAATCAGTCTGCTGGGTCTTGGCAACATCCCTGAGGAGGGGGCACTCCCCTGCCAGCTCGGCCTCTGCACTGGGGGAGGTCAGAGCCATGGGCTTCTGCGAGAAAGGCCATCCCACCAGCGTCAAGGAGACGATGCGGCTCCCCTGGCCCTGCCGTCCTGGGCGGGAGGAGTCCGAGGCCCAGCAAGAGTGAATCTGCTCCATCCAGGAAGACTAGGGTGTCCGGAGTCCCTGCCTGCAGGAAATGACTGTTCTCACCTCTGTAGCTCCTGCCTTCCCAGCAGCTGAGCAGGAAGGATTCTGCAGGCAGGGCCCCGCCAGCCCCCCGAGCACTATTTCTCCTAAGTACCCCAGGCCAGGACAGCCTGCAGCCATGGTGGGAGCCTGCTCCATGATGGGGCACCAGAGGAGACCCAGTCTGGGGGGCAAAAAAGGAGAAGGAGGCCCCTGGAAGTCCCCAGGCTCCTGCCCACCCCAGGGGCCCTCAATCAACCCTGCTGGCCTTGGCTGGAGCTCGGCCGTCCCCACACCTGCCCAAGCACAGGGAAGGCCCGCCTCACACAGGCAACAGGCGCTGGTGAGTCACAGGGGACAGAGAGTACTCCCCAGGACACAGCCCGTAGGGCCCTGTGATCACGACCCAGAGTGGGGCCTTTCCACACCCAGCCAGGGACCCATGCCCTTCTCCTGTGCAGGACCCGCCCTGGCCCTGGGCCCGCGCAACCCTCTCCCCCAGACCCCTGAGCACCCTTCCCAGACGGTGCACTGTCCTGGCCCTCCAGGCACCCCTCATTGGCTTCTCTTCAGCCCGCCCCTCCATTTTCACCCCTTGAAAATCTGAGCAAAGACACAAGACCCCCTTTTTTATCAGCAACCTCACGAACATCTCCGCAGCTGCATCTGAGATCCCAAAGCCCTCAGCACCACCCACGACGGCAGGGGACCGCGAAGCCATTCCCATCAGCAGCCACGTTCCTTGTGCCCTGTGCTCCCTCTCCGGGGGCAGCCAGACCCACCATGAGACCCGGCCGCAGCTCTCCGCCGCCTCAGCTGCCTCACCTACACGTCCTGCCCAGATGGAGAAGGGCAGCGCCACCCGGCGGCCCAGTTCCTGAGGGCTACCGTGGTCCGAGCCGACAGCCAGCGGCGGCCTAAGGCCGTGTCACCTGCGGCGTCGCCACCTCACTGCCTCTCATCACACGGACACTTGGTGGCCTCACATTCTCAGGGGGAGAAGGGCGAGGGTGCCAGAGGCGTCTTAGAGGGAGAGGGAACCCATGTCCACATGGCTTTCATTACAGTGCCTTGTTATAATTGTTCTATTTCAGTATGTTGTTAATCTCTAACTGTACCTCATTTATAAATAAACTTGATGATAGGTATGTGCATATTGGAAAAAATATAAATATGTTGGTTTGGGTCCTACCTGTGGGGGGTCTTGGAAGGTGCCCCGTAGATAGAGGGGATCACCCTACACCCCGCTCTCCGCAGCCCAACCACTGCATCCCTCTTCCATGCCTCTGTGGATGGGCAGGAGGGGTCAAAGGTGCCTGCAGAGGCCAAGCTGGGCCTGGGCCACAAGCAGACCCCTCTGTGCACAGCCTTCTGCAGAAGGGGTGGGAAGGCCGGTGGCCTCTGTTCCCTGCCTGTGGTGTGACAGGGCGGGTGGGCCCAGACCTGGAGGATCGGGTCCAAGGCAGGTAAGCTTGCCGTCCCGGCCCAGCCAGCCCTTCCGAGCCCTGCGGGCTCCTCTCATGCGGCTGGGCCTTGCTGGCTCTGCTAATCAGATTTCTCTTGTTGAAAGGACCCGGCGCTGCCGCACGGCGAGGGCCTGCTCGTGGCCTCACAGACCACATCTCAGGTCCCCACCTGTGTTTCCTGCATTGCAGGAAGCAAGAAGCTGCAGGATCTGGGCCCAGACTGCCTGGTGTGAGCCCAGCTCAGCCGCCAGAGCAAGCTAGGCATGCTCTCTGAGACGTATTTTCCTTGTCTGTTAAATGGGAAGGGGAACTGCACCGTTCTTGGGCTGTTGTGAAGACTGGGGTCCCTGTGCCGTGCCAACACGTGGCAAGCACTCTGTGTGAGATCCCAGGCCACCCACCCACAGTGGCCTCCCCAGCAGGAGCAGCCACGGCAGGGCTCGCCCACGAGCAAGTGCCAAATGTCCAGAGCAGCCTCTCCCGGTGAGGCCAGAGCCGGCAGGACCCTGCCGGAGACGCCCCGTCCTTATTCCTGGGACCTGCGACTGTGCTCTTCACTCAGCAAAGGGAGTGAAGGCGCCTCCAGAAGCTGGCCTTGAGATGCGGACGGTCCTGGATGTCCAGGTGGGGCCAAAGTAATCGCAGGGCCCTATAAATATCAAAGAGGGCCATGGAAGCCGGAGAAGCAGAGAAGGCAGCACTGCGGCCCTGCCAAGGGGGGGAGAGGCCATGAGCCAAGGGGCGCAGGTGCCTGCAGATGCCAGAAGAGGCGAGGAAATGGATTCCGTTCCAGTGCCTCCAGGAGAGCCTGCGATGCTTTCACTTCAGCCCGCTGAGTCCCCCGTGAGCTCTGACCTGCAGAGTCCGAGATAATGAATGTGTGCCGTTGGGAGGCCTAGTGGCGTGGCGCTCTGCACAGCAGCCACGGGGGCACACACAGCCACAGCAAGGTCCGGTCTTGCCCCTGGTCTCCCCGTCCTCCGTAGTCCGTGCCGGGAGCCGGCGCCCAGTGCTGGGGGCCCACTGCCTGAATGCCAAGTACACGCTTGCAGGTGTGTCGTCTCAGCCCAGATTTTCATGAAGCATTCCTCAGGCTTGAAAGGGTACATAACTTTGCTAAGATTCCTAGTTTCTTTCTAAGTTACCACTGTTTTATATAGATGTGCCTTTCAGGTCCATAAATCTTTCCAAGAGGCCACATTTCTAGGCAGAATAATATCTGTTTGTCCAGAATTTAAGACAACTAAGGGATTATCACAAACTGCTTTTTCTTCCTTGCTCAATTTTTTTTCCTGTTGACAGTCCCAGACAAACGGTCTCTGGGTTGCCGCCTCCACAAATGCAGGCTGCCCCCGTGCCAAGTAACAGTTCCCTGCAGGACAGCTGTGTGCACAGTGACCTGCCAGGGGAAGCCAAAGAGGAGACCTGTGAGCTCGGGTGGACTTCACATTAAGTTGAGAGGCAGCAGGGAGATGCCCCCCAAGAATCTGGTGCTTGGAAATCTGGGTGATTTCCTTGTTTGAGGTGAATGCGGTTTGGGTGTGTGATATTAAAATGTAGTCTTCATCCATTTCCTTTTTTAACAATCTTTTTATTTTGAAGCAGGAAGCTGCAAAGATGCCAAAGGCCCCAAGAATCATTCACGCAGTTTCTCCCAATGGCACATCTTCCATGACTGTAGCACAATGTGAAACCCAGTGTGTGTGCAAAGCCCAAGTCATTTCATGGCATGTGCAGAACTGCGCGGACCTGTTTACCAGTCCTCTGTGGGGCAAAACATTTTAATTTTGACAAAGCCCACCGTATGTTTATTTGGTGGTCATAGCGATGAGCCCTTAACCAACCCCAAGGTCCTGAAGATTTTCTTCCATGTGGACCTCTAGGAATTTTAGAGATTTATATTTTACCCTAAAATCTTATGATTCATTTTTAATTAATTTTTAAAGAAGATGTAGAGTTTAGGTCAAAGCTCTTTGATTTTCCTGTAGATACCCAATTGCTCCAGCATCCTCTCTGTAGGAAAGAATCTCCTGCCTCCATCAAGCTGCTTTCGCACCTTCGTCAGAAGTCAACACCGTGTTTGCGAGCACCGGTTTCTGAGTTCTCTACTGTGTTGCATTGATCTGTGTGGCTATCTGTTGCCACAGGGTGGGTCTCATTACTGCCCGGCAGGGGCCCAAAGCCCAGCTCTCTATTCTGCCCTCCCTGACACCAGTCCAGTGGGGCTAGGGTCACCTTGGTGGACCTGGTGAGACGGGGAGTCTCCACCATGGAGTTGTGCCTTCCCGTTTTCACACCCCAGTCTTTGGCAGAACTCACTAAGTCCAGCTCACCCTCAGCGGGGAGAGAATTCAGTTCTACCCTTGGCTGGCAGCACCTACACATATTATCTGGAATTCTGTAAGGAAGCTCGATCCCCTCCCTCACTTATGTGTTATAAATGGGCACAGGCTGGTGCATGTCTATATCATACCATGGGTTATAATCCAATATCCAACATCCCCACGTGGACTACACTGAACCCACAGGGGCGGCCCTGCCAGTGCCTGGCAGGGGTCCGCAGCCCAGCTCCTCCTCGGCCCCTCACACACCACCCTCCACTTGCTGACTTTTGCTGCCGGCGTACCGGCTGGCTGGCTTCCCTTTGGCAGACTTCTTGGGGCTTCTGCTGCTGAGACAGGACCCTCTGCGGGGGCCTCCATGCTGACTCATGCCAGCAGCCCACGGCCCTCGCGGTCCAAATGGCTGCCTCAGCGTGACACCCCGTGTGCCCACAGGGTTATCAACACAACCAGCCGGCAGGCCGCCGCATGGCCCGGGCCTGCAGGAGCGACTCGCCCTCTCAGCCACTGCTACTTTGGAACCGGCAAACATCTGCCTTGTGCACTGCAGCCCGTGATTTGTTGTTTAGCAAATATAATGTACCAGAACATTTGCTTTATGTAAGCAAATGGAAGAGCAAACACTATCATTTGCTCCTTCGCTAATGCTGTAGGCTTTTGTGTAATGAGAGGTTTGGATGTGAGGCGGATGGCCCATCAATCTTGATGAATGGGATTCTACCTGCACTTGCTAGTCATCTAAGCATAATGATGCCGGAGACCTAAGGGGAGCTGATCTTCAGTGCATTAGGTAGATCGGCCGGGGCCTGAGAAACCTCGGGAAACACAGAGGAAGAGAATGAACTATGGATTTAGCTTGTTTGAGTAAACGTTCCCCAAGCGGGTTTTGTGTTGATGCCCATGATTCTGGAAGGGCATTAACTGGCTGGTAGGACACGAGATGGTCTGCAAGTGCCAGAGAGACAAATGGTCAAGCAGAGACAAAGCTTGTCCCCGGCCAGGGCTTCTGACTTTGAATGCAAAGACGTGGAAGGCCAGCTGCTCCTAGCGACACCTAGGAGGGCTTTCGAAGGGGGCGGGCTTGGGAGAAAGGCCTCCAGCCTGCCAGAGAGCGAGCTCAGCCAGTGGGGGCCCAGACTTGCAGGGAGGCACTGAGAGGCCAGCCCCACAGTAGGGATGGAGCCTGGGCAGGGGCAAGGGGGGCAGCGTAGGGGGACACAGCGCATGGACGATTGCAGCAGTGCAGCCTGGTGAACCAGATGGGATCAGAGCTTGTTCTGAGGCTCCTGGCCTGTCTGCCGCAGGGGCTCGGCGTCCCCCAACACTGTTAAGCCACAGGAGGAGGCCACAGCGTGTGGCAGCCCTGCTTCCTGGCAGCCCTGCCCACCCTCCGGGCCCACAGAACATTCCTCAGCAGCAGAGGCTGGCCAGCAAGGAATAGGCAGCAGACGACCACCGAGTCCAGCGCCCACTGCTCCAACTTCTTGAACGGGGAGTGTCTGCCCAACATTTTCATGGTGTGGAGATGGAACAGCGTGTTTGAAAAGCAGTTGACCCCTGACCCCTGCAGGCAGCAGGCGGCCTGGCATGGTGCAAGGCCAAGGAATGAAAGCTCTCCTGTCAGTCAGCTGCCCTGTGGGGCTTTCTCACAGCTGCGCGGCCGAAGGGATCTCAGCCTTAGCCCTGGTCCTGGAGCCGGCCAGCGAGGAATCCCTGGGAGGTAGTTTATCAGGGCTGTTGGCTTTATTAGCAAACATTTAAAGCCGCTGCAAAGAATCATTACGTGGGGTGATAAATGATTAAAGAACCAATTTGCTCTTGAGTTGAAGCATTTTGTGTGTCTGTGTATGTACAATATATATACAAACACTGCTTTCCAAATAGGAGTTTGATGAGGCCCATATGTTAAAACATTTTTATGTGGAAACTTCAGATACATCAGATGTTATTTATGTGCTGTTTAATGTTTAAATGAGGAGGAAATACTTCTGTCCCCAAGCAAATCAAGACCAGAACAGCAATCTTGAAAGGTCAGATTCTATCACTTTGGTTAACTGGATCTGTCTTCAAAGTCACACTGTCAGCACTTCAAGGGCAGCAGAGGGCACAGGAGGCGCTGAGGACTGACGGGGCATGAGGCTGACACACATCGGCCTGGGCTGCAGATCCGAGGGGCCTCCGGGTCGCCGCTCCCTCTGTCTGTAGGCCAGAGAGGCGCTAGTGGAGACTTGGTGTTTTCCTGGGTGAGCATATGGCTGCATGGGCTGGAGAGGTTTAAGCCTGGGAGAGCTTTTGTTTTCTTCAACCCCAGAGAAAATCTAAAATGTTCCCCCTGAGCTCTGCAGAGTGCGGGCAGCTGGATAAAGCTGAAAAGAGGGCTGTGTGTCACAGACTGCCCCAGGGAGGCCAGCGGGGTCAGGGCCGCAACCCAGAGGCCAGAAAAGGAGGTCACCTCCGGGGCCACGGAGCTCTATCTTTTTCTTGATTCCGGGCAAGGCTGGAATTGCAAGGCCTCTTCAAGCTGAAAATGTAAACTGGGAAAATGTGCTCACAAACCCCAGCTCTTTTTGTGTTCAAATAGTCTTCTGTTCAAACCCTAGGAGAGTTTCTTAACATAAAGTAAGAAGTACAAGAGAATGAGAAGAAACGAAATCAAAATTGTTCTTCCCTGGAGAAACCAAAAACAAGACAACAGGGAGTGTGTATTAGGGAAATTAAAGTTCAGAGGCACCTTTCCAAAGTATCAAGTGAATGCGGTTCAGAGACGGCAGACCCCGCTGTGTTCACCTGGATGATCAGTGGGTCTCGCAGCACCTCCCTGTCTCCCTGGGTTTGCGGCATGTGCGGTTCTCACATTAGTGAAGCACTAACGTGGAAGGTTTGTAGATTTGAATGAAAACGGGCTCAATTTCTACAACGTGAGATGGCAGGCCATCACTGAGCATTATGCTTACCTTGTTCAACTAAATCCAAGGATGTTTTCAGGCTTTCCAGCTCTTTTAAGCACAATTTGATTAACCTATTGCAGCTGATCTGGTTGCCGATCCCCTAGTAACATCCAGACAACACAGAGTAGATGGACCAACGCTGTCTGCCACTGGGGAAGCTGCCCGGGCAGGCTGGCTGGCACTGGGCATCTGATCGTTGTCAAGGAGGAACAAATCCAGACCCACAGAAGGAGGGACTTTATTCTGCAATAGGGAGAGGGGATGTGGATACAGTGAAGGTTCCTATGGCCAAGATTCTCACTGGTCCTGGTCAACTAGCTCACTACACACATGTGGGCAATACGCTGCTATTGATACTGTATAGAGCTCCGCCCAGGGCCTTGGGCGACATGGCACAGCTGCTGCATGGCTGTAGGAGAGCAGAGACTGGAGTGGTGGCAGCACCAAGGACAGAGACTGAGACCGCTGCAGGGGCAGGGAGGCCCAGAGGCAGAGACCGGCTTGCTGCACGCAGACTCTCTCTGAGTGGACGGGATTCTAGTGAGAGACCTGCCACCGTGGGAATAAAGTTGGGTATAAACCCTTTCACCCCAACAGCATTCAATTGTCATTTTTCGGTCTCATGAATCCATAGTGAACTTGTCCATGGCTGAAACCCACTGGCAAGACAGAGATCATTGTGATTGGGAGAACCTCAGACTGTGAGATCTGCAGGGGTCACAGAGGTCAGGAAGAAGGTGATTTTCTTTTATAGGGAGCAGAAACATGGCTAGAAGGGACTGGGTGAAGTGGGGTGGTGAGATTGGACAGCTGACCAGGAAATGTTCCTGGGAGCAGCTGTTAAGAAGAGTTGTTCATGTGCCCAAAGCTCAGAGCCTGGAGGAAGAGAGGAGCCTATGTTGGGAAGGAAAACTGCTCCTCTATCCTCTTCTGTTGAGTACCTGAGACCAGTGAATTAAACTAACAAAAGGCAGATTAGCAGGAGGAAAAGCTTATTTGGGCATTCAATGTGGGAGTCCTCAGTGACGAGTAATTCAAAGGGGGGATAGAATTGGGGGCTGACATACCTAACTTATTGAGGTCGGGGGAGAAAAGGCTTTTATGGGGAGAACAGGTTTCCTTAGGAAAAGCAAGCACATTTTTAGGAGAAAAAGTGAGGCATAAGGAAGTCTGTGATGTTTGCTTATCCAGCTGCGAGCAGTCTTCACAGCTGTGAAACTCCCTGGAGAGGCCTCCTTGGTCGGTTTACTCTTGATCTGTCTCCCAGAAGCGGACCCACTTTCCACCCCTGGAACCCTCACGTCCCAGAACTTGCTATTTCGCGTCACATAAGGAAAGCTTTGAGGAAGCTTCTGTTTGCATCTGCTGACTCTCACAGGTCTTCAGCTAAAAATAATCATCACACCAATTCTGGGGGTCCAGATGGTTCCCATATCTGATTAAGGCTTGGTCAAGGCAAATTAGTAGGCATTTTGTCCAGACAGATCCGTGGGGACAAGCAGGTCAGCTAATGGCTTATGAGGCAAAGAATGGGATTTGGGGGAGTGGGGGGCTGTCTGGGCTCATAGTAAACAAGGGGGCATCTGAGTCTCATCCCAGTCAGTGTGGAAGGACAAGTTCCTTCCAGTTCTTTGGAGTAAGCCATGTCCTAGAACAAAGAAGGGCAGTGGGGTCTGATTATCATTCTCTTGGTCATCTTGACAACCATGTTTGGTCAGTTAAGAGGCATCCTTTGATTTAACAAAGAACTGGTGGGTTCCAAGGTGGGGCCAGGATCTGGGAGTATCTGCTCACTGGCATTGCTTTGAAATCCTCTACAAGACGTAAAATTCTCCCTTTACTGCCTGTGCCTGGGGTGGGCACTCCCCCCACACCCCCTCCAGACAGTACCTGGGCAGGACAACTGCCCAGAGACTGTCCTTGAACTTACATCATCGGTGTGGCTGATGTGAACCCATTTTAAGAAAATAGAAGAAAAGTGACTGCGGGGCTCCTCCCCGACCCACCCCGAGGATATCTGTGACTCTGACCGAAAGCCAGTCTATGTCCAGGCTACCCGTGCGGCTTCCCCGCAGGGCTGGGGTCCGGCACTTCCGGGGCTCAGGAGCTCACCAGCAAACTGTTTGGAATCGCACAGTGGCTTGCGATTCCTGTTGGAAATCTGTTGCTCACACACTTGTGCCAGTGTTCAGAATGCAGGGCCCGCTTCCAAGGCCACACCGCTGGACACGGGCCATGGCAGACCCAGAGGGAGCAGGGCATCGCGGGGGACAGCCTGCATCCCGTCAGAGACGTGCCGCTATGAATGTCCTGTACCCCGATGAGCAAGGAGACTTGCGTCATGTAAGAAACACACCCTCGCTCATCAGAAAGCTTCCCAAATGAAGGTGTACATCTGACACTGGGGTAATATTGTAGATCAACTGTGTTTCAGTAAAAAAAAGAAGGAAAACAGAAAGCTTCCCAAAGGTCTCCCTGGGAAGTCCAGGCACTGTCCCTCCATGAGCAGAGGCTGAGCTTCCAGAACTTTCTCAGGCTGGGTCAACAGGCAGTGGCTCTTCCTCCACACGGCCACGCCCACTGCCCAGGGGACTTTGGGGGACGCCAGCCAATAGGTGCTCCCGTGCCACCCCACCCAGTCTGATCCCACTGGTTTGAGTTGGTCTGGCTCTGCGGGTTTTTTAAGCTCACCCGGGTGATTCAGGTAGGAAGCCAGGGCTGAGAACCCTGCTTCAGAAACGCATCACATAACCAGACTGGCACGTTAGAAATGCAGACTCCCAGGGCCTGTGCAGACCTATGTTGTTAACAAGACTCCCAGGTGCTTTATAAGCACATCAAACTTTGAGAAGCATTGCCCTAGTACCAGGGTAGGCAACCTTTTTCTATAAAGGGTGGTATCATAACTGTTTAAGGCTTTGAGTATATGGGCTCTGGCGCAAGCACGCCACTCCGCCTGTGCCCTGTGAGAGCCAGCGCAGACCATGTAAATGGTGAGCAGACTGTGTTCCAGTAAAACCTCATTCACCGCGGGAGGTGTGTTTCCACCCCCCCGGGCCGCAGTTTCCTGGCCTCTGCTCTAAGACCTGAAGGTGACCGAGGAGTGGCTCACCAGCCTCCTCGGGCAGCAGTCACGTAACGAGCTTCTTTACCATCAGTCCCTGTGCACGGGCTCCCTTTAACCTGCCCCTTTGGGTGGCAGGCCCCAGAAGGCACAGTGGGTGCCAGCAAACACGCAGGTCACCTCCATGCACAGCACGCAGCCCGGCTGGGTGAGGGCAGAGGAGGTGAGGAGGATGAGCAGAGACACCGCTGAGGTGGAAGTGGGCTACGCACCTACAGACTGTGGGTGCAGCGGGGATCCTAGCGCTCGACCCACTGCCGGGAGAAAAAAGCTGGGCATAGGCCCTTTTACCATTAGAACGATCTGTTGTCCTTCCTCGGTCTCACCGGACCCATACTGAACTCCTCCAGGCTGAAACCCTTAGGCGAGACGCAGACTGCACCCCACAAATACCAAATACCTGCTGTTCCCACCTGCAGCAGGCCGCTGGGTCCTCGGAGGAGGGCCTTTTAAGCACATAAGTGACTGCTGGTTTAGGTTCCCAGATAACTGGTGACAACCTCTTAAGAAGAAGGGAAGTGCTGAAGGGGTGGATCTGGACTGCATCCCCCGGGGCCCTCAGAGAACAGTGGGGAGCCCGCTCTCCAGGCTAGAGGAGCTCCACCTGGGCTCTAGACCCCTGGCCTGGGCTTGCACGTCACTCCGGGGCCATCACGGCAGCAGTGGCCACGGTCTAGCATCCTCATCCTGTCCCGTCCCAGGCACTGCAGGCCACAGGTTGCCCTCCTGTACCCAGCAGGGGATGGACTGAATCTCTGATTTGCCAGCTCCAGGTCCTTGATTATATGTTTAAACTAATACCAGGAAGAAAACGTGCAAAGACAGAATGACGGAAAAGAAATACAAACACCTTTATGTCTCCCGCAAGCACCAAATATTTGACTGGGGAGGGTCCAGTGTGGGTCTCAGGAAGAATGAGGGTTTCCAGTTTCATCACAAACTTGACCAGCAGGAGGTGAGGAGGCACACCAGGGGGTCGAGAATCCTTCAAGTCTCTGAATTTTCACATCCTGCCTGGTCTCCACCAGCCTGCGGGGCCTGGCTTTGGGGCTGTACTGCAGGAAGGACCGGGAGGATGCGCTTTTCCAGCATGTGAGTGGCCACGAAGTAACAGGAAGATAGAGTTGGAGGAAAGCCAGGGAGATGGAAGAAGTATATATAAACCCCACATGCCACAGGCCTGGCTGCGTGCAGCTGGAATGGCTCCAGAGAGACCGAGGGCCAGGCCCCGAGGCCCGGGATGGGCAGCGTCCCATGGTCTTCAGAGCAAGACACATGTGCAGCCCAGAAAAGCCACGTGCCCCTCAGTCATGCTCGGCCCAGGCCCCTGTGCTGGCCATCACAGCAGGACAGCCATGGGGCAGCAGGGGCCTCTGTCTCAGACTCTGCGAGAGAGAGACAGCTGCCAAATGCGAAGTAGAGACAAAAGATGGAGCCCAGCCCTGCCTGGAGCCCAGCCTGGGGCAGGTGATGCAGGGGAGGCTTTCTGAAGCCCAGAGTGGACAGCCACTACTGTCCCAGGGTGCTGCCGTCTCTGCCAGGGATGGGAAAGCACCACCTCTGAGGACGGGTTCTGACGGATGGTATCTGGGTTGCAGGTTAGGTAAGCACTGGGGAGCTGGGGGTGGCACACTGCACACGGCTGTCCTGTAGACCCCGGGCTGCAGACCTGCTGGACTCCTGTCTCGGCTTCTCAGGCACTCAGTTTTCTAGGTCTAAATCTCTACATCACTGAATCCCTTCTTAGTCCCTTAATAGTGTTCCCTGACAATGTTCTGCCATGCGTGCCCTGTGTCCACCACAGGGAGACCAGGTGGCCTGAGCCTGGGACAGTTCATGAGGCCTGGGGACAGTGGGCAGGAGAGTGCTTCTTGTAGCCTGTTTCCTGCGTCTACTTCCAACTCCCTCTCTGGGATAAATGCACATCTAGAATCCAGAATGAGACGACGGACGGAAGAGCCAGGACCCAGAGCTCAGATCCGCCCCAAATCACCATTCCTTCCAATTCCGTCACTGAGCCTCACTGGGTGTCAAAGGCTGCCAGGGCGCCGCCCTCCCACAGCAGGAACACTGGTGACTAGGTTTCCACCAGCATTTTCTGGCCGTCTTTCAGGCCTTAACTTACCTCGCCATGTCTCTACTTGGCTCTAAGACACCACAAACGGGAGCTCTAAAAGTCATATTATTTGAGCCAAAGTTCCTGGCCCGGTGGTGCTCCCTGGAAGCCAAATGAAAAACTGTGTGCTTCGGTGTGTGTGTGCATTTTTTTTCTAAAAGAAACTCCACAAGTTTAACCCAATATCAAAGAAGTCTGTGATTCCCACCCCCAAAAATAAAAATCACTGCTTGGTACTTCCGCACAGAATTTCAACTATCAGCAATAACCTTCTTCAGCCAAAGGTCGCAGGGGGCTCTGGTGTTGGCACCACGGGGATGGAAAATGCCCTTGTTCCTGCGGCCTCAAGATCAGCAACTTCTACTCCACTCCCAAGCTGCCAATCTCCTCCAGATATTTTATTTACTCGTTTCCATAGCTAAGAAACCATGCTTGTCTTTAGTCTTTGAAGAACCAGAAATTTTAGGTCATATTTGCTTCTAAATTTAACTATACTTGTTGACTTAGGAAAGTTTTTCAGCAAGTATTGGTGGAATGAATACATTTCTTCAATAACTAGCACAGTTGTGTTCTTCCAGAAGAATCCTGTTCCGGTGAGAATGCGCAACAAGCCCATTTCTCTCTCAGTCCCAGAGGGACCAGCACCACAGCTGCGTGCACCACAGAGAGCCATCCCGGGGGTCTTTAAAAGAGGAGCACAGGGGGGCTTGCAAGTGCTTTGCAGGTGAGCCTCTGTGGATGTCTTCAGGACCCACCATGAGGCTGCAGCTGGGGAGGACAGCCTGCCCCTCAGCAGGCCTCCTGCCTCTCTGGAGCCCAGCCCCAGCTCCTGCCTGTCTCCTTCCCAGGTGGGATGCTGCATGCATCTCCCAGGTTCTGAAGATGACACTGCTCTGGAGGAGCTCACCCTGTGAACAGCCTGATGACCAGTGTTCCCTGCCTCTCCTATCCCCCTCTCCCTTAACCCCTGACCCTCCCAAAAGGTGACCCACACCCACTGTCTCTGGTTAGTCATTAAACACTAAATGACTGATTATTAAACACTGGGTGACTTGTTTTTATCCAGGCAATTTTATGAATCCAAATTCATTAGGCAGAAGAGAGAAGCTGCCATATATTTTAGCACCTGAATTTAAGACCTTGAAGGGACCATGCTTCAGGAGGAAATGGCCCATCCCACCATCTGTCAGATTTGGAAGAAATCTACAAAAGGGCTGACTTCTGGCTGTCAGCTGGCCTGTGGCCTCTCCCAGCAAGAGGGCAGTTCCATCTCCCCTGTCCACCTGGTGGCACCCACATGCAGACCAGGACACAGGTGTTCACAGATTTATTAGTAAATGAGATAACATGATTTAGACAGGATACCTGCCTGTTGCCACATTCAATGTTCTGTCTTAACTATCTACAGGTTCCAACAACTCCACGAGGAGCAACTGGGCACCACCTTTCAGGCTACCAGCATTTGAAACTATCAATCCCAGTACCTCAAATGTGAGCCGGTGCTCCCCCGCTCAGGGACTGCAGCAAACAGCAGTGCGGCTGGCACACAGGGTGGCCTCTCTATGAGCGTGGCTCCAGAAGGCACAGCTGTGCGGGAGGGAACCAGAGGGAAGAGCCAGCACCCCCGCCCCAGCACAGCAGGGAGCTCTGTGGAGTCTCCCCCTTATCCACGGAGACAGGGTGGGGGAGTCTGCCCCCAAGGCCCTCAGGAATCCGGCCCCAAAGACTCTGGACTAGGCATTGCTTATTAGGGATGGTATTGTTTCATGCAGGTATTTCAGACATGAGTGAAATGTTATCCCTAATGCCCTTGCCAAGGTCATGACTGCCTTTCCATGTTGCCAAGTTCATAGTCATTTCTCAGCCTACATCTCACTCATCAGCCACATTTCCCACCTTTGACACCCCCTCCTGCTCCCTGTGGGCCCCCTACTCTCCTCCCCCGTCTAACCCCTTCTTCTTCCCGTCAAGTCCCCTCCTCCTCCTACCTTCCTGTCTGCCTTCCCTCCTCCGTCTGCCCTTCCTCCCCCTACCCCACCACCATATACACCTCCTCCTCCCCCAGCCTCTCCCTCTTCCTCCTCCCCACCATCTGTTCCCCTCCTTTTCCCCGTTTGCCCCCCACCCCTCTGCACCCCTCCTCTTCCCCCACTCCCTGCTCTTGGCCTTTTTCTGGCATCACAGCCCCTCATTCTCCTGCTCTGGACCTTCCCCTTCTGGCTCTGGACCCACCCCTTCGCTGGCACAGGGAAGTGTTCTGGAACCTGTCCCCGTCTCTGCCTGGGTCTGTGCCCCAGGTGTTGCATGCTTACATGGTACCATGGTTTTGCAAACCACTTTTGTAGCAGCAACTCCCAAGTGTAGAATGCCAGCTCTGCTTCTATGAGCTCTATACCCACAGTCCAACGGCACTCAACATTTCCAGCTGTGTGTCCCAAAAGTTGAAATGAATGAGCCCAAGCACATATTTGAGTTGTCCTCAGGGTTCTGCAACATTCCCCCTCTCAGGAAACAGGCTCTCTGTTATTCCAGTCACTTAGGTCAAAGGGATTGGATTCCTGCTTCGCCTCTCTCATAGCACATTTCCAATTCATTAGCAGATCCTAATTGCTCTTTTTTCAGAATGTATCAAGAATCCAACCACTTTATACTGCCTGCCCCAAGATAAGCCTAGCTGAAACCATCTTGATTTCTTGCCTGGACTATTGCACAAAGAGGGACTGTGGGTTCTTTTTCTGTTTGCTGTTATGTCCCCAGATGCTGGAACAGTGTCTGGCACTTAGCAGATACTCAGTAAATATTCATCACATAAATGTACCGTTTTCTAATTGGTCTCTTGCTTCTCCTCAATCTCCTCTTAGAACTGTCAGAGTGATCATTTAAAAATCATATTATGTTCTTCTTCTGCCTAAAACCTTCTGGTGACATCCTATGTCACTCAGGCTAAATCAGAATGTCCTGAACACAGCACACGCCTGTGTGACCTGGCCCCAGTGACTCCCTGACCTCCTGTCCTCCTGCTTTCCAGTTCACACTGTCCAGCCACACAGGCCCCACGCTCCTCTATGTACATCAAGCACATCCTGCCTCAGGGCCCTTGCACACATGCTTACCCATGCCCAGATGCCTTTTCCCAGGGTGTCCACAGGGTTTGACCTCCATGTTATTCAGCTCTCTGCTCAATTGTCACCTCATCAGAATGGCCTCCCTTGACCGTCTGTCCTGGTCACTCTGTATTTGCCCCTCCGTGTCCATCCTCTGCACTTCTCAGACATAGGAGGCACAGACTCCAGCACCCTGGCTCCTTGTTTTCTGGCTTCTGATTGGGTTCTGCCAATAAGAGGCACCGGCATGAGCTCAGAAGGAGAGAGGAGGGTGAGGTCAGGTCCTTATAGCCCTGGGCCCATGTCACCTCTGGCTCTGACAATGAGTGTGTGACTGAGGCTCCAGCAGGCAGATCTTCCTTCCTGGATTCTGGAACATTGCCCCTGTCTCTTGCCTCCTCAGGCTTAAAGATGCAAGTGGCATGGTGCTGTTCCCACTTCCAAGAGCTCTCCCATTGCTTCTGAGCTCCCTTAGCTCCCCACACAGCCCAGCTAATCACCCCTTCCACTGGCTCTCTTTGGTTAGAGCCTCCAAGGCTGCCCTCTGTGCCCTGCCGGGGCCCTGACTGATAGTGCTTTCCTCTATGTCTGCCTTCCCCGGCTTTGTTTATCCTCTTACAGATTGCATGCCTGTCATGTATTTATACTTCATCGATGGATGTCTGTCTCATTCACTAAACATGTAAGCCACATGAGAGCAGAGACGTTGTCTCTTATTCTCTTCTGTGTTTTCAGCACACAGAATGCAATTTTAACAAAACAGACAATCAGTACATATTTCTTGGGACAGTAAATGTACAAATGAGTAAATAAACCCAGTTCCTATGGGTATTCCTAATCATAAAAGGCAGATTTTAGGCACCGCTGGTCCTTGGGTTGATTTGTTGTTTGTGGCTGTGGGACTGTGCATCTGATTCATTCTCTCCCTCGTTGTTCATGCTACAAATCCTTACTGAGTCCCAGATCCCCTTAGAGCAGTGTGCTAAGGGTCATCAAAGGGATATTGGAATGGGCCCTAGGATGGTGGCCATGTTGGTCGCTGTCCCTGGTCCTGACGCACCTCTCCCTATTAGATCTGGACAGGGGCTGCTCTGGTCTCTGTCCCTGGTCCTGATGTATATGCCCCTATTAGATCAAGGACTTCTCTTTTATAAGCTGATACTTGTACTCCCTGAAGCTGTTCTTACACAAGTAGGATTCTGGTTCCATTTCCTGTCTGCTAGGTCTCGAACCCAAGTGTGTCCACCTTGAAAACAGGGGCATTTCCCATTAGGCACTGCTGCCTCTTGAGCTCCCAGAGATGAGAATCCTGGACCTGGAAGGGGCCGCACATCCACAGCCCAGGCTCTCTTCTCACGGCTGCTCAGTGCACCCAAGTACCATGTGTTGAATGCACAGGTTTCTTAAATGATACACCAGCCTCCAAGGAGCCGCTCTCTCCTCCTGGAAACCCGCATTCTGCAAACACAGCTGGAACAGAAGGAAACTTGACGGGCATGGTGGAAGCGCTCCCATCCACCCTGGCCCCATTAATGTTAGAGTTGCGGTGCTAATTAAATCAATTGCCCAGATGGCTCAACAAATTGCTCAAGCCTCCATAGAAAGGAATCTCGTGTCATTAGTTGAAGTGATGATATTTTTATGAATAAAATAATTAGAAAAAGATATGTAAGTGGAATATAATAATCCATTAGCAAAAATTTAAAGTGTAAAATACTGAGAATCATGATGCTGCCCCCAGACCACCCCAGTTATCATGGAAAAGTCACAGAAAATGCAACTGGGGCATCAAGAGCCTTACTTATTAATATCATTTAAGCAACTGGATGTTTAATTTTCTACCTGTCATGGGGGATACAAGGCTTAGTGCTCAAATTTGGGAGGATGAAGGCTTAGTCGGGCAGACACTCACTCACCATACGGTACCAGTCAGGCCACCAGAGACCCATCTCAGTGGTCTCGCCTCTGAATGGGGTGTTGGGGGATGAATATGGCTACGGAATTGTGGACAGCGGCACCGTTCCAGGGGCATGAGGCATCCTTTGTGCATTGTTTGAGGATATACTGGACACGCTGCAATGAAGAAATATCCTAAGCTCTGATGTGCTGGCAGTGTCGTGGAAGATAAAAGGCCACAGGGGGGCTGTTGGCCCGGCAGAACAAGGGGGAGGGAGATTCAGCTACAGATGGACAGGAGCTGATGTCAGGACCGGGGCCAGAAAGCCTGTCCTCAGACACCCCAAGAATCATGTCCTGTCACCTAGGAGCTCCTGGCATAGCAGTGACTTACTCGGAGGAAGAGAACTGGGCTGGGATGGCTCTGTTCACACACAAGCACAGAGGAAAGCTCAGAGGGTTGTGCAAGCCAAGCCTGTGGCAAGTTTGGGGGAAACTGCCCGGGACTGCTAGCTGTAAGGAGTGGGGCTGGGTGGCTGGAGAAGAATGCATTATTCAGGAGCAAAGCCCAGAGCTGTGTTAGGTCTCATTTTTCAATGCCCGGGCACCCATTTCCACATTGCAGGGCCCATGTGTTCTGTAATAGTCCTGCCAGCATAGACAGATGTTGTTTCTCATCTAGCATTCCCATCCGGATTCTGAGCTTCCTGGATCTTTTCTTCATGGACCTCCCCCCTCCAGCAAGCTTGTCCTCCACCCCCACTGCCTTCACAGCTCACTCACCATCACCCAGAACATGCCATCACCAATCACTGCAGCTCCCCCATAAATTCCAGTTCAAGCACCTCTCTGACCAGTGCCCTTAGCCCAGTCCCTGTATCACCACAGCCCCTGGAATCCTCCACGCCACCAGTGTCATCAGCCCACTAATGGTATCACGGCTTTACTACCTCTTGCCCCGAGCATCCACACATTCCTCCTCACACAAACTGAATTTTCTCACAGCCACTCCCATGTATACACCCAGCTCTCTCTTGTCCCTTCCTGTATGAGGTAGTATTTGGCTAAATTATAACCCAGGTTAATTCAGTTCTCTGTCCACTTAATGCAAATGGCCTGTGGGGCTGAATGTGAGTGTAGAAAACACATCCCTGCTAACTGGTTCTGCAAATACACTGTTCAAGCTCACGGCCATCAAGGACACCCTGAAGGCCACCCAGGAATCTGCAGTACTGTTTTCAGATTATTCTCCTACCATCGTCTAGGCCTCCTTCAAAGCTCCTCCCGCCTCCTGCAATGCCCAGCACCGCCTTTGCTGTATGCATGTCCAGCTTCCTATTTCACCAAGAAAGTAGAAACAATCAGAACTGAATTTTCACTGCATTCCATCACATCTGCCCATCCATCTGAATTTGTGTCCATGGGCTTTACCCACCCTCCAGTTACAAAGCACAGCCCCTTCTCTCGTGGTTAGGGTCCGGCCCCTCTCTGCTACTCAAGGACACTGCTGTAGCAATGTCCCCTCCCTCCAGCATCACCAAATTTCCCCTCACGACCAGGTCTTCCCAATCAGCACAGAAACAGCTGGTACCTCTCCTGTCGCAAACAAAGAGTGAAACGTCTCCTGTGCACCCTTCTCCTGCAGCTGCTGCTCCATCTACCTCCTGCCCTTCTCAGCACAACTCCAAGCACACTGTTCATCCTCAGTGCCTCTAAGTTCTCTGAACCCAACCCAGGAAGGTTTTGGCCCCCATCACTCCGTTTATGCTGCATACACCCCGGTGAGGCAGAAGGGAATGAAAAGCAGCCACAAGAACAGATGCTTCCCAATCTCAGTAAGTGGCACCCATCCACCCCGCACTGAGATTCTAAACTTGATTCTATCCTTGCCACCTGCTCCACCCCCAAGCCACCCACAGTTGATGTGGGCTCCACCTGCCCTGCACTCAATCCTGGATCTCTCTCCATTATTCCATCACTAGACCTGCCATGCAGACCAAACCACCCTCCTCTGTGTTCTCTCAACCTGTCTTCTCATGTCCCCTCTTCTACACAGCAACAGCAGTGATTGGAAAGCACATAAACATGAGTCATGTGTTGAATGCTTTTCATGGTACCTTCCCATTACGTCCAGAATGAATGTCATGCTCCCTGCCATGCCTATGGGGTCTAACGCGCATGACCACCAGATGTGATGCTCTAGCCACCTTAAGCCTTCGTGCCCCTACGCCAGCTCCTTTATGTCTGCGAGTCCCACTGTCTGCAGTGCCCCTCACTCACATGCCCCCTGTGTCCTCCTTCTCATTGCTCGGATCTTGGCTCAATGTCACTTCTTCATGAGGTTTCCCTGACCACAACCCATGGGTGCCTACTGCCCATCACTACCCATCACATCCATCTCCGACCTTCTCCGTAGGGTTTTTGTTGCCATCAGAAATACCTTGTTTATTTTTCCCTATCCCTGCAGGTATACAAGGCCCCTGAGGGCAGATACTATAGCATATCATTTGACATGACATCCCTAGAGCCTCAGACAGTGCCCGGCACAGCAGACACTCAATCAGGACATGCTGAAAAAGAGGATAGTGTAGTGATTATTCCTCGTGTTTCTTTGAAGTGTCATGTCCCATGCTAAATGTCTCACATGTATGTATTCACTCTTAATTCCCACAGCCATTTCACAAGGTAATGCCTTATGATTCCACCTTGACACGGTGGAAAACGGAATGCTAGAGACGTATGTAATTTGTGCACAGCCACAGAGCGAGGCAGCGGCAGCAGCAGAGGGGCCAGGGCCAGCTGCACTAGGACCCAGGCTGTTTTAATAAATATCCCTTGGTAATGAAACACGGTGGCGTCAAGTCGTCGGGCACAACTTTGATTTTCTTTTTCTCCCTAAAGTGCACTGAACAGGATGGTTAAATGGCCCAAACACCAAAAATGGAGTAGAACAAAACATACCATGGGAAAATAATTCCAATTTTTCTCTGGACAGTTCTAAGCATAGTTATAGTTACTGGGTTTTATGCCGTACTGGTCAAACAAGCCAAGTAACAGTTTAATTGAAAAAGTTGTATATTCTCTTCAAAACTTCATGTGTGAAAACACTTCCTAAACTTCTTTTTTAATGCTGTTTGCTATTATGAATGGGGAGAGCAGCCTTTCAATGTCACACTCTTCTTCGTGACCTAGAAAAATAGTTGTGTTAAGCACTAAGCCACATCTTCGGGTACCACGTGATTACTACCCTGAGGATATGCACTTTGACAGCTATAAAAGCTGTACTGTGTTTTATCATGCTAATCAAATAATGCCTCGCAGACAGCAATGGCGGCTGAAATTTAATCCAACCTGCAAAGCATTGTATACTTTACTTCATTAAAAGCCCACTGTCAGTAACACGGTGACACCCGGGGAGCTCAGCGAGGCTGCGGAAGGTCAGTGCAATCCTGTCTCCTCCGAGCTGTCATGTGTTGACTCCTCTTCGACATGGAAGCACGCAGGTCTGTCACTCAGGCGGTCAGAACACGTGGGGGCTCATGGACGCTTCCTCACACTTTTCTCCGTGTCTCAGTTCTGTTTTCAGAGCTGCTTTATGAATGTTGACTGTGCAAGACTCACCATCTTCTGAAATAAGGACCCACCTCATACTCTCCCTGGACTTGACGTGGCCGGGCCGAGGTAGCCCACAAATAGCTTACTCAACAGATCTCACCCGGCGCCATCAGACACATGGTCTGGTCCCATGCTCTCAGGAAGTATCTGTAGGGCCTGATTGAGACAAATGTATGATTCCAGGTTTAAATGTGGTGAAACAGGCACACCACCAGGAGTGCTGACAGGCTCTTCCATGCTAAATGGATGGGTGCTCTCTTTCCAGTCATCACCCTCACCTACCCTTTGCTTTATGAGTCTCTTTCCTTCCCACAGGGACACATTAGGTTCAGTGCCATCAAGATGACAGTCAGTATTTTCAAAAAGACAAATCAACAAAAATTCCCCTGTAACCAATTTTTCTTTTTCCTATCTGAGAAAGTCAAGATAAACCAGTCATGCGGAAAGAGCATTACACTCAGGGTATATATGATTGCAAGAGTTTAAAGGTATTTTCTAGTTACAACTATAAAGGAAATGGCCCTCAAATCTTTCCATTTTTCCTTGACACATTTTGTTTTTCTCTTAAGGTGCAGAGACATCTTTGACTGCTAGGAGCTTACAATTTCTGTTCCTAATTACTAAATTAATTACCTCTGAACATAGCAATTTGTTTCCTCAACAGATAAATGCATGTTACTTTAAATAAGGTCGTTCCATGAGAACATTCGGGCGTGTGCAGAATTTGCCCTTTCTTCTTTCTTTCAGAACTGGGTTTTGAACTAGGTATGTTATTTATTTAAAATACCACTTTATTTCATTTATTCAACAGTGTTTTTTTTCCCTTTCCTAGTTAAAATTTGGTATTTCTTTTATTCAGTTCTCCTAACCCAGTGTGTCTAACCCTGATCACTTGCAATATCCTAAGGGCTGAGTAATTTATTCTCCTTTTGTCTCAGCTCTTGTCTTGCTCTGTGGAAAGGCTCCCAACTGTCTCCACCATGGTTTCTTCTAACGGAAATCGCAGGCTTCTAAGGGAAAGCAGTAGGCCGCCCACAGGCCCCCTGGGCGCAGTCATCAGAACCTGGTAGAGGGGCGGGGCTCAGGCCTGGGGGTCGGGCAATGATGCTCGCCACCACCGTGCTCAGCGGCTGTGCACGGACCCTTGACAGTCAGACGCCCTCTAGAGAAACGTGGTGGGAACTTGGCAAGGCTATTGGATGAAGAGGCCAGTAGACTCTACTCCTACCCTGAGACAAGCACCTGCTCACTCTGGGGTGACTCAGAAGGGCCTTGGCCCCGGCTCTGCATTTACAGGGTCCCAGGGCAAGATTAACAGCAGGAACCCAGTAGCAGGTGCCCTCCTGCTCCCCCTCCTCCAGAAGGAAGGCCCACCTTCTGGGCTCCCCGCTGCTGCTGTGGGGATCTGTGGGGCCCCAATCCCCTGCAGCCCAGAGAGGCAGCAGTCCCAGGGCAGCCCCTAAGGCCTCCACCCCTGCTTCCAGGGAATCATCCGCGGCCACCGCTTCGCCACCTGCCCTGTGCAGGCTCCAGGCACCACCCCACAGAGTGCAGGTCAGCACCAGCAGAGCAGAGCATCTTGGGGCAGAGGGCTGGCAGGAAGCTGGTGGCAAGGGGCACTCGTGGCACCTGCTGCATTGCCCCTGAGCTGACGTGGGCTTGAGGCTGCATCCTGGGTCTGCTGCCTTTCCATTTCTTATGCTTTCCCACGGGAGCTGTGATGAGTAGTTCACAGATGGACCCTGCCTGCCGCTCTCTGTGAGAAGCGCCTACAGACAGTGAAAGGGACTCCAGGTGGCAACACGCAAATGAAAGAGTGCCCATCTGAGGACCCCCGTACATGTACCAGCTGCCCCAACCCTGTACCCATTGGCTCAAGCAGGACTCTGGCCCTCCGGGATCCAGAAACAGTCCTATTGGTGTACAAGTCATTATCATGTAGCCCCCCCCTTCCACTAATGAAAACGGCTCTGCAACCCAGACGCCACCCTCTGGCTCTGCAAGTGGCTGGGGGCATCAGAGCACAGATGGCCTGTTTCCTCTTTTCCCAAGGCATCTGACCTTGAAGGACTTCTAGGAACCTAAGAATGACCTCTAGGATCCTAAGAGTGACACTATCGCCTTTGGCATGTGTGCACATGTGAACGCTCTGATGGCAGTGGGGGCCTGGCACACACGGTATGTTGGCCCCACAAGAACAGACTCCTGACCCCTATGATACGTTCAGCATCGGTGCTCGGCTGCCCTAGGAGCCTGCTCTCCTCTGCCCAGGGCAGGAGCATTCCTGCATTTACTGTCCCCAAAGCTCTGGGATGTGCCACTAGGTACTTGATTGGCCAAGACAAACTAAGCAGAGCTGTCCCCAGAGGGAGCCCGCCCTGCCCCCAGCTCGCTCCTGGGATGAGGTACTGTCCTCGCACCACCATAACATCCAGCAGGAAACCTCCAGGTCCTCCCGGTGCCTCGCCTGCTGTTCCGGGGAGGGGCTTGGACTGTCCCCTCTGCAGCCTCTGTCCGCACCTTGGCTTGGCCGGGTCACAGGAACATCAGCCTGGTTCTTGGGATGGCCCTGCACCAAGGGTCTCAGGGCCTTGCCACCAACGGCACTTAAAGATCCATGGAGGACCTTTATTAAGTGCCTACTGTGTGTCAGATCTGATTACTGGAGAAGGTGGAGCGTCCAAAGGTCATTTGGATCCCTCTTTCAAGACACAGCCTCATAATGGTTGACGTGTAAGGGGCAGAGGGATACGGGAGGGAGAGGACAGAAAAATGCCACCCCAGGTGCCGCCTCCCAGCCAGCAGAGCCCTCACGCTAACCTGTGGACTCTGCACCAGCCTGGAAGGCTCAGAGTGGTTAAGTCACTTACTGGGTGTCTCAGTCCATTTGGCCTCCTATGACCAAAATACCATAGACAAGGTGACCTACGACTATAGGAATTTCTCCCAGCTCTGGAGTGTGAGACCAAGGCGTGGCAGATTCGGGGTCCGATGAGAACCCACCCCTGCTCACAGACGGCTGTCTTCTGCCTATGTCCTCCCCTGGGGGAGAAGGCCAGGGAGCCCTTGGGGGTCTCTTTCATAAGGGCGCTGATCGCATTTCTGAGCCAAGGCCGGAGCGGCACGACCCTAGCCCCAGGCCTCCCTGCCCTTGGGTTCATAAGGCCGAACCTCCTCCTGGAACTGCCTTCATAAATGGGCATTCCTGCGGGTGAAATTTTTGAAAAGATAAAATAATTTTGACTAGATTTTACCCGTGTTCAGCGAGAGCAACACACCACTAACCCGATCAGAGGCGCAGGTCGGCCTCACTCGTGCAGCGTTCCAGAGGGAGGGTCTCACCCAGGCACCAGCCCGAAGCCTCTCTCCCCTCCGCTCGGTCAGAAGAGCACCCCCACGGCTGCGTGGTGCACCCAGTCTCCGCGCGCCCTCCCCAGGGCCTCAAGGTGACGCCCCTTCTGTGTTAAACAGTCGTTGAAACAAAGGGAACTGGCAAAGACTCTCTTCTGTTAAATTCCCCAAATGGATTTGTCTTTTAGAGAACAGCCTGATGAGACTGTGAATTGGAGCTGAACTCCTTTACCTGCCTCCAGAGCCAAAATAAAAATGAGGAATGCTTGTAATCCCGCTCTGCTCGACTCCATTTTAATTGAAAATCACGTCTAAGATTCCTGCCTAACCGGACTTTGCCGGTCTCCATCCTTTCAGAGTGCATGGATTTATGCACGCGTGCCCATGAAAAGCTCTGTTATTTCCCATAAATATGACAGGTTTCTGTTTGCTCACACAATAAATATTACAAAGATCCTAAGGCAATTAGAGTGGAGCGTGAAGATGGCTGTCCTCTCATGATGCACTATGTCGGAGTCTCGTCCTCCAGAGCCCCACCCGCGTCATCGCGGTTCCTACATAAATATTTCTACTTGGTTCTACATGGCAGAGAGACGCCCCTAATGGATTTACAGTTTATCAAGGAGTTTCAGGGGAGGCGGAGATGAATTGGTTCGCTGGCATAGAGTATTCATTTAGAAACAACCGGCCACAGTTCAGCCTTGTGGCCTCTTCACTTTGCTGAACTGGAGCACTGGCCACGGTGTGCTTTATTTCCGAAGAGAAGCACAGACTTAGGAACTACATCCCTGTGCATCAAGTCATTAGGAAGTGTTTATAGGGGCGTTTTCAAGGTAAAAAATGTCAATCTTATTTCTTAAGCATTCCATTTCTCAATTGGGGATAGGGACATGCTCTAAAGGTGTCGACTTGGATAAAAGCATGCTTAGAGCACACATTAAATGGCTTTAAAGCAGACGCATGACTTGGGTAGCTTTCAAAATGGATGACAAACTGGCCGGTAGAGGTGAGAACTCCCTGCATGGCGGCCTGAGCGGCTCTACGCTGACAGAGCAGCTAGGCAAGGGTCTGCAGCATCAGCCCCACCCAAGCAGGCCGTCCCCACCGCTACTCCATTCCGGCATCTGGACGCATGCAGGCCTGCAGCCATCCTCCATTAATATTGGTCAAATCATGAAAGCGAATTAAACACCCACACCACAAGGGGGTGATATTTGTTTAATCTGATGGGATCATATGCGGGAAGCATTGTGAGGCACCCCGAGGCTCTCAGGGTCTGCATCCAGCCGGGACTCCACACTGGGAACTTTGAGTCCTTTGTTAATAGACCCAAGACGGTCCGAGCGTCAACCTCAGTGTCCTCTGGGGATCACCCAAGACTCAGAGAGCCCCAAGGAAAGCCTCTCTTAGGGCAGAATGCTCAGGAGGTCCAGGGTGGGTGTGGGGTCACCTGCACCCACCAGGGCCTGAATCAGCCGGACAGCCGGTCATCCTGACAGAGATACCCCAGGATGCCACTCGCAGAGGACATCTGCACATCCACAGCCTGGTCCACTCGGAATAGCACAGCTCTCAAAGAGTGCTTGTTGACACGGGATTTTTAGGGCAATAAAATGATTCTGTATGAAACTATAAGGGTGGATATGTGATATTACGCATTTGCCAAAACCCACAGAGCTGCAGAACATCAAGAGTGAGCCCACGCCAGCCGGGCCTTGGTGAGCAGCAGTGCACCGATACTGGTCATCGCAGTGACAAATATGTCACAGGGATGCAGGGCGCTGGCAGCAGGGGCTACCCGGAACTCGGTGCTATCTGCTCAGTGACGCTGTAAATCTAAACTGCACTGGAAAACAGTCTCCTTATAAAAAGAATACAAATGCATATTTTTAAAATGCTACTCCTGTTACCTGCTGGGAGAAGGCCTCCCTCCAGCCTGGATGGGGGCCGGGGTCAGGGAGCAGGGCCTGGGGAGCGGCTCGTTTTCCAGGCGCCCCTTCTGGCTTCGCAGGCCCTGTGAAATTGTTGTCCTTTCTGTTTCCTCAGGCCCCTGGTGGACGGGCTGGTTAGAAAGCTAACCAGAAATGTCACACAGGGCCCAGGTCGTCACTGCTCATGGGTAGGTAGGCATGCTGCTCCCCAGTGAACCCAGTGTGGGTGGTGCATTGTAACTGGTCCGACCCTGACTGCAGGCCTGTGCTCCTGAGAAGAAATCGTCTCTCATGGGGCACTAACTGCCTTTTCCAGGAGACTAAGGTACAAACGATGCCTGGTGCTTTTCAGCACCACCATGCAGGCTATAAACAGCATCAATTAGCTCAGAGGGCATCTCCGATCCCACCGCTTTCACCTGTGGAAGAGCCCGTGATTAACCTCAGCAAATGCAGGATGACTAGTGAAGGCGGCTCCGGGCTGAGTGGAGCTGAGTACGTGGGCTGCCCGACAATAAAAACAGATTTCCTTCAGAATCCCTTGCAGCAGGGAAAGACGTCAGTGCAGGGCCAGACTCAACTCCCAAGAACAAGTGGGGGTGACACGCAAGAGCAGAGCAGGGTGGGGCCCATGGGCGGGGGTCACTAGGAGAGCTGGGCAGGGACTCTTGCGGAGGGCCAGTGAGGGGGTGGGGGGTGGGGAAGAGGGCTGTGGCCGAACATCAGAGCAAGGTCAAGGGCAGGCTTCTCGCTAAAATGACGCAGCAGGATTCACGGGAGCACAGGGCCACGGCGAGCCTCCTGGAGGAGCGCTCAGAGGGGCCTGACCGGCTGGTGCAGGAGGCAGGAGGCAGGAGGCAGTCTGTGCTGATGGGAGGAGAAGAGGGAGGACGGAGGATGGAAGGGGTCAGGAAGGCAGCAGGGGGTGAGCAGAGGGAACCTTGCTGGCGGGTTAGCTCCTCGATAGTGATTGGAGGTAACCAGCTCAAGGCATGTCGTCTGGTAGGAACACAGAGAACAGAGCGAATGAATGAATGAGAATATGAATAAGTGAATAAACGAATCAAATGATAAATTAATGAGAACATGTCACATCTGACTTTTAAGTAGAAGACTCAGAAATACAATAATAAAAAATAGAAAATAAAACATCTTGCCCATTACTTTATAAATTACTCAAACTTAACTTGTTAAAAACCTGCTCAGTTTGACACGGTTACACCAGTGCACCAATGCAGGGTTGTAGAAGTTTAAGGATGATCCTGGGTATGATTGCTTTTCCTTTATTCAGATTCATAAAACTTACCAACCTCTGTCACTACTGACAACACACGTCATCCAAAGGGGCGTCGCGGGCAAATCCTCAGTGGCCCAGTCGCAGCTACTCCAGGCCCCTGCTCTCAAAGTTTGCGTAAGAAATCAACCTCAATTTCAATCTGAATTTTACTTGAGGGGCTCAGAAAGGAACATGAAATCAGCCTCTCCTGTCTGGCCGCTCCCTCACCGGCAGGCCACAAGGCAAACCAGAGACTCCCATTCCCACCAGAGGACTAGAAAGGGTACCACGCACACGGGAAGGTGCCCAGTGTTGCCACAATCAGGAAGTGTGATTACATCCTGGGAGGTGTGCCTCACCCAGGAGGACAGGTGATGCGGGGGCAGCGGGAAGTCCCTCATGTGCTAGGGGGCGGTTTGGCATTCTGTATACAGTTAAATACCTTCCCTGGGTGTGGGCAGCCCCACTCTCAGGGATTCCCAGGAGGGCAAGGATGGTGGGCAGACACCGGTGCTCAGAGCCGCTCCAATGTGCAGTAGTCCAGACCAGGCACATGGCCATGGCCATTGCTACATGACTGGGCCATGGAGGGAGAAAACAGTGAGCCACGTGACAGCCCAGTCACCCTCAAACACACTCTGCTGAGTGACAGAAACCAGGGATGGGGAAAGACTAATGGACACATCGATCCAGTTAGGCAGCCCTACTCGACAGGGAAACCACAGTGGCTTTGTGAGTTCCCTCTGTGCCTGCCAGCTCCTCACAGCTCTCCAACCCTCCGGGACTTGCCCTCAGCACCTCTGTCCCCAGCTCCAGTCTCAGGAAGCTGTGGAGCCCCCAGTCCAGCCTGGGGCTACCTCGGCGGGGAGCCCCTCAGAGCAGGGCACACTCCCCACCCTCTCAGGCACCCCCCAGCGGCTGTGTGTGTGTGCACATCGGGGGCTGAGAGCCTGGGGGACTCCCTGTATTCTGCTGTCCTGCATCTCCACACCCCCCATCTGTCCCAAGCCCACAAGTGAGATGTAGGTGAGATGCAAATTTTCCCCTGCTCCCAAGATTCCCTGGGCACAAGTAAGCTCTGCACTGTCACCCCAGCCCTGTGGGGGCCCTTCTGCTGGAACCATACACCAAGCACCTCATGCGGACACTTCTGTCTCAACCAAAAGCAAGCAAAACATGGCCAGAGCTTCTCCACCAGTGCAGTGAAGGCCCCAGCAATGCCACTGTTGGCAGGATTTCCCTGTGGACCAGAATCTGAGACCAGGCCTTTGGACAATGGGTCTTTGGGTCGTGGGACTCAGGCAGGTGCCCTGGAGGTGTGTCTCCTCTTCCCACCATGTCACGGTCCTGCCTGGACATGCCCCTGGGTTCCAGGGCTTTGCAGGCTCCTGGTCTCACCTCTGTCCACTTCAGCCTTCCTGGTCCCCTCCTGGCCACAGGTCCCCACCTTGAAAGGACTGCTCCCATAGAAGCAAGGCTCCACCCAGCTGAGCCTCAGTTACCCCCATGGAACCATGGGAAATCAAATGCCCTGGTTGTTTTAAACTCCTTCAAAGGGCAACATGGTCTCTGTCACATGTCAAAACCATCCTGAGCTCAAAGGCTTTGCATATTGGGGCTGGATCTGGTCCTCAGAACATAGATTCTCAGCCCCTGCTTGACCTCATTAAGTTTAGGGGTGCATTTTACCTTATGGGTGTGGTGCCCCAGGGAAAGGAGACAGGGATGAAGGGCAGGGTCCCACCTGGAGACTCCTTCCTATGGCCTGGCCCTAGCCCGGGCCTTCCCTCCTGCCCTGGCCCTGCAGACAGCAGGACACCCCACAGAGGACCCTGGTGTGGAGTGTGGGAAGGACTTCGTGTGCAGACCCTTGGCTCCCTCCTGTAACTGAGGTCCCAGTTAACTCATTCACCACACTGAAAGCTAGTTTGAAGAGGTACCCTCCACACAGCGACACCATGTCACCCCGTGTCCAGGGCAGCCTGAAGCACCCACAGCAGCCTTCACTGCTGGAGGCTGGAGTTGGGCAAGACAGACTCCCAGGTGCCTGGAGAAAGGGACCTGTAATCCTGTGGCCAGGCCCACCACCCACTGTCGCCATCCCTGCCGAACCTCCTCCGGGATGCCCAGCACACAGGGCTTGGACCCCAGCAAACACTGCCAGGGCCATAGGCGTCTGGGTCTTCCCAATTTGCAGAGGGCCCTCTGTGCAGCCAGCCCTTCACAGGATCTGACCAACACAAATCCATCAAAGTGCTGGCTTTGAAGCTACTGGTCGGCCCCAGCCGCACAGGGCTGGTGCCCTGACCCTAAGGGGCTCAGTGGCAGAAACCATGCTTAGCGCTGTGGCCTCTCAAACCAAGCCCCGTGGTCCATGTGAACCTCAAATCCTCGAAACACTTGTATTTTCAGACGTGATTCACTTACTTCTGTCTGTGCCCCAGGCATGTTTGAGAGAATTTTATCTGTGAGAATAAAAGCAGACGGATGCTCTGTCGGGAAGAGCCGGCCCTGCTGCAGGCCTGTAAGTGTGAGGCTGGCAGGGACGCCCCAGACAGCAGCTCAGGGACGAGGCCCCGGAAGGGATGCCTTTACTGGCATGTACTGGCGCGTACTGGCAGGTTGCAGGAGCTCAGGGTTTCTCTCATTCATGTGGCCTGCAGGTCTGCGTAGGGAAGAATAAACTGGCAGCTGCTATTAACAACTTCAAAAGTGGAAAATCAACCCTTTCCAGGGGTTTGATGGAAAAGCTAGGCATTCTTCTCCAGCAGCAATGGAAGTGTCCCAGCACGTGCCAGCTGCCATCACAGGGCCCGGGGATCTGCTCGGAGTGGCATCCAACACAGCAGCAGGGAACCAGGCGCCCGGGAGGGGGAAGCTGCCCGGCCGAAGAAGCCCCTGGAAGAGCCCATGGACCCCAGGAGGCACATCACTTATCAGTAGGAGTTGTCCTTTTCTGATGGGAGTTCATCACCTCCAGGGAGCCTCGTGCAGTGTCAGAACCAGCCTGATGCCCAGAGGAGCACCCCTCTGAAGGCCACAGAGTGTTCCAGAGGATTCTTCCAAAAAGCCGCGGTGGTCACACGGATACCAAAGAGCCACCTACGGCATGCACGTCCCAGGCCTGGGCGTCCCCAGCACAGACAGCCTCACTCCGTGCACAGCTCAGTCTTGCCCCTACCTCAGGTGATTTAGGGGTGTAGACGGGGAGCTCATGGGCTTCTGTCCAGTTACTGCAGGGAGAGAGCCCAGGCGCAGCACCCACCACCACCTCCAGTCAAGGCCCCTAGGGAAGGAGACCCCCAGGGCCGGAGAATGGGGAGCAGAGAACGTGCTTGATCTGTGCCTTTTAACTGCCTGGCACTGAAAACGCACATGACTTCCCAGCAACTACCACACAGTCTATGCAGGAATTTCAAGAGACTTAAAAGCATTTGGGGGGTGACCCACTAGATGGCACAGGATATGGTTTTTATTCACGAGCTGTGTGACTCCAAGCATCTTCATCTCACTGGGCCCTGGTTCCTTGTCTGTAACACGGGTCATCGGATGTTGGCGGAGGCCCTGGTTCCCACCGACCCGTCCCTGGAAGGAGCTTGCCGGCAGAACCATGTCTCCCAGCCTCCCTGCGGCTCAGGGCTGCCATGTGCCTGAGCTCTGGGCACTGCACCACTGCTTAAAGTCCTCTGCCCCCCCAAAAACCTCCCATGGCTCTCCTCCAAGCTCTTTTCCCTCTCCTAACTGGCAAGACAGGGATGGGTTTCCATGGCAACCTTGCCAACGCTGCATTGCAGAACCTCGCGAGCCAGTCCCTGAGCAGCTGCATAGCCCAGCGCTGCCCACTCCCAATGAGCTTGAACCTTCTCATATTTTGAAGTCTATTTGTTACCGTGGCTCACCTGCTCCAAATGATATATAATATTCCAGTGTTTCTGAAAAGAATGCATGAATTCATTTAGGGCACAAACACAGTACCAATGTGCTGCAAGCTTCCGCCCACCCCATGCTCCCCACTTCAGTGTTCATGGTCACATTGAAGCTTAGGTTCACGGGAGAGAATTATGTGGATCGTAGCAGGACGGGGAAGGCCAGAATGAACAAGAGGGCTTGGAGCAGATCAAAGCTTCCCCAGAGGATGGCCTTGCAGGGCTTTCTAGGGATGAGAGGAGGGGTTGAATGTTTCTTACTCATGCCTCAGGGGCAGGACTCCCTGAAGAAGGGGGTCTGGGAGGTGCAGCTCAGATACTTGCCCTCGATGCGGAGGAGACCCCCAAAAGTGGATGGAGATAGAGAAGCACACATCTGTGAGCTAGTTTAAGGTCAAGACCATTCTGTGGGAAGGCTTTGAGGCTTGAACCTGATATTAGAATCTGGTTAAACTTCCTTATGGAAGAAGGGGAAGCTGAGATCTCAGGCTATAAAAACCCTCTGGTTAATATATCTCTTTATCTCAAATGTTCATTTTTTCCCCAACTGGTGAATTTTGTTAATACTTCACAACTGCATTAACATGAGAAGGTTACACTGAAGGGGGCAGACAGCCAAGGCGAATGGCTGTGACTGCTTAGAAGCTGCCAGTCTGTAGGAGCACAAAAGCACAACTAGAGCGCGTACAATGAAAAGTGCACTATTTTGTAAGAGACGTGCAGCATTTAGAAATCGATAAATATTTCATCAGAGCCTGTAATCTGTTGGCGAGATGATGAAGGGGCTCTGCAGCATGTGGGGCCACTGCCAACATGCCCACTACAGCAGGAAGGGGGACCCCAGGGAGGTCCGATGAGTCCCTGGGACTCTGGCCAGCAGCCTTCACACCCAGAAATGGTTCTGCTGAGAAAGAAAATGCAGAACGGAGGTGGCCTGTCCAGCCTCGCAACTCTCGGGCCTGATTTGGCACAAGTGCTCCGGTGCTGACCTCTCGAGGACTTCTCCATGGGGTCAAAACAAGCCAGAAGGCCCACATTCTCAGCCTTTTCCAGAACCTGTTCATAAACATTAACTATATCAGAACATGCTTGTGCCCAGAGTGTCGCCCATGATCCCAGGAGGGCCCCAGGGAAACACACAGGCAGAGGAGGCTTCTTGACTCGACCGTCCCCATGTGCTGCCCTGGTGGGTCCAGAGCCGGGCTGTGCAGCGCCGTCGGCCCCTGTGGGAGGGGCATCAGGCATCCGGCCACATGCACGCAGATAAGATGCTCTTCCTGCCCTGGGAAACTTTTGATTCGCTGGGAACTGATAAAAACACACTGGAAGGCAGGTGAGAACTCTTTCAAACAACAGAGCCCTGAGTTCCCAGAACAAGAGTCTTGGCAACAGGGACGTGGAGATGGGCCACCGGGACCCCTGCGAGGAGGGCTTCCTGCCCAGAGGCTGGGAGTGCGGTCAGAGCACCAGGACCTGCCTCAGCGCCAAGGCCCCCTTGACCTGGTCGTGTTCCTTGGCAGCAGCCACACCAATGACTGACGAGGAGATGTAATAAAGGCCAAGCCATTCGTGCCCGAGAGGGGACTCTGCTGAGAGCCGTGGGGTCTGCCGGGTGCCCCCCACAGGCACCCTGCACGGTGGATGTCTCGGAGCCCCTGCCCTGTGAGCCCACCCAGCGACCTCCGCTCGGCCCCACCCCCCTCTCCTGTTTGTCCGCCTTGTGGATAAGCTTGTGATTGGGCCCCCCCCCCACGAAGTGACCCCCAAGGCCCTCGGGAGCCCTGTTTGCCTGTGGCCCGGTCCTCCTCCTCCCTGACACTGAGGACCACCTCCTCCACGTAAAATGACGCCAGCCCTGCCCAGCCTCCTGTGGCATTCTTTGTCCTTCCCACCGCGGACCTGTGCCCTGGCGGCCTCCACTTCCTCACCCGGCTCCCTGGCGGGCAATGGCTCCCTGGACCCGCCTGTTCTACAGGCCCTCCTCCAGGCTTCCCTCGGCGCACCGCTGCTGAGTTTGCTCCCTCAACGATGGCACCTGCCATGGGCCAGGCAAGGCATAGACATTAAGGGTGTCCACACTAAACAGGCAGACCTCTGGAATTCCAGGCTTAAAATCAAGACACAAACAGGAAAACTCACAACCTAAAGAAATTATTCTCTGCCATTGACATTTCAGACACCAAGATGCTTGGGAGATGAAGAGGTTCTTAGATGAGGACCACCCCTCCAGCTTCACCTGGTTTGCAGGAACTCGGTCTGACCCTGACATATTTGTTTGCCACTAAAACAAAGTTTTCCCAGTTACGGCGACATTAGGGCATCTCGAAGGCCTTGAAGGCTCCCTGCAATATGCACAGTCTGCCCTGGGAGCTCTGCCTTCCCCACCGTAGATAAGGCGCCTGAGCCTCCTGACCATGTGGAATATCTATTCGATCCAAGGTGAACACAAGGAATTAAAAGATGCAAGGAAAAAGTCACCTTCGAGTCAATGTGATAGATGGTGTGACACTGGCCGAGTAGAGCTAGGGATGACGCGATCATGTGCTCCTCAAAGCACAGGCTTCCACTCCACTGAGCCAGGTAATCAGATCAGCAGTAGTGACAATTTCCATGTTGCATATTCAAAGCCGATGACAATCTGGGGAAGTAGAAAAATCCAATAGCTGACAAATGGCCGTGATTACATCTATTGATGTCTTTCAGAAAGCTTTATCTGACAGGATTGTCTTTAAATATAGAACTGAACACAGAATCAGTTCCCACCAGAAATGGAAGCTTTGAGTCACCTCAGTGAGGGGAAACCACGTAATTCTGAGCGGGCATCGTCAGAAGCCAGTAAGTCTGACACTCGGGGCATCCCTCGAGCAACCAGTCATTAGTCTGACGAATGTCATGTGCTAATCTTGAACTAATGGGATCTAATTTTATGAATTGTCTTCACAAATATTAGAAAACACCTTGAGAGACACAATACTGTATCATACATCTGGGTACATGGTGAATGCATGCAAATGACTGGGCCCAGCTCCTGAATAATTCATCACCATCATTTTATTTACACAGGAAGAATGAAACTTGATTTGTTTGGCAGATTTTAAGCTACAGTTTCTGTTGATAAACTGAGCCCCTGGTGTGCAGGCAAAGGCACGGGGCAGTGGGAGGCACTCTGTGCAGGAGACAGCAGCCTTTATCTCGCCATGTTCCCTGATTCTTTAGAAAACAAATGTTTGATCTGGTCTGTTTTGAAGAGCCTGAGCCCTGCAATGGCACTTGCATATCTGTTTGCAAAGGGCATATCCCTCCCTTCTGCGCCCCTCCCATCCTGTCTAGGAGTGCCCTCCGCCTGCTCTTTTTTTTCAGGAAGGCTTTCATCCTCCCATTCCTGTTGCCTTGAGGAGCTGAGTAAGAGGATGGGGCGGTCCTGGGAGGAGGCAGGGTGGGCTCCTGGAGGACTTGGGGCTCCTGCCCCGCCCCTGGCTGCAGGAAGAGCGTGTAGGGCTGAGACTGTGGGAGCAGGTGGAGCGGGGCTGGGGCCACGACCTCAGGGAGTGCTGCCCTCCATGGGCCAGAGCCCTGCGGATGCTCGTGGAAACCACTCGGACTCCAGCCCCGTTCTTCCTGGGAAGGCTTCCAGCCAAGGAGGGGTCCCTCCTGCTTGAGGTTCTGTAGCTCTGCTTTCACACCATCAGACCTGCCCAGGTGCTGCCCCTCCAGCACTGGGTCCCTGAGGCCCTGGAACGCGGCCGCAAAATGAATGCCATGGCCAGGAGAGCCGAGAAGACGGGCACTGCATGGGCCACACCTACCCGAGGAGGGCTTGGGCCTGTGCCTCATGCTGGACAGACCCACCCCTGTCCATCTTTTGCCCTTTGTTCCACGTTCTTCCTCGGGCAGAGAGAAGACACCTGTGCAGCGCAGGCCCACGGTCGCCGGGTCCCCAGACCTCCGGTCTTTCTAGCACTCGGTCCATTTCTCCTTCCCCAGGACTCAGGCATCCCTACAGTCCTGGCTCTGTTTTTGACTCCCCTGTGAGCCTTCTCCTTTGCCCTCCTGCCCAACCCCAAGCAGTGTCTGTGTGGAGGCAGACTTATATCTCATTGTGTTCCCTGATCCTTTAGAAAACAAATGTGTGTTTGATCTGGTCTGCTCCGGGAGCCCAAACCTACACGAACGCACACGGTGAGAATCCCTCCTTCTCGGTGTGCGGCCTGCAGCTCAGTCTCAGGGGGCCCACTGAGTCCTGGCAGCCCCGGCATCGTGAGGTGGCTTTGTGGTGAGATTCGGGGTCCCCATGGGGGAAGTGCGAGGGCAGTGCATGCACATGGCAGCACTATTGAAATGTCACTGCATAAACTGCATGTACACACGCACACTCCTCTGCCCCCAGCCGCAGTGTTGACTCAGTCGTGGCAGTTCGCATGGAAGCCCTGTGCTCTCGCAGCCGTCTGTGGCCCTGGCCCACAAGAGGCTTGCGTGGCTGCAAGCACCCTGAATGCACACCTGGCGGGACACTGGGGGCTGGCAGTCAGTCAGCACTCCTCACACAGCTGGTCGACTCTGAAGGCCTCGCCTGGCACAGGGCAGGTGAGAGGCTCTGGCGGACACCAGGACACTGAGGCTGCTCTCAAAGCCTCACAGCTGCTCTGGCGTGAGCATTCAGAGGGCATGCCCCCCAGCATGAGAAACTCAAAGGCAGTTGGAAGTTACTTTGCCATGGGGACCACCTCTCAGCCAGACCCCTACCCAAGTGTGGGTATGTCTGTCATTCATCGCACCATCCCCAGCACGGCTGAGGTTTTGAAATGCCCATGCGAGCGACGCCCCCAGTGATAAAGCTGGTTGTCCGCAGCCACAGAGGCAGGGACTTTGGTCTGATTCCTTGCCTGGAATCCACTGTCAGGCTCAGCACATTTCACAGGAACATGGTAGCTGCAGCCAGAAACCACATTAGTTTCTTGATAAAACAATTAGGGGAGACAGCCAGCCTGCTGATCAGTTCATCAATTAACCCACCCCACATCTTCCGGACAAGACTGGGCACCCCATGAGATGGCACAAAATATACTGACCACTTCGGGGCGGATCCACAAGACTGTGAGAATTAGGCCTGGGCGTCAGATTCATTGAATCTTCCTCACCTCCCATGTCTTCCTCCGGGTTGATCAGAGAAGCATTTTTTTCTGCATTTGGTCCCGCTGTTGTCATTTTATATATTTTTAGGTTTGAAGAACATTAACAAAGTGGATATGAGGCTGTCAATTTCACTTCTTATCTATTTACCTTCTTTTTGCCAAGATAGCTACGTGGAATCACTCGCTATACTTGTTATTATTTCTAGTCTTTTAATGATACTAAGAAAAAATTTAGGTTTCACATGCCAAAAGAAAGTCTTTACTAGGAGTCATTGTTTGCTAATAGCTCCTGAAAAATAAATCTGTCTCTCAAAGCATAATTTTACTATCAACTCATTGACCTGAAATATTTCTGTGATCAAGATAAAAGCAGGCACGATGTAAGGATTTGTGGAAGTGCATTAACTCTTTCTCTTTCCTGAGCAACTCCATGCACTTTGGGTGGCAGTTCAGGAAGAGTACATACTTTCTTACCATGCAGAATTAAATTGCCTACAGAGAGGAGTAATTCATTAGCATTGCATGGCCGCAAGAACTGCCTCCATCTTTCTCTTAATGTAACTTTAACAGATCTTTAATCGACACTTCTTTGAAGTGCGAAAGGTAGAGTCCCTTGAAGATCCTGATGTGGGCAGTAGTTAATATCTTAATCTGAACATAGTCATTCAATCCAATACTCGTTTGGACTAAAGAGTGGATGTGGATCATTACCAATTAATACGAGAGTGTGAAAAGTGAGAATCTTGCACTTCCCAGCTCCATGTGAGTGGGAAACCGACGCAGGTTACCCTGGAGGACTCTGCTCAGGTGCCTGCAGACGAGCTCCAGACCAGCACTCAGAGAGGCGCTCGCAGGCTCCTTCCCCTTCCAACCTTGCCGTGTGGGGTGAGCTGTGGCTGTGGTGTGGGGGGTGTGACCCGGTGCCCGCCCCTGCCGCCCCCACCTGCAATCGGTGCCCTCCTGCCTGCCTGCAGAGTACTTCCCTGAAATAGCCCCGTACAGAACAGCTCGTTTCAACGTCTCAGGACGATGGCTGCGTGTTCTGTTACTTAGCAAATAGGTAAGGATGCCAGTGCTGAGTTGGTAAACAGTCTCCTGGGGAAAAAAATGATGTGTTTGTGGTGTTTGCCAATTTTTGTTGTGTAAATGTTCCCAACATGTTCTATGTCAACCTAGCAACACAATGTCCCCGATCATAGAGTTGGGAAAAGGTGTACAGAACCAAGTGTCATGAGCCAGTGCACGCGTGCTCCCCAGCAGAGCCCTGAGGGCACCGGTGCTTCGGTGGACGGGAGGTGAGAGGTGGATGCCTGGGGATCATGGCCCTCGCCCTCGGGGAGCACAGCGCATGTGTGACCGACCTTCCTCTCTACGGGACATCACCTAACACTGGAGAGAGGATCTCCCACAGGTGTTGTGGAAAACATACCTAGGGATATGTAGGTGGCTAGCCTTTGGTATAACTGCATGGCACGTATAACTGCATGGTACAAACAAATAAAATATAGAACCACAAAAAGCAAGTAGTGAAAAGACAAGGTTAACCTGTACTCAGCCAATCATCATTCTAGGGATTTTTCTAATAATTTTTTTAAAGAATTTAGCTAACTTAGAATGTATATGAAAAATAGGTGTTCAAAAACAGCTGAGGTAACTCTGGAAAAGAAAAGCAAACAGGGGTGATTCATTCTGCCAAAAATCAAGACAAAAGCCCACAGGCAGGAATGGCAGACAGGGCCATCCATGCCGGCTCGGCCGCAGAGAAGGACTGCCAAGGATGGACCCAGAATGCAGCCTGTGGGGTCTGCAGGGGCAGATGGAGGCACGTCATAGATATTTTTGACTCCTGGGAAGAGATTTGGGCTACTGTCCTTTCCTTGAGATGATTCAGAGTTTTCTACTAAGTTGTTCTGATCCTCACGGGCAAGAGATGCAACAGAGCCATTTGGTCTTAATGCTCGAAGACCCTCCTGATAGGACATCTCACACACGGAGTGGATGCCGTTCTGAGCAACAGTGAGAAAGGCATCTATATTTTCCTGACAAAGAGGGGGATGGGTGTAACAGAAATAGGAAAATAGAAAGAAAAGGAAAAACACCTTGAAAGGGCTTAAAACGCCATGTGACTCTTAATGAAGGTGCCGTACGGGCTCACAGGGTGGGTAACACTCATCATGAATCTTTGGAGGCAAAAGGCTTTTTGCTTCCCAAGTGCAGCCTTCATAAAGACTTCATGTACTCCTGTAGCTCAAGATATTGCTTCTGTCTATCACGGGGGAAACCTGGCCAACAGAATCTCTTATCGGTCAAACATATGAAGCCGGAGTCTTTCCTGGCCACTCCGATAATCGGCACTAGAGCGGAGGGTGGGCGGCCAACGCCGCACAGCAGTGGGCACAGATTGCCGGGTCTGAGTGGAGGCGCCAGGCTCCCTCAGCGGCCTGTGTGCTCAGTCACTGCTGCCTAGAAAAGCCACTTGTCCCATGATGATGTAACCCCACATCCATGTCCCAGGGAGGCAGCAGGCTTACTATTTTTAATAAATTTTATTAGTTCTGGGAACTTCCACAAGCCCGCTAACCATCAACACCCACATGTCTCCAGGCTGAGGGGCATCTCACAGCAGAGAAGACCTCCAAAAGAACTTGGTTTGTGCTCTGCTTTTTCATAGAAAATGAAATTTTTGTTATAACGAAGTGGAGAGGAGCAGCATTTGGTGCTGCTAAATTTCAGATGGGGCAGCTCCACGGCACATTTTCCAAGCCCCTGCACAGTCTCCGACCGAGTGGCCCCTCACCCCTGCCCCATGAGGCGGGCAGAGCAGTCGTCTGGCTCCTGCTTCTGAATCATCCTGGAAAACAGCCAGCAGTAAGACGAGCTCTCTGGGCGCCTTGAGGGCCTCCACTCTGGTGTTTCCATTATTATTACCATGGGGCGCACATGTCCACCTGGCCCTTGAGATCCAAGGGGGATGATGAGAGACACAAGGAGGGATGGCCCTCCAGCCCAACCTGGCACAGAGCAGGGTACCCAGCTGACCCACGGACGCAGGAGAGAGCCTCTTCACCAAGATCACATGTCCACCTTGGCTCTGCAGCCCCAGCCAGCCTGCAGGTCGTATGAGCCACAGCATGCTTGAGGTGCCAAGCTGTGAGGTCTGGAGCAGTCTGTCATGCAGCTCATGTGGTAAGAATACTGGAAGGGCAGAGCAGCCATTGACCACTGTCACTAGCACACCCCCAAGGGGTCTCTAAGACCAGGTCAAAGTATCACCTTGGTTGCTTAAAAGCATCTTGCTTCACCATGTTTGCAAACTGTGTTTACACCCAGTTTAGGTGTCAGGGGATCTAGTTTCCCTAAGGGACGTGACTGCAGTGGCCAGGGCAGGGCACAGACACTCTCCCCAGCCTGAGTGATGGGGAGGCCCCCCAAGATGCAAGGGCTACTCAGATGCGTCACCTGAGCAGAGCCCAGGATGATGGCCGGGGACCTCTGCAGGGCAAGGAGTTCAAAAGGCCCTTCAGAGAGAAGGGATGGCAGGTGGACAGGAGAGCCAAGTGTCTGGGCCCCCTGAGTGCATGAGCTCAGCAAGAGCCCTGGTGCCTGTCCTCAGGGAACCAGTGGGAGATCCAGGCCATGTGCTCAGGGGCCGAGCAGGCAAAAACTGCATTTCAAATACTCTTTATTTAACATCTTCAGTGAAATGTAATTCACACACCACACAAACCACCCATTTAAAGCTCACAACCTACTGGCTTTGGTGTGCTCACGGAGCCATGCAGCCGTCAGCACTCAGCTTTAGGACATTTTGACCTCCCAGGAAGCCCACGCACCTTAGCAGTCACCCCCATTCCCCTGCACCCCTGCCCCTGGCTGCCACCCTTCCACTTTCTGTCTGTAAAGATTTGCTTCTCCCCAGAGATTTTCAGGAAGATGGCAGCATAAGCAGGGCGGCGGAAATCTCCTCACAAAACCATATGAATTTATGAAAATACAGCAAATACAACTATTCCTAAAAGAGAGACCAGAAGATACAGGACGACACCAGCCTGCATCTACACCTGAGAGGACTCGGCACCCGGCGAGGTGGGTAAGATACGGAGCCGCGACCCAGTGAGACCCGAGCACTCCCCCACCCCAGCGCACCGGTGGGAGGAGAGGATTCAGAGCCGGGAGGGAGTGGAAGTACACACCGCGAAATAACCAACCCTGGTGATCTGCGCCGGAGGCGCTGACACACATCACGCGGTGTAGTGGAGACTGGAGACAGAAGGTGCAGGTTTTGAGCTGGGAATGCGACCAGGTCCTTGCAGCAGGCTCCCACGGACAAAAGAAAAGCGCGCGCTTTTTTTTTTAGCGGTCTTAAAGAGACAAGAGCCCAGGATCGTCCCAGCACACTCAGCCCAGCAGGCTGGGAGTCCTGGGGAATTTCAGACCCCTTGGCTGGCAACTGGGAAAAAGTAGCCGCACTGAAACTTCGCATAGAGAACAACAACCTCCCATTCATTCCCGCCCCAGCCAGAGCTACAAAGGGCCCAGCACAGCGGCATGGCCATCTCTGCAGAAAAGTGGAGCAACAGCGCCACTTACAGCATCCCCACAGAATCTACTCCTGGTGGGCATTTCCTTCCTTCCTTCCTTCCTCCCTCCCTCCCTCCCTTTCTTCTTTCTTTTCCTTCTTTCTTTTTTTTTTCTCTTTTCTCTATTTTCTTTTTTTTTTCTTTTTAAAAGTCTTAAAGAGCCCGGCTGACATATGTGGCACCTGCCAGTGACGACTTCTATCGCCATGAAAAGACAGAGGAATATGGTACAAACAAAACTCACCAGAACCCAGACAACACCAGAGAAGGAATCTGAAGGGATGAAAATGCACAAGCTTCCTGAAAAAGAATTCAGAACAAAAGTCATAACCATACTGATGGATCTACACAGAAATATGCAAGAGCTGAGAAAGGAAGTAAGGGAAGTAAGGAAAGACGATGCAGAATTGCAACAAGCGATCAACGGGCTTAGCAGCAGACTGGACGAGATGCAAGAGACTGTTAATGGAATAGAAATCAGAGAACAGGAATACAGAGCAGCTGACGCAGAGAGAGATAAAAGGATCTCTAGGAATGAAAGAATATTAAGAGAACTCTGTAACCAATCCAAACGGAACAATATTCGCATTATAGGAGTACCAGAGGAAGAAGAGAGAGAAAAAGGGATAGAAAGTGTCTTTGAAGAAATAATTGCGGATAGAAAGTGTCTTTGAAGAAATAATTGCTGAAAACTTTCCCATGCTGCGGAAGGAAATAGTCTCTCAGTCCACGGAAGCTCACAGATCTCCCAACACAAGGGACCCAAGGAAGACAACACCAAGACACATAATAATTAAAATGGCAAAGATCAAAGATAAAGACAGAGTATTAAAGGCAGCTAGAGAGAGAAAAAAGATCACCTACAAAGGAAAACCCATCAGATGATCATCAGACTTCTCAACAGAAACCTTACAGGCCTGAAGAGAATGGCATGATATATTTAACATTAATGAAACAGAAGGGCCTCGAACCAAGAACATTGTATCCAGCACGATTATCAGTTAAATATGACAGAAGGATTAAACAATTTCCAGACAAATGAAAGCTGAAAGAGTTTGCCTCATAAGCCACCACAACAGGATATCTTACACAGACTGCTCTAGAGGGAAGCACCCCTAAGGTTAAAAAGATGTCACCAGAGAAAATAAAATCATAGCAAAGAAAGAAGAACATACAAATACTACCTAAAGGCAAAGAATAAAACACCTATTATAGAAAGAATGGAGGAGGAAGAATAAGAAGGGAGAGAAATAAAGAAACATCAGACTGTGTTTACAATAACTTAACAAGAAAGTTAAGTTAGATTGTTTGATAGTAAAGAAGCAACCCTTGAACCTTTGGTAACCACGAATCTAAAGCCAGCAATGGCAATAAGTACATATCTATCGATAATCACCCTAAATGTAAATGGACTGAATGCACCAATCAAAAGACACAGAGTAACAGAATGGACAAAAAAGCAAGACCCATCTATATGCTGCTTACAAGAGACTCACCTCAAACCCAAAGATATACACAGACTAAAAGTGAAGGGATGGAAAAAGATATTTCATGCAAAGAACAAGGAGAAAAAAGTAGGTGTTGCAGTACTTGTATCAGACAAAATAGACTTCAAAATGAAGAAAGTAGCAAGAGATAAAGAAGGACATTACATAATGATAAAGGGGTCAATCCAACAAGAAGATATAACCAGTATAAACATATATGCACCCAACACAGGAGCGCCAGCATATGTGAAACAAATACTAACAGAATTAAAGAAGGAAATAGAAAGCGATGCATTCATTTTAGGCGACTTCAACACACCACTCACTCCAAAGGACAGATCAACCAGACAGAAAATAAGTAAAGACACAGAGGCACTGAACAACACACTAGAACAGATGGACCTAACACACATCTACAGAACTCTGCACCCAAAAGCAACAGGATACACATTCTTCTCAAGTGCATATGGAACATTTTCCAGAATAGACCACATACTAGGCCACAAAAAGAATCTCAATAAATTCAAAAATATTGAAATCCTACCAACCAACTTCTCAGATCACAAATGTATAACACTAGAAATAAATTTTAGAAAGAAATCAAAAAGGCTCACAAATACATGGAGACTTAACAACATTCTCCTAATTAATCCATGGGTTAATGACCAAATCAAAACAGAAAACAAAGAATATATGGAGACTAATGACAACAACAACACAAAGCCACAACTTCTGTGGGACACAGCAAAGGCAGTTCTAAGAGGAAAGTATGTTGCAATCCAGGCCTATTAAAGAAGGAAGAACATTCCCAAATGAATAGACTAAAGACACAATTACTGAAATTGGAAAAAAGAAGAGCAATTGAGGCCCAAAGTCACCAGAAGGAGGGACATAATAAAGATCCGAGAAGAAATAAATAAAATTGAGAAGAATAAAACAATAGAAAAAATCAATGAAACCAGGAGCTGGTTCTTTGAAAAAAATAAACAAAATAGATAAACCCCTAGCCAGACTCATTAAGAGAAAAAAAGAATCTACACACATAAACACAATCAGATATGAGAACGGAAAAATCACGACGGACCCCACAGAAATACAAAGAATTATAAGAGAATATTATGAGAATATATACGCTAACAAGCTGGAAAACATAGAAAAAATAGATGACTTCTTAGAAAAATTCAACCTTCCAAGACTGACCAAGCAAGAAACAGAAAAACTAAACAGACCGATCACCAGCAATGAAATTGAATCGGTAATCAAAAAATTACCTAAGAACAAAACCCCCAGACCAGATGGATTCACCTCTGAATTCTACCAGACATATAGAGAAGAAATAACACCCATTCTCCTTAAAGTTTTTCAAAAAATAGAGGAGGAGGGAATACTTCCAAACTCATTCTATGAAGCCAGCATCACTCTAATACCAAAACTGGGCAAAGACCTCACCAAAAAAGAAAATTACAGACCAATATCCCTGATGAATACAGATGCAAAAATACTCAACAAATTATTAGCAAACCGAATTCAAAAATACATCAAGAGGATCATACACCATGATCAAGTGGGATTCATCCCAGGCATGCAAGGATGGTACAACATTCGAAAATGCATCAACATCATCCACCACATCAACAAAAAGAAGAACAAAAACCACATGATCATCTCCATAGATGCTGAAAAAGCATTTGACAAAATTCAGCATCCATTCATGATCAAAACTCTCAACAAAATGGGTATAGAGGGCAAGTACCTCAACATCATAAAGGCCATATATGACAAACCCACAGCCAACATCATACTTAACAGCGAGACACTGAAAGCTTTTCATCTAAGATCGGGAACAAGACAGGGATGCCCACTCTCTCCACTGTTATTCAGCATGGTACTGTAGGTCCCAGCCATGGCAATCAGACAAAACAAAGACATACAAGGCATCCAGATTGGTAAAGAAGAAGTCAAATTGTCACTATTTGCAGATGACATGATACTGTACATAAAAAACCCTAAAGACTCCATTCCAAAACTACTAGAACTAATATCTGAATTCAGCAAAGTTGCAGGATACAAAATTAACACACAGAAATCTGTTGCTTTCCTATACACTAATGATGAACTAACAGAAAGAGAAATCAGAAAAATAATTCCATTCACAATTGCATCAAAAAGAATAAAATACCTAGGAATAAACCTAACGAAGGAAGTGAAAGACCTGTACTCTGAAAACTACAAGACACTCCTAAGAGAAATTAAAGAGGACACTACCAAATGGAAATGCATCCCATGCTCTTGGCTAGGAAGAATAAATATTGTCAAAATGGCTATACTACCTAAAGCAATCTACAGATTCAATGCAATCCCTATCAAACTACCAACAGCTTTCTTCAATGAACTGGAACAAATAATTCTAAAATTCATATGGAACCACAAAAGACCCCGAATAGCCAAAGCAATCCTGAGAAGGAGGAATAAACAGGGGGAATTACGCTCCCTGACTTCAAGCTCTACTACAAAGCCACAGTAATCAAGACAATTTGGTATTGGCACAAAAACAGACCCACAGACCTGTGGAACAGAATAGAAAATCCAAACATTAACCCAAATATATACAGTCAATTAATATTTGATAAAGGAGCCTTGGATATACAATTGGGAGATGACAGCCTCTTCAGCAGCTGGTGTTGGAAAAACTAGACAGCTACATGTAAGAGAATGAAACTGGACTACTGTCTAGCCCCATACACAAAGGTAAACTCAAGGTGGATCAAACACCTGAATGTAAGTCATGAAACCATAAAACTTTTAGAAAAAACCATAGGCAAAATTCTCTTGGACATAAACATGAGCGACTTCATGAACATATCTCCCCAGGCAAGGGAAACAAAAGCAAAAATGAACAAGTGGGACTATATCAAGTTGAAAAGCTTCTGTACAGCAAAGGACACCATCAGTAGAACAAAAAGACATCCTACAGTATGGGAGAATATATTCATAAATGACATATCCTATAAGGGGTTGGCATCCAAAACATATAAAGAACACATGCACCTCAACAAACAAAAAGCAAATAATCCAATTAAAAATGGGCAGAGGACATGAATAGACACTTCTCCAAAGAAGAAATTCAGATGGCCAACAGGCACCTGAAAAGATGCTCCACATTGTTAATCATCAGAGAAATGCAGATTAAAACCACAATGAGATATCACCTCACACCAGTGAGGATGGCCAACATCCAAAACACAAACAACAACAAATGTTGGCGAGGATGTGGAGAAAAGGGAACCCTCCTACACTGCTGGTGGGACTGCAAATTAGTTCAACCATTGTGGAAAGCAGTATGGAGGTTCCTCAAAAAACTCAAAATAGAAATACCATTTGACCCAGGAATTCCACTCCTAGGAATTTACCCTAAGAATGCAGCAGCCCAGTTTGAAAAAGACATATGCACCCCTATGTTTATCACGGCACTATTTACAATAGCCAAGAAATGGAAGCAACCTAAGTGTCCATCAGTAGATGAATGGATAAAGAAGAGGTGGTACATATACACAATGGAATATTATTCAGCCATAAGAAGAAAACAAATCCTACCATTTGCAACAACATGGATGGAGCTAGAGGGTATTATGCTCAGTGAAATAAGCCAAGCCGAAAAAGACAAGTATCAAATGATTTCACTCATATGTGGAGTATAAGAACAAAGAAAAAAACTGAAGGAACAAAACAGCATCAGACTCACAGAACCCAAGAACAGACTAATAATTACCAAAGGGAAAGGGACTGGGGAAGATGGGTGGGAAGAGAGGGATAAGGGGGAAAAAGGGGCATTACGATTAGCAGATGCAATGTGGGGGGGACATGGGGAGGGCTGTACAACTCAGAGAAGAAAAGTAGTGATTCTATAGCATCTCACTACGCTGATGGACAGTGACCGTAATGGGGTATGTCAGGGGGACCTGATGAAGGGGGTAGTTTAATAACCATAATATTGCACATGTAATTGTAGATTAATGATACCAAAATAAATTTTAAGAAAAGATTTGCTTCTCCTGTACAGTCATGCAAATGGAGCCCAACAATAGACACACCCCCTGACGGAGCCCACTCGGTACAGGCTACGGTGGACACCCCTGTGCCCCTAAGCCAGAGCAGAGGGGAAGAGAGGCTTCACGCAGCTGGGGGACTTGAATTTGTCACCAGGCATGTACTCTTGAAAATCCCTAAAATCACCAGTTTTCTTGTGTATGAGTTACCTATTGCCACGTAAAAAATTATCTTGAGACTTAGAGGTTTAAACAATAATTATTATTGTCTCACACTGTTTTCAGGAGTGGGGTCTAGGGGTGGGTCAGCTGTCTCCCAGGGTCCGTGTGCGCTGTGGTCATTCTGAGGTTGGGCCGGGGGCCTGCCCATGATTGATAGCAGGGATAGGTCCTCACGGGGTCTGTGACTCAGGCCTCAGCTGCTCTTGGCTACTGGCCGGAGGCTTCCCTGGTCCTTCCTGCATGGTCTCTCCACAGGGCTGCTCACAGCAGAGAGTGAGCCAGGTCACACGGCACCAAAGCCACGGTCCCTCTGTGGCCTAGTCCCAAAAGTACAGGCCCTTTATGTCTGCCCTATTCTAGGCATTATAAATGGGCCACAAGATTCAGCCCAAACTCCAGGGCAGGTGTGATGTGAGGACGTGAATCCCAGGAGGCAGTCATCAGCTCCATCCGAGAGGCTGTCACCATGTGGTGAGCAGCAACGCAACGTGGTGACAGGACGCTCACCTGACAACAGGCATCTGGCACCAAGACCAACTGAGAGGGCACCAGGCTCAGGCACTATTCTGACTGTATATGTGTATACGTATATATGCACATACACACATATACCTGTGTGTGTGTAGCTGCTGTTAGGAAATAATTCTGGAAGACAGAGGTGGGGTGGAGGAGAAAGGGATGGGTATGGAGAAACCACTCAGAGGGAACGGCCCTGGTGAGCAATACGAAACATGCTTGGGCAGGAGAAGTGGATGGAAGGGAGTATCTGAAAGGTGTTTCATGTCTCCAGAAGGCAGAGCTGGTGATGGACGCATTAGATCTGGAGGGAAGATGACCAGGACTTAGATTTCTCTGGCTGCTCCCACATGAACTCTGGGCAGCGCCGACCAAGCCAGTCTGCACGGGGAGCACAGGCGTCGCTTGTCTGCCCAGGAATCCACCAGGGGCCCCTCCACATGTGGCCTGTGCAGACCTCTCAGCAGAGCAGGGCCGAGTTCAGGGGACCAGCAGATCCACATCACGGGGCAGACACAAGGAGCCGAAGATCAGGCCACCCGCTCCCTTGAGAAAACTGCTCAGCAGTGGGACAGTTAGGGCCGTCTCATTTCCTTTTAAGGCAGGACCCCCTTTGTGAAAGGGGTGTCGTGTGCCTGTGCTTATCATGCTATGATTCATGCAAGACATTCCCAGGGTCTGGAGCAAGAACGGAGGGATGGAGAGGGAGAGAGCTCCAGAGGCCCTCCTCCCAACATCCCCGCGTGGCTCTGCTCCTGCCTGTCTGTCTGCGGGCTGGGGTCTCTCCACCAGGCATGCCTCCAGTCCCCCAGCCCGCACCCCAGCCCTGGGAAAGTGCCGAAAGCTGTGCATTTGCCCCTCAGGATTGAACACATTTGAGGGCTGTTTTCCTCTTCTGTCGAGATGTTCACAGTGCCGGAACTCTGGTTTGTAATAATTATTTCTCCCTAGTGAAGAATTCTCTGATCTCATTAAGGATAGGATTTTGACAGTATCCATAATAGTTAGATGCAAATTTGGGAAAATGGGTCTAAAAAGCTTCTGTGTTATGATCTCCACTTAATCCCTGACTCAGTACGTGGTGGTTCGAACGCCCACTCCACCTGGTACAGCGACCTCTGTGCCCGTCACATAGTCCTCGCTGTGCCCTAGACATCACATGACGGGTTCCCACAGGTTCAAGGAAACAGCTTCCAGGTGATGGTCCGGAACGAGCACCCTTTATACCCGTGTATGGTATTCACTGTCTGCTGGCCCCAGGGTATTCTGCGTGCCTCCCGCAGAGAGCGGGAAGAAACGCAGAAACGACCCCATGGTCTGGCCGGCACGGCCCAGGAGGTGAGCGGGCCCCAGTTCTCAGAATCACTCAGAAAGGCCTGAGCCTCCCAATTCAGTCCCTGGGCAGCACCAGGACCAGGACCAGGACCCAACTGCAGAACGCAGCTCCACACAGCACGGCTCCAATTCACAAGTGGCCACAGGTCTGACAGCCTGTTCTTCTCTGAAACAAGCTTCAAGTTTGTATTATTAGCATGTTTATTTATATCTAGGCCACTGATGCCCCAAAATGAAAATGTATTTAACAGAAATCAAAAGAGCAGAGACCCCTCCCAGCCCTGGACGTGGGGGCTGCGGAGGGCAGCAGAGGCCCAAGTGGTTGGGCCCAGAGGGAAAGCCAAGCCAGGCCCGCCGAGGCGTGTCACCTGGTGCCCCGACAGCGGAGGGACAAGGGGCACATGCCAGGCCACTTGGCAGTTGGGCTCGAGGGAGGGAAGCAGAGGCCACCAACATGGGCCTAATCCTGGCAGTGAGCATGGAGGGGATTCTTCCTGTAAGCTCACCATGGCAGTTTCACAGCACAGAGGTATGCTGCAGTAAGACTGTTTTTTACATCCTTGATTTAGAAAATGAAATCCTGCAAACAACGTGTTAAGCTTGGGGGCACATGTCCAAGTTGCTATTTAATAAAGTCTTGACATCAGTGAGGCAGAATTCACTTTGATTCCCTCAGCGGGGCTCTGACCCGCCATTCTAATGGAGCCTTCTCCCCCTCCCCTTTCAGCACCGCACCCTCCCTCCCCCCGCCCCGAGCAAATCTCCTTGAACCCCACACAAACCCGAGGATCACCTGGTCACCAGTAGGGCCTGCTCTGGCAGATTGAGGATGACGCATTTGCTTTGACACTCACTGCATGACAAGTGGGTCTCCAGTCCGTCCCCTTCAACCTGGGCAGGCACTGCCATCACTGCAGGCAACAGAATATAATGGGGGGGGGGGGCTGGGTCAGGCCCCAGGAAATCGACAGCACTTACTTGCTGTCTCTTGGGACGCTCCCCCAGCAAGAAGCCAGCTGCCGTATTAAACACCTGCCTGCCCTAAGCCAGCATGCCCTGAGGAAGCCCGTGTCAGCCCAGAGAGGCCCTGTGGGGAGGGGGCAATGATGGCTAGCCCCCAGCCACCCCAGGCACCCCAGCCCCAGGCCAGGCACATCCTGGACGTTCCGGCCCCAGCCACACCACATGGAGAATCAGAGCCACGGACACAGGAGCCCCATTGACAGGACCCAGCCAACTCCCGGCCCACAAACCACTCCAGCGAGACACCAGGCTATGCTGTGTCCAAATTCTGGAACCCCAGAATTGTAAGCCTAATTAAAGGTTCCCACTTGACACCAGTAACCTTTGTTTATTTGTTTTATGCACTGGTACCTAACCAGAAGTGACATATCAAAGTTACATTCTACCTGTAGGTCTTCCAGCCAGTTGTTAGAGCTATCTGGGGCTACCTCCACCCCCATGCACACCAAGAAAATATACCTACATGGTGAGAGATGGAGAGAGAGGGGAGACAGGATACAGAGAGAGAAGGGGGTAGGGAGCCAGAAAGTAAGAGATTGGCTAGATGGGTATTTGGGGAACAAATGAACAGATAAAAGGGAGAAAGTTAAACGCCAGTGCCACATAAAGAGAGGTCCCTTGTCTGCAGGCCGATCACTCGGGGAGACCTGTCCTCTCACCACACGTAACACAACACTGGGCTGTACCTCCAAAGAAAGCTGGTCGGTTCAAATCAGCATTTGTTCCTTAAGAAAGCATTGCTGTCCCCCCACCGCCACGGACTGGCAGAGTCCCCCCCACTCAGGAGGGGGTGTCTCCGTCACAGGCAGAGGCGTGTCAGCGACCTCCGTAGACCAAACACTCTTGCTTGGTGGCTGAGAACAGCGAGTGGGCAGCCCAGGAAGCCGCAGGGATGCCCTGGCCCCTGCTCTCTGCAGCAGGCTTGGCCTGGGAGGCTGAGGCTGCCAGGGGGTGCAGGATACTGCCGGGACCGTGTCCACTTGCCGATGACAGCCGGTGCCACAGTGAGAGCTCTCCTGATGGAAATTTACACTCTATTTTTATTGGTATATCTACAGCAAATTATTTTATATTTGATCTTGTCATACCAAGTAAACTTGCACAATGTGGTCAAGGGCTCCCACAGCCTGCTATGCTGTGGTACAGGCTGTGGGAGGGCCAAGCTGCCAGCCCAGAGCTCCAGGGAAGTGAAACCCTCACAGCTTCCACAGTTCCAGGGCTCTGTCTGAGGCTTGGGGCCAAGTGCTGGCAGGCACTGTGCTTCACAGCACAGCATATTCATCTCGGAATTCCTCTAGCTACGTGTCAGTGGGCAATGCAGAATTTCCATGGAAGGTTGCATTAAACCAAGCATGCTAAGTGAAGGGGAGAGCCTCGATCTGTCAGGAGCACAAGGTGCCTGTGTCACTCGGATGTGAAAAGGCTCAGCCAAGGGCCACCTCATGAGCTGCCTGCATGGTCATTCTGTCACAGAGGGCTTTCGTCCTCCTCACCGTTCACGTCCAGAGTCAAGAGATGAAGTGCTGGGTGTCAGTGGGATGCTCCCCTCTCCCCAAGACTGGAGGCCCTGGACCCTGGGACAGGCCCACTGTATCACAGGGCATTACTAACACCCTGCTGCTTTCTGTTACCTGCCACCTGACAGTGGCCCTGCACCTTACAGGACTGAGGGGAGCCGCAGGCCCCTCAGAGCCACCAGTCCTTGTCCAGACGCCCACAGTTGCTGTCAGAAAGGGACTGAAACCCAGCTCCCTGCAGCCTGCCGTGGGGTCTGAGCACTGTCACCGCCTGGGGGCTCAGTGGCCTGGCAGTCAAGGTCCCATGGCCTGACTCAACTCAGGTTGTCGCCTCTTTTCATGCACCACCTTTTTCCACCAAATTAATCCTTCATAAGCCATCCGCCCACTGGATCACCATCATCTGCCATCCTGGAAGACTCCATTACATGACTAAGTTGTGCATGGCTGACATCCACCCTTTCACCTATTTCTAGTCACTCACCCACTCTCTTTAACATATGGCTTGGGCGTTAGGCATTTGGACCCTCCCTGTGCATGCCCCCTCAGTCCTGCTCTGCTGCACCAAGGGCCCCCGCCCAGTGCTCTGGGAGCCTCTTGGATGCTGAACAAAGGGGCCTCCAGAGACAGAGCCAACCTCCCAGGAAGGGTCTGGGCAGTTGGCCTTGGCTGCATGGGAGCAAAGCCAGATCCCAAAATCAGGGGAATGCACATTTTGATCTTTCTTGTCTATTTCCACAAAGTTTCCTGCCCCACTGAGAAGTTAGTCCCTCTACCCAGTTGTGCCCCCACAGGGAAGGTGATGTGTGCCAGTGGCCAGAACACATGCTGGTTGGCAGAGAACTCATCTTTGGAGAGGCGTGGGCACCTGCCCAAGGCGGGTCACTGGAGGACCCTTTCCCCCCACATTCTCCTGAATCGGAAGTGATGATAGAACTTAGGTCACATTCATCTCAATTTTAGTCAAATACCAAGAGATGCACCTTTACTGCTCTGTCTCCACTGGTTCATCCGCCATTCACTCCAAGCTGGGTCCTGTCGGCCTTGCTTCCTCGCCACCCATCAAAGCAGTCACCGTTGAAATCACAATGACAGTGACGTTCTGATGAGCGTCTTCAGTGTCCACAGTACTCAGGGCGGACCTCCCTATGGGGAGGCTCTCTTCCTGGGGTGCCGTAACACTGCCTGTCTTCCTACGCAGTCTTGGCTGGTCTGTTTCCACTCAGACTCCCCCTCCTCCACCAGGCTACTAAGTATCAGGATCTCAAGGCCCCTTCTCTCTGTTTACATCCTTTCTCCAGGAAATCCCATTGGTGTCCCCGGCTTTAACTGCCACCTACAGTCTAATCATCAATTTGTATCTCCACCCAGACTTTTCCTCTATGTTCCAAACCCACACACGTTGACCTACAGACATCCCTTCATGCATGTGGCATAGATGCCCAAACTCAACACAGCCAAAAACTAACTAGTGATCTTCTGCAGCTCTGCTCCTCCCAGCACGCCTTTCCTTAGGAGCCAGAACCACTGTCCGGTCAGCATGCAAAGCAGACTCTAAAACCCGTCCAGCCCACCATCTCTCCTCCAGCTGCCCCCAAAGGCCATCCTGCACCCAGCTCTGGAGACTTTACCTCCCAAGTCTCCCCCTTACAGGTCCCCCTCATCCTTGTCCCAGCGGCCCCCTCGCCTGCCCCTGTGGGGGTCCTCTCCTCTCTGACCAACCGCATCTGCTCTGGTCCCTCCTGACCCAACAGGGCAATATTTTAAAAAGTCAAAACTGATGATTTTGCCTCCCTGCCTAAAATCCTTCCCATTCGGAGGGACTGTAAAATGACTCCCTGTTGCCCCTAGGATGAAGACCACACCTCTTGGCCATTAGGCCGCGCACGTCCTCGTGCCTCCTGGGAAATCATTCCCTCATTCACGGGCTTGTGGCAGGAGGAACGCAGCCCTCGGCAAGCCGCTCGGGTGGCGATCCGGCCATGCCTGCCTTCACCCACAGGCTCTAGCCCTCACGACGTCTCTTCCGCTCATTTTTGATCTCTGTTCCCAGCATTATGCCTGGTCCAGAATTAGTGTTCAAACAATACTTATGAGCAAAAGAATTAATAATTAAATTTTGAACATTTCACCATTTATATATTTCATCCCAATCCAAGGTACACCAAACCTGAGAACTAGAACCAGGTCCATGCCAGACACCCCAGAGAAGGAATTTGAGAGGCAGCTGGGGTGACGTCTCTGTGAAGAGCAAAAGCTCAACCCTGCTCTTTGCCAGAGCCATCACGAGTCACTGCCTGCCGGGCCACAGCAAGCCACCTCCATCGAGAGGACTCTGGAGAGCCCAGCTTCCATTCCTTCCTCTGTGCCAATCGCACGTGGCCCAGGTCTAGACTGGGAGTGGTGCTTGTCTTCCCGGGCCTCGTGAGTCACACACCTTGCCTCTGGATCCCAGAATGGATTCCGATGTCTTGCTACTGTCCAGTGCACTCTCACACTTTCTATTTATCTCCCTTTAAGTGCAGCTGAATCGTCTACCTCACCAGGTCTGAAATTGTGCTTTACAACTGGAAAGTTTATAAGGACAGAGGAGAATCTGACAGTAAATTTGTGGCTTAGCCTAAGATTTGGTTGGTTAAACCAAGACCACATTTGCTTTCATAAGAGCAGCTGACTCAGACATGGGGTCTAGATGTGTGAGTGGGGGCCCTGGGTGATTGGGGCAAGGTGGATTCAACAGGGAGGAGAGAGGGCAGCATCTGGAGGGGCCGGAATCCAGCCAGCACAGAAGAGCGAAGATGCCCGACACTCCAACACCCACAAAGCCCTGGGCCCGTGGACAAGGAGGTTCTATCACAGATGGGCTCCAGATGCGGTTCAAGCGTCTTCCACTCATCTTCCTGGGAGCTGGATAGTAGCACCCAATGGTCAGGCTCCCTCTGGCTGCAGCTGTTATAAAGACAACCAAGCAGAAAGCTGGGCTGTGTGTCTTTGAGCACCCACTCTCCTTTAATTTCTACTCCGCAGTAAGGAGCATGCAGGTAAGAAAGGGTGGGAGAAGCGGGTGGGAGGGGGAAAGGTGGGCCAAAGAGGAAAGCGATGGCCAGATCTGGCCCTGGACCACGGACGCCCTGCCTCCGTGACCCGTGGCCAGCAGAGGTGGTTTGGGGGCACAAAGATCATCCACAAATCATACTCTGATCTGTATTTCTTTTGTACTTTTTGGCTAATAGAACATGAGACGAATACCAAAGGGCACAAGCAAATGCCTGTGCTCTCTGTCTCAGCCACTCGATCCAGCCGGTTCTCCTAATGAACATGTCAGCACAACCATCCATTAAAGGCCTGGCACTTTCTATGAGTGGTAATAGGACATTTTGCCTCTCATCTGAAGACTTTAGCCCTGAAAAAGGCAGCCGAGCTTGCCCCGATTTCTCTGCAGGGCCCCACACTGTACGAGCGCAGTCAGAGCTGCAGCGTGAGGCACCCCAAGACAGCAAGGGTGCCCCCCACCTGATGGCACAGACAGAGCCCCCAGAGCAGGAGCACGTCCTCGGGGAGGCCCGTCGGCTCTCCATGGGAGAAAAGGATGGGAAGTCGTTGTTGCCAAGGATATAAGAATCTTCAAAGGCCATCCTGATACAGTATTTTGACAGATACTTGTTTCCAAGAAAAGTAACGAATTTCATAAGGGAAACAGATTGAAGAATTAAATGGACAGAGTGCTTCTGAGTGGGGGTCCTGGGACCACCTTCCCTGAGTGACGATGCTCTCTGCTGCAGTGTGCGGTCCAGGCAGGAGCCCCCTCCAGCCCCTCCGAGCCTACCTGGGTGGGGACAGACCCCTGCCAGTGGCCCCTGGGGCAGGGGAGAAAGGGATGTCCACAACACCTGGACCAGAGCCAAGGAAAGACTGTGCTTGGGATTTCTCAGAGCAAGGTACGTTTCCAGTTTCTTCTTTATTGGATTGCAATTCCCATACTGATCCACAGTGATACCACAGACATCACCATCCATTGCCCTTTACCTAGCACTGTGAAGTTGGCGGGGTTCTCATAAATTATACTCGTTTACGTGATAAAAGCAGAGACAGGATTCCACTTTGGGCTGGAAGCTCCTCTTGGTCCACAGAGGACGTTTTTGTATGGTCTGCTCACCTGGCCTCTATTGATAAGGTCTTTCATTCCATTTTAGTTTGCAGAAGGTGTATCTAAAGACTGAGTCATGCTCCTTAAAAATGAAAACCATGTTCGGGTCAGCTCTCGTTTGCCATCTTCCTGGATCTTCTCGGAGCAGCAGCACGCACGTCGCTGCTTTGCCCGTGGCCAACTGAGCCACTCTGTCAGCAGGTCCCAAACCCTGCACCCCTTCATTCATTGCCAGGAGGAGCCGTGTTCATCAGCCCATGTGACGGCTCTAGGACTGACACTGGCACTTCCAGTGGGCTGGGCTCCCACCACTGTGGATTCTGATAGTTTGGTCAATGATCTGATCACAAATTTTGTCTGCTGAGGCCACAACGCATGTAATGGAAACTCTCAGGGGTGGCAGAGCCCAAGTTGGGGGCTATACAGCCTCTGGGTTTGGGTTGCCCGGCACTGGGTTGTGCTCAAGAATCTACCACAGGTCAGGTCGTGGATTAAGACAACCTTTACTGTATTTCTTTCTTGGTTTAAATTCAAAATCCGCATTCACATGGTTACCTGAAGCAACAAAGATCGACTGGTTTGCATTTGTAGAATTTCACTAAAAATCTGCCTTGAGTTTTCTGAGTCAACCCCTGCTATCATCAGAAATAGGTCTAAGAAAGAATGTCCCAACTCGACTGGTCAGGGCCCTTCCACCCTGGGGGCTTGAAGGCAGACTGCCTCCCATCTGACCCGCTAGGCAGGGGTCTCCCAGTTTTCAGTTGCATTGGGACACCTGGCACAGGGCCTCCAGGACCCTTCCCAGATGATTAAGACATTGATGAGTTTTCAAGAGAAACAGGCATTTCTCTTTTGAAAGATATAATTTTAACAAATGTGTTAAAACTGAGTTACATATGGTTTACACACACATAAATGTATCTGCAATTTATGCCAAGGGAACCAGAGAAAATGTAGTCTATAAATCTCTCATGTTTAGCCTTCTGTAAACAAAATATATAGTAGTAGATATGACCATAAAATTAGACCCAGGTTCTTAAAGTTCTTTTTAAGGTGTGGATGTAACACTAATGCCAGTGGCTTACTTTACAATATAGCAAAAATACTTCATTGGGAAACCTGTGCTTGTTCTAGAGGTGTGTCAGTTATCAAAACTCATCCCTCAGACCTAAAAGAGGGAAAGAGGCCACTGAAGGAAACAGCAACTGTCTGGGGCCCGGGGCCATTCTTCTAATGTCCAAAAGCTAGGTCCAGTGCCTGCCTGAGACATTTCCACTTAACCAGTAGTAATAGAGGTTCTGAGTTTTTAAGTGTTTTATTAATCACTATTCTGTGATTTCACAATTTCCCTTGGATTGTGATGTGAAGATGAAATAAGAATGGGATACGAAACATGGAAAATTAGAAGGAAAGTGGGCCTAAGAAACTATTTATTCTAATTCCTTCCCCTCGACTGAGAACACTAACACAGAATTGACGTGCTAGCATCACAGAGAACCCTGTTTCACTGATCTTCGCACTACGCTCTGCTGCTTTCCCATTAGAAAATGTGGCACATTTTGTTATCTTCTTATTCTCTGTGCCTAGCATCTGGGTGGTCTAAGATAAACACTCATTACTGCATATTCTTCCACTCCTCCATCTACAGAATGGAAAATGTATGACAATCCTCAATCTCAACTTTGCCTTTTACTCTTTCACTCAAAAATATCTATCATGCACCAAATTTGTGCCAGATATTCTGCAGGAATGTCCCCCAGCTGCTAAGGACACAAGATCTAGAATGAATGATTAGAGTGGATGAGAGGAAATGGGCAAATTTAAAGAAGGAGTAAAAAATTAAGCAAAATATATCCATAAGGGTACTGATCCCACTATGGGGGCCCTGCCCTCATGACTTCATCGAAACCAATCACCTCCCAAAGGCCCACCTCCCCATTCCATCATATTGGGGGTTAGGACACAACAGGTGGGGGGTGCCTCATACACTCAGTCCGTGCTAGGAGGTGATCAGCAGCACACACCCCCGCCTGGCTCCCCCATTTCCATCTGGGCCTAGTGGGTGACGATTCCACCTTTGCTTCCAGGACGCTCTCAAATATCAGAACAGGGCACTAGATACATGACATGCGAGGTCACCGTTCACCCCTGACAACAAGCATGCCTGTCCTACCAATTTATTGTCTCAAGTTACCCCCAGGACTGTGGACTCACAGCTCTTCAGCAATCAGATCATGAGATGAAGGATCAACATAAAATACCCCCAAAATATGTGTTAATATGTAAAAATGGTGTTAAAACAGCAGGTTTTTAATTTATAAATTCTTCCATTATAAAACTCTAAAAATGAAACCTCTTTTTCCTGGGAGATTAAGGCCTCAGGAAATATGACTCTAAAACTGTCCATCTCTCACCTTGGTCTGGCCAGACGGTCCTGCCAGGCTCAGAATCCAGTGAGCGTCCCACTAGGATGTTCTGGGCCGGCCCTCCTAGGATCTGAGATGCCCCTTCATTCCCTCCCAAGGGGAATTCCTTCCCACACTTTTGAGAGAAGGTGACCAAATTCCCAGCCTTTTGGATGGCTATTCTGAGCAAACTGGAATACAGAGCCCGACAGCTAGTAAAGTCTAGAGCCTGCTGTAGCTGCAGGTTGCAGATGCTAAATGTTATCTAGAGGAAGAAAGGCAAACAGAGGACACATGAGGAGAAAATTGGGTCTGGGCTTGTCTGAGTGCCAGACAGTTTGTGCTTGTGTCTGAAGGTCATGACCTATGATCTCCAACTCGGCCCCGGGAAGTTATCCATCAGGAGTTTAACTGAGCTGCCATAGGTTCTTCACTCACAGAAGCCCGTGGCCTTTTGAAACCTGAGGTACGTTTCTGGGACTGCTGACCTCTATCCTGGGCTTCTCCCCACAGAACCGCCTTTTCCCTGAGCTTGGTTCTCTAGGGGTTCGGTTAACCTTTGCTACATTTAGTGTCACTGAGGTCTGAGTCTGCAGCGGTGACATGGCCACCACACACCCCCTCCTCCCCCAGCCCGGGCCCTGCACACCCCCGCATGGCCTCGCGGGGCGTCCTGCGTCACAGCCACGGCCAGGGCCCCTCTGCACGCGCCCTCGGCCCCCCAGAGCTGGCCGTGGGGAAGTGCCCTGCTGGGGCCGTGATGGGCACCAAGCCGGGGGAAGCTCATGGACTTGGTGCCTGGGCCCCACACTCCTCCCTCATCTCTCAGGGTCCAGTTGATAAAACATAAACAGACAGAACTAAACAAAAGGGCGGGGCGGGCTGTGGGCAGAGAGGGCTGCCCTAGGGGGTGGACAGAAGGGCCAGCAGAGCCCGAGCTGGCCTGGAACCGAGGCAGGCAAACCTCTGCGGCAAGAGGCAAGGGGGCAACAGGGGGCTCACCGTGGGCCCTCCCGCCGCCAGAGAGAACAGGGGCCGGACCCCCTCCTGCTCCCACGGAAGGGGTGTGAGCACAGAGGTGGCACCACAGCCCCGTCCTCCCTGCCAGGGTCCTGCAGAGCACGGGGCAGACACAGCGCAGGGCGGTCACCCTCGCCTGCTGTGAATCCCCGTTTCAATACTGACCACAGCAGACTGCTGGAGTCAAGAGTCCCCACCATTGTTGGAAAGTATTCTTCAAATCACAGCTAACACATTTTTGTGGTATTTACTGTTTTTATAAATGGAATGGGAATTTTATCAAATGCCTTTTTAGCTTCAGTGATCTAATTTCATGATTTTTCTTCTGGAATGATGAGTATTACCCTCCTGGTGTAACAAATTGTTTATCAATTATCTATTCTTGAATCAACCATTCATTTCAAAAATAAACCATTTGGTTGTGGTCTATTATTGTTTAACTATGTATAATTTTGCTTTCCCTCTGGATTCTGAAAGCACCCCTAAGCTGTCCTGGGCACGCTAGTCCAGACGGCCCGCCCACCCTCCTGCTCCAGGGCCGCAGGGTTCCTGCCATGGCGTCTCAGGCACGGCTGTGGCCCCACGGCCCCCACAGACTCCCGTCAGCACCCTCCCTCCCCCTTCTCTCCCTCCTCCCTGCTCCTGTCCCTTCACACCTCTGCAGGCCGAGAGTTTCAGAGGCGGGCCTTCCTCAGGGTCTCCCGGTAGGGATCCTTCTCCCCACATTTCAGTGTCGTAAAGTTACTGTGGTCATTGGCTTTTCTGGAGCACAAACCCCCGGAACCTCCACATATGCCAGGAGACGGCGAGTGTGGTGTGGCCCCAGCCCCGTGCCAGCCCCCCTGGATCGGGCACCCCCGCTGTGACGAAGCAGGACCCGGGTTCCACACTGGCCAGACACCAAACCCTACACTCGCTCGTGTTGTCATTCTTTAGTGTCTAACACCAATGCCATTTTTGTCTTTCTTCCTACACCCACGGATACGCAGGATAATCTGGGTCATTTTGTAACAAACCACCCCCAAGTCTGGGGTGCGGAAGGGTTTTGCTCAGCCTGGTCCTCAATCCAAGACAGAGCTGATGGAGCAGACTCAGTCTCAAACAGAGGGAACAGGGCCCCGCAGGGAGTCACAGGCAATCAAACATCCACCCCAGGCATGATGCGCATGCCTTCTGCTTAGAATCCCTGGCCCGGATGAGTGGTCCCCTCGGACCTGGGCGGCATGGCAGGGCAGTGTCAGGGCTACTGCACGGCTGCCTCCCAAGGGGTTCCGGGTACGCTGCATTTGGAGGACCAGAACTGGCTGGTCGCTTGCCGTGTAGCCCAGAATTCTAGCACTTTATTTATGATCGAGAATATGTCCAAGGAAGAGAGCTTTGTTCACTCGAGATGCCACTGCAGTTTGGGGAATGTCTCCCATCTCCCGTTTCCAGCCTCAGGCAACACAAATTGGTAACAAAACAGTCCCTGGTTCACTGTCTCTCTGCTGCCCTTTGCCGGCCCATGTCCGTCAGCCAGAAGGTGGGGTGGCCCCAGCCCAGTCATCTTCCCATCCCATATTCCCCGCTGACGGCCTGGTTACAGCCTCCCCACCCATCACACAACTAAGCTCAGACCCACGCATGTAGCTGGATTTGGACGACCAGAGTACCAGGCCCCACTTGTGAGCCCTCACTCCCAACCCCAGTTCTCCCTGTGGATTCTCTGGCACTCAAGCCACCCACCTGGAAATCGGCATGGTCCCCTTCCGGCTCCCAAGCCAAGGGGTTTTCTCCCAGCAGCTCCTGAACTGCCTGCTTCTCTCCACTCCATTTCCCCCTGCCTTCCAGACAAGTTATTGACGAGCTCCACCTCAACTGCCGCGGCGGCTGTCCCAGAAGCCTCCACGCACCCTCCCACCCCGACAGTCTGTGTCCTGCAGCAGTTAGAGAAATCTTTCCGAATGCCAGTCTGATCGTGCTGCCGCCCAGATGGAAACCAGGTGCCCTCCCATGACCCTAGGCGAGTCGGAAGCCCTCCATACAGCCTCTCCAGCACTCGCCACATCCACACCTGCCCGCCTGCTTTGGTTCAGGGACAGGGCAGCCACCCCGGCCGGCCTTGACGCTTTTCTGTGGACACCTTTCAAGACCTGATAAATCCTGAACCAGGGGCTCTGCCCTTTTATTTTGCACGGAACCTACAAATTATGTCGCTGCTGCTGTTCCTCTCAGTTTCTTGCCACTCGGGAGTCTGCCTGAACCAGTTCCTCGGTCTGGAAGGTCCTTCCCTTGTCTCTCCTCCCAACCAGCCTTCAGCTCTCAAAATAAACACTTCTTCCCCAGGAAACCTCAACTCTGAGGCTTCCAGAGCCTTCCTCGTGCCTGTCATCATCAGAGCCACTGGCGGGCTGCTTCGTGCTCACCTGCACGGTCCCAAGAGCCCACAGGGACCCCTGCTTTTCACAGAATCAGTGCTGTGAGGGATGGACTCGGGACGGCTGGCCTGGCCTTGAATCCTGCCTCATCTATTTCCAGGCTGTACAACTCTAGAAAATTCCTTAACTTCTCTGTGCTCTAGTTTCCTGAAGGGCTAGTAATAGCGCCCAGTTCAATTTCAATTTTAGGTAAATAGCAGACTTTTTAGTACAAGGAGGTCCCATGAAATATTTGGGATGTACTTATCAATCAAAACTCTTTGTTACTGATCTGAAATTCAAACCAGGGTGGCTATTTGTGAAGGTCAACCATGTCCAGCATGTCCAGGGCTGGAAGCCGAGCCCTGCCCCCAAGAGCTCCACGTGCCCAGGAAACCTTCCCCCCTCGTGTCACCCGGCCAAGCCCTGGAAAGGTCCTCCAGGAGGGTTAGTGGGCAGGGGGGTGACACCGTCCGCTATAGAATGACAGCAAATACCCAAAGCACTCGGCACAGTGCCCTTGAACACAGCGGCGTCAGGTGAATACTAGCTATCACTATATTACTGTCAAAATAAAGTTTCACGGTAAAGAAGCATTTGTGGGAAAAGCTGTGCTGTCGCAAGACCCAGCACGTTCAGAAGAGCTCCGGGAGCCATTTCTGTTCCCCACTTGCCCCATGGGAACATGGAATGTATTTTTTGAACTATTGGAAGCAGGTCGGCCATTGGACCACTATGTCAGACCCCTGCCACGCACATCGCTTCTCCACTGCAGCCCCAAGCTTTGCCATCCTGACATTTGCAGAGTCCCAGCTGGCATCTCAGACCCACCGTTCCGCCCCTACCAGACAGCCCATCCTGTGAATCCCAGGAGGTCCTTCCTGGGCTTGGGGCCCTTTGCCCCTTCCTCCCTGACTCAGCCCAACCCCAGTCTGTCCTTGGCAGGTCGGTGAGCAGAAATGCAGGGCACCCAGTTCATCTTGAATTTTAGGTGAAACCATGTGGGTAAAGTGAAGGTTCCTGTGGCCAGGATTCTCACCCAGCCCTGGTTGGGTAGCTCACTACACACATGTGCGCGATATGTTGTCGTTGACTCTATATAGAGCTCTGCCCAGTGCTCTGGGTGACACGGCTGCAAGGACGCAGGAGAGCAGAGACGAGGCTGGAGTGGTGGCAGTGCCAAGGACAGAGACTGAGATGGCTGCTGGGGCAGAGGGGCCCAGGGGACGGCTGTGCAGAGGGGCCCAGAGGCAGAGACCGGCTTGCTGCGTGCAGACTCACTCTGAGTGGACGGGATTCTAGTGACTGACCTGCCGCCGTGGGAATAAAGTTGGGTAGAACCCTTTCACCCCAAGAATGTTCTACCGTCATTTCTTTGGTCACATGGAATCCATAGTGAACTTGCCCGGGGCTGAAACCCATTGGCAAGACACACCATTTTTAAGTATTTGTACATCCCATGCAATCTTTGGGATGTATCTATCCTAAAATACTGTCGTTGCTCATCTGAAATTCCAATTGAACTGGGCAGCCTGCCTGTTCCCTGGCAACCATACACCAGTCCCACCCTCCCGGCCCCACCCCATCTGCCTCCCCGATTTCCACACTGCGGGGTCAGCTCTTGCTCCCCTGGTCTCCTCAAGGCCAGCAGGGACACTGACGTCTCTCCTTGCTCCTCACGGGCCTCTTCGGGGCCCTGACGGCTCCCCCGTCTCAGGAGCGCCCCCAGAGTGCCGCAGGGAAGTGAGACGAGTCTGCTGGGGCTGGGATGATGGAGGGAGGCTAAGAGCTCCGCGGGCCCTTCATTCCTTCCCTTGTCTTGGCTGTCGTTGATTTTCTGTTCAGTAAAGCCCTTCCCGGGTGGACACACTGACCTGTCTCCTGTCGGGAGAGCAGTCCCAGGAAAGCTGCCAGGGAGCCGGGGTGCTGGCGCTCCTCTGCACCTCTGCCCTCCAGTCGCACCAGGAAACCAGTCACTTAGACTGCGTCCCCACTGCGGTGCCCGTCCTTCTCGAGACAATGACTGACTCTCCTGGACTCCCTTCCCTGCTTACACAGAAGGTTTCTCCTTCCCATGGGTTTTTTCACCCATCTCAAGGGTCTCTCTCAACAGACCCTGGACCTTTGGGACCCTGGAAGCCACTATATTACCTTGGCTAATTTTGTAAAATGGGAGAATTTTTCTAGATACCAAGCAAAAAGGGGGCATTATTTTCAATAATAATCCTATTTCAGAGTGTTTTAAAGCATCCTTTTTTCTTGTGGCTGTTTGACATTAGGAGACATTAGAGTTGCAAATTCACTTAACATGTTCTTAAATTGGAGACTGTTGGTGAATAACTACATCTGAATCCCAATCAAATTTTTCATGTCAATGAAGTGACTCACATCAAAGTGGAAAAGGGCTTTTAGCTGCTCATAATGAATCTTGCTTTTCGCCTCCAAGTGCAATCACTCTGAGACTATAGATAATTTAATTACCACAATTGGTACCATCTGCTTTAACTTCCATTTCAAGGAAGAGCAACAAAGGAGAGAAAACCTGGGACGCTACGAAATAGGGGGCTGGGCCGCTGGAGCAGGAATCAGCTCTCTCTTCGACCCGTTGCCTTCACACATGCCCGGACGTGCAGGCCTCACCGGTGCCCAAGGGCTGCATGGTCGCCACCCTAGGAAGGCCCTTCTGCTTGTGCCCCTCACCAGAAGGAAAAGTGACACGTGTACATCTGGCTTAGGTGGTTTGGGGTTGTTTATCTGTTTGCTTTAAAGTTTTCTTTGGATTTCCACAAGAAAGCAACACAGTTCTATTTTAGTAAAACCAATTTTCACAGAAAAAGTCCTGGTGTAATGGTTAACTCTTTCTCAAGGTAGGAACTGTTATTTTTCTAATGTCACCATGCACTGTGGGAAGGTGACGAGGTGTCTCTGTGCTGGGGCAGTCAGGCAGAATGGGGAGAAAGGAGTGGAGGGCTTGCTTCTGATCTTAAAACAGTGCCTACCTCTAGTCTGGAAACCCTGCCTTAGCTGGGGACATGCACAGCAGCCTTTCCTTTGAAAGCAGGATCTGAGAAAGTCCTCAGACTGCAGGGCGTTCTTTGTCCCAGTTTCAGCTGCATTTCCAACCAAATAATTGCAAAAGTCAAACCACAGGACCCGCTGTAGTGTCTAAATACGTTATCCTTTCTAAGTCCTGCCTGTGACCTAGTCTGCTCCGCAGGGTGACCCCAATAAAAGCAAGACCTGTACCTCTCGGCACAGCGTGACCGATGCCGATGCAGAGTAGATGGTATACAGACCCCACCCGGGGAACAAGGTTGCACCCTGTGGGATTCCCCGCGGCTGTGCTCCGACAGAGGTTTCAGAGTTGTGCAAACTGGCAACTCTGTCAGGTCATCCCCCAAACTTTTGCAGAAATAAATGACCTGCTGTGTCTGCTTAGGGGGAGTCCAGATGTGCCCCAGCAACGGTGGCTCTGAACTAAAGGACACAGCTTGGCCCTCAGGAGCCTGTGTGGCCTGCAGCCTTGGCTCTGACCCGGGACCGCCCCTCCCCACCATACCCGGAAGAGCCACAGCAAATCAACAGCCACGGATGCTGAAACTCCCCCAGAGGTCTGGGGTCACAAGGCATTCGGCATCTGCTTCCTCAGATGCAGCAATACCATGAGTCACTAAGCCCCAGCCATTCCGGAGCATTAACTGCATAGACCGCGTAAGTGCTGTGCACGCGTGACCCCACCAGCCCCTCACTTTGAGCATCCATGTCACAACCCTCTGCCTGCAAGGGCATCTTAAATAATGTACTCAAGGTCAGAAACCCAAACAAGGGTGGAAACTACGTGCAGATTCCAACTCTCTGACCCAAGACCCTGCCCTTAAGAGGCACCCGCTTCTCTGTTTTGAAGATGGGTCCTGATGGTTGTCCCCTGACCTAGTGAATAAACACGAGCTATCGGCTCACAAAGCATGTCGTCTGGAAGAAAATCATGTATTCCCTTGTAAAGCAGCTCCACTGTGATTTTGCATCTAGGGACCACTGACATGGAAGCCCTGGCTGGGAGCTATGCTCTGTGCCCAAGAAGCCACTGGTGTTGAAAACGCTGGAAGGGGGAGTCACACAGCATATGCCACCTGACCTGATGGGCCAAAGGCATTGCATTTCTAAGGAAAGCGATGAAGAAGCCTCAGGGGGTGCTTGCCCCAGACATCACTGGCCCCCTGCAGGAAGAAGCCCCCAGGGGTGGCAGATTTCTTCAAACTGTCCAATGCCCTGTGTCTAGCAGTGAGCACATGGGGGTGGGTACTTGCAAAAGAGAGATTGCCAGTCATTCTTTTTCCTTGACAGTAAGTCTGCGTTTAGATTTATTGTGTATAAAAACCTGAAAATAACTTAATTACTGAGGATACTGCCCTACCCATCATAGAAGAACAATAAATACTTTTTAGCTGAGTTGAAAAATGAGCTGAAGGGAACTCATCTGTGTTTCAGCCCCTACAGGAAAAGGCAAAGCCCCAAGCAGCCAGGGGAGATGTGCACGGACAGAGGCATGTCAGCACACCACACCTGTTCAACGGCATCAGGCTACCTGCAGAATTGGCCTGGGGTCCACGTGCCGAGTTTACTTGGGCCATCTCCATCTGGACTCTGCTAAGACCTCCCGGGGCATGGATATCCTGGGTGTAGTGTCTGTAGCGGACCCCACTTCAGACATGGGGGACCCCGGGCTCATGTGCTGCTACTTCACCACAAGGAGCCACACAAATCACCTCCTTTCTTGGGCACCTGTGCTGGCATCTCAGTTCTTTCATGAACCCAGAAGACCCGTCAGGTGATGACCCAATTCCATTCCTTGAGCTCTTGCCACAGCTCCATACATGTTTTTGGCACTGGGGATCCGTGAAGACCCTCCCCACCATCTTCTGAAGGCCTCCCCCACAGTGCTCACAGCTGAGAGTGACCTGAGCAGGGGAATCTGACTGCAAGGGACACAAAAGTTCCAAGCTGGGGCTTCGGCTTCCTGTTAAATTACTCACTGCGATGGTTAATCTTATGGGGCAATTCACCTGGGCGCCAATGCCCAGATATTTAGTCAAACATTATCCTGGGTATGTCTGTGAAGGTGTTTTTGAGTGAGATTAACATTCAAATTGGTGGATTTTGAGTAAAGCAGACTGCCCTCCTTGTGGATGGGCCTCTCCCAATCAGGGGAAGGCCTGCTGGAATAAAGGACTGACCTCTCTAGAGCGAGAAGGGATCTGCAGCAGATGGCCTTCAGGCGGAGCTGCAGCATCGGCTCTCCCCAGCCGCCAGCCTGCTGATTCTGGACTTGCCAGCCTCCTAAAACAAACATAAAAAAATAAATACAAAAATCCACATATAAAGAGAGGGAGAAACATATATACCTTCACATCCTACCGGTTCTGTTTCTCTGGAGGACCTGGTCACACCCTCATGATGTCCAAACCCCTGGGTACAGGAGGGTGTGTGCAGAGTCCAGACAACAACATGGTGAAGAGCCAGTCTTCCCCGGACCCACCCTCACTCCCAGTGTGGGCCTCCAGGATGGAATTTCTGTGATGTGACTGACATCGGGGAACAACTGTTTCATGCCTGAGACACACAGGGAAGTGGAACATGCAATTATGCCCTAACTTTTTGCCCTTGTTTGCCATACGGTAAGCATGACATCATCTGCCAGCGCACGTGAGAAGAGGCAGGACTTCTCGGGGACCATGCCAGCTTCTGGGGGTGCCCAGCGGGCCAGCCCCTCATGGCCTCCACCTCCGGGCCAAGGCTGCCCTGCTCAGCCTGGCCTCTGAGAGAGCCATTCTGCAGCAGACATTCGCATGACCCAGAGAATTAGTCCTTCTCTCCTCATCAAGGCCATCTTCAAGTGGCATTGCTACACCACACAAAGGAGAAAGGCTTCCTTTAGAGTTGTACATTTTTCCACAGTCTGCTTCCTAAAGCATCTCCCAGCCCCACTCTCCCAGCCGGGCCCTTCTCACTGCAGCTGGGTGTGTCCCAGGAGAACCCTGAGCCCCACCGTTTGAGGTCTGGGAAGGGACCTTAAAGCAAGTGTTTCAGGCTGAGAGGCAGAGTTCTGCGGGGAAAATGGGTTGCTCCTGCAGTTTCTGAGAGCATCTGCACACGCTATAGGAGGGTGGCCAGGGCCCAGGGACCCAGAGGTGCTCCCTCCCCCTCTGGTGCCCCTGTGCTCTGCCCCGGGGCTTGCCCTGTGCCCCTGCTCATGGGAGACACAATAGGATGGGAAGAGGAGCCCCTCACACCAAGAGAAAGACAACTTGTTCCAGAGGCTCCTCCAGGGCAGCCTGCTGACCTCAGACAGGGGCTGTTTAAACTCGGTCAGCCTGAGCCGCCCACCCGTGTGGTTCTGTGGGGCTCTTCCCTGAAGAAGATAAATATTCCCAATCTCTACCCCCTGGGAAGAGCTGAGCCTGAGGCAGATGGAGTCAGGCTGGAGGGGGTCCGGGAGGGCTCCAGCTGGGGGGCAGCAGCTGGGAGGGGAGGGTCCACCTGCACCCACATCCTCAGGAAGGCAACAGCAGCCCGCCTGGTCCTAGGGTTAGAGGAGTGGGTGTGCAAGGGCCCCGGGGGAGCAGGGAGCTCAGAAGCTGAAGAGGAGCGAAGCAGTCAGTAGCTCCTGAGAGACCAAAACAATGGGCACCCCAGAGGGCAGTGGCCCTGCTGCAGCATGGACGGGAGCTCGAAGCCACCACCATAGGATGGAGAAGACACGAGCTCGTGGAAGCTCTGGCCGCCAGGGCCAGGCCCATCCCACCACCCCAGGCTGGGGTGGTGGCGGGCATCGACACTTGGGGCAACTCAGAGCCCTCGTCTGACATCAGCTGGGGCCAGTCCTGACACTGTGGGCCCCCAACACCGCTCACATGGATTTTCCCAAGGTCATGTCTATTTGGGATCTGACAGTCTGCTTCCCGTCCAGTCAGCTCTCACCCCTGTGAGCCCAGGGTCGCCCCCCGGCAGCTGTGCCCTGCAGGAAAGCCCCAGGGGTGTCTGTATTCGTCTCCAGGACCCCCTTCTCCCTGGGAGTGGGGCATGGCAAGAGCCTAGAGCTGCAGCTGGAGGTCCCCCAAGGCTGCCTGGCACTGCAAATACGAGGGGTCCCCCTGCCCCTGCTCCCCATGCCAGTGCGTTAACAGTCTGTTCTCAGTGGGTGTGGAGAGCACTTCCCACAGGGGACACAGGAGAGCCTGGGGCCACGTGAGCCTGCCAGCAGGGTCACGCTGCCCCTGTAATTCCCTGCTCATTTCCAACTCCCTTCCTCGGAAACGATCTCTCCAGGATGACCCTGCATTGACAACCTGCTGGCTGACTACCACCACGGTGCACTGAAATGGGGGCTCTGGCTGTCCTCGGTGAGGTGCCTGGGTCCCAGGGCCTGAGGGAGGTGAACCCTGGCTCCATGATGTTTGAGAAGACCCCCAACCAGGCCTCCTGTTCGGTCGGGGCGGGGCAGCCCTCTGACAGTGGACTGTGCTCTTTGGTGTCACGGCCTTATGTGTCTGGGTCACACAGAACCGCTCGCCCTCCCGCCGGGCCAAGCTGTGCAGTGAGCCCCACATGTCGCTCGGAAGCATGGCGGCTCCCAGGGGAAGCGGTGCTGAGAGTCAACAGCCTGGTCTTTGATGAGGAGCCACAGGCCCTGGAGCTCAAGCCGAGTGGCCTATGCTTCCATCACTGGCCCCTCTGCCAGCTGGACAGGGAGGCAGAGCGCAGGACCTTTCCAGTGCAGCTGAGAACGCCCGAGGACGGGGCAGCCCTTCCCCCTGCCTGGGACCTCCCTGTCTGCTCTGGCAGCGGGGGCGTCATCCTCATCGTGAGGCCCGCAGGCTCTCCTGGGAGCGTGTAAAAGCTGCCCCTGAAGGACGCCAGGGCAGCAACCCCCTACGGCACGGCCCAGCCTGCACAGACCTTGCCAGTCAGCGGGTGCATATTTCAGAGAAGCATGGGTTTTGCATCACAGAAACCAGGTTTTAGATAAATGCTGCATTTCAGTGTATAAGAACGTTCTTTCAAATTAAGGCACTGAAATGCCAGCCTCATACACACACTGAGTCGGAACCAGGGAACTGGGGAAGGCTAAGGCTGGAAGGCGACACTTCACCTGTCTCCTGGAAAAATGCTGGAAATGAGGAGAAAAAGCAACCTCATTTTACTGCACTGTGACCTGGAACTGCAGGCTCCACTGTGGAAGTGAAGCAGCAGAGCTCCTGCACGCATGCAGCCCACCTCCTCATCAGGAGAACAGCGGGGGCGGAGGAAACCCATGAGCAGGAACCAGAGAGTAAAGCACAGACCACCAGGAAGACTGAGCAGGGGGGGGCAAGAAGGGGTGGTATGGGGCAGAGTGTCAGGTGGAGGGCAGGGCAGGCAGCTGGAGCAGGCTGGGCCACCCAGGGCTGTCAGGAAGCACGCGGGAGGCGGGAGGAAGCAGCTGGGCAGGTGGGTGGGCTGGAAACAGGGCAGGGGCACGGCCAGGGGGCAGGGGCTGCAATCACCAGAGGCATGTGGGGGCCTGTTTCCCTGAGAGGTCTTTCCTGCTACTTGGAGATAAGGCTGGGACTGCGGTGACCCCGGTGATGCAGGAAGGTGGTGTGGAGGTGGCACGAACAGGGTGGAGGTGGGGCCTGATTGACAGACTGCTGGTAGAACTCACCTATGAATGAGGCCGGGGTGGAGGGGGATGTGCTTGGCCCTGAGAAGCTGGGGGACAATGACATGTCATGGGTGGGGCACTAAGGAGCAACTAACTGGCCTTGTCCATGGTCACATGGGCCTGGGGTGATGCAGGACTTTGACTCCAGACATGGGATCTGACCCCGATGACAAGCCACGGTGTCCTGGGCCTGCTCATGTGACATGCATGTTATCTCTCTGGGACTCTAGCTGAACTCAGTTTCTCTTCCCAGAAGACACACACCTTGAATAACACGAATTGAATTCATCTTGTTTTGAGAATGTCAAGGCATCCCCTGTGATGCACACAGGTGACCCGAGGGGCGCCCAGCTGCTGACTGTGTGTCAGCCGAATCAGGGCAGAGCCGAGAGCTGCCCTTCAAGCTCTTTCCTCTAACCCATGGGTCAGCCAGCATCCCTGCTAGTGCCCTGGAGCCCGCCCCGAGGTGGGTCTGGAGGGCTGGGACAGGTGATGGGCAGACTCAGGGGACCTGCAGGGACGGGGCTGTGGGCCTGGCAGCTGCAGGGCCTCCAGCCCACTCCAGCTCACCTGCCCAACCACCCCAAGCGCTATGGACAGGAGGGCTGAGCAGGCAGAATGATTTTCTGGTGATCAGGCAAAGATAACATTTGGTCAGTAACCACGGCACACCAGGGCCACAGGGAAAACGCAACCAGGAGCCCCACGCTGCCCTCTGAGCAGAGCTGGAGGGTGGTACATGCACAATGGCTTGGCATGCCCCACAGGCCGTGCAGAGGAGTCTGTTCTCCAGCACAGGTGTCCTGGGCCTGCTCGTGTGGTATGCATGCGCAGTCCCTGCGAGCACAGCCCTGGGGACAGAATAGGGGGTGTCACTGATTCACAGAGTCTTCCAGGAAGGAGAGCTGTGGTCCTTGACAAGATTCCAGAGCCACCAGGTGGAGATCACCCTGGCCTTTGACCAGCCGACCCAGGGCACAGGGCTGGTCCCCAAGCAGCTGAAAACCTTGTCACATCTTAAGGTCTGGCCCAAAAGGAGTTTGAGGAATGTGTCCTGGACAAGCATTAAGGACAACAGGTAAGGACCCGGGGCTGACCCTTTACTGACCCCTGGGAGGTTAGGCTCACCGGCAACCCAGCCTTTGCAGGTTTTTTAAAGTATTTTTACTTTAACTGAGGCATAACTTATATACAATTAAAGTCACCAATTTTAAATGTGTAATTCAGTGAGTTTCAACAAGTATACACGGTTTTTAACACCAACCACGATCATGACACAGAGCAGTACTGTCCACAAGGGCTCTGGTCCTTCCATCCACCAGATGCCTGAACCCCGTCCCGGGCTACACCTGGCTGACCCTTCCCTTTCTGGAATTCCAGACCTGGAATAATTCAGGACGCAGTCTCTGGAGGTGTGCGATTTCCCCCAGCATACCATGGTGGAGGGTCATCCCTGCGGACGTATAATCATAGCTGCTCCTTTACAGCTGGACAGTATTCCCACCATACAGATATTCCATGGTTTTCCCACTCTCCAGGAGATGGACACTTGGCTTCTTTCCGGGTCGGGGTTGTTATATAAAAGACGCTCCTAGGAACATCTGTGTACAGTTCCTGTGTGGACAGATTTTCATTTACTTTGAGCAAACCCTGGGAAGTAGGATCGCTGAGTCAAATGCTTCATAACAAACCCTGCCAAACTCCTCTCCGAAGCACTGCTCTTGTACATGCCCACCAGCCATGCACGGAGGTGTGAGTACTTCACACCCTGGGCACCGCTTGAGGCTGTCCTTTGTTATAATACTGCCATTCTGAAGGTATCTCATTGTGGTTTTAGTTTTCCTTTCCCTAAGTAAATGCCGATGGTACATTTCCTTTCTCATGCTTACCGTCCCTTTGTGCAGACTTTTGCCCTTCATTTATAGGGCTCTATCTAACTTTTATTGAGTTGTAAGATCTCTTTATATAGTATTGATACACCTCCTTTATCAGATATGTTTTGTGGTATTTTCTTCCTGTGGCTTGCCTCTGTTTTTTGCTTAATAGAGTCTTTTGAAAGGCAATTTTTAAAATTCTTTATAAAGCCAAATTTATCTATTTTTTCCTTTTGTGTCCTAAGAAATCTTCACCTACTCCCAAGGTCACAAAAACTGGCTCCACTGCTTTCTTGAGAACTTGGATGCTTTTAGTATTTACACGGAAGTGTGTCATATTCATATAAAATCTTACATATATACATATAGTTTATATATAGCCATAAAGTCCTCTGTCCCTTTGATGTTTGCATCTACCTGTATGCCAGCAACCACATCTCAACCCCTGCAGCTTTATGTAGTAAACTTGAAATCAGGTAATATGATTCCTCTAACTTTGTATTACTTTTTCCCAAAATTTTTGTAAGTTCTGTGCATTTGCACATAAACTCTAGGAAATGAAGCCGGCAGGGATTTTAATTGAGCTCGTGTGACTCCGTAGATCAACTGGGAAGGGACTGACATCCTAACAATACTGAACTTGCTCTGACAGGAACGTGTACCATTTTCCATGCATTCGGATCTCCTTTAATCTCCCTGAGGAGTATTTTGCAGTTTCTCACCTACAAGTCGCACATGTATGCTGTCGGTCCACTCTTCAGTGTTTCATGTTGGAGGGCCCTGCGAGGGGGGATGTGGGCGTTTCATGTAAACATCTTTTTTGGTTTACTTCATTTTTTTGACTCTCTAATAAATAGGATCTCTAAAGGTTAATTATTTATAAAACATAAAAAATAGTTAATTTTTTGTATATGGGTCTAGTATCCTATGACCTTCTTAACTTTACTTATCAATTTTGCTGGGGTTTTTTGTAGAAGCATTAGAATATTTTTTTTTAATCATGTACTCTGTGTATAGAGTTTTATTCCTTGGTTTATAATATAAATGACTCATATTTTATTTATCATCCCCCACTGCACTAGCAATTTAGGGGGTGGGAGAATCAGTCTTTTACCATTCAACATGACATTGGCTATAGGTTTTCCTAGATGCTGTTAATTAGCTCAAGGCCAGTCCCTTCCATTTCTAGGTCTCTAAGAGTTTTTATCATAAGTGGATGTTGAATTTTGTTGAACACATTTTCTGCATCTATTAAGAAGATCATGTGGCTTTCATTTTTACTCTGTTATTATGGTGAATCACCTTGATTGATAGTTGAATGTTAAACCATCCTTAAATTCAAGGAATAAATGCACTGGATTAGGTGGAAATAGCATTCGATGTAGTGCTGGGTTCAACTTGCTATTATTTTGTTGGGGATTTTTGCATACATTTTCATGAGGGATATTGGGTTGTAGTTCTTTTCTGAGAAAGTGAAACTCCAAACCAATAATCCTCATGAGCATACGTTATTCTGATCTGGGTATCAGGCCAACAACAGCTTCATCAAATGAGTTGAACGTATTTCTTTTTATTTTTCTCTTGTGATTTCTTCTTTTGATACATACATGGGGAAGGTTGTTTAATTTCTAAATATGTTGGAATTTTTCCCAGATATATTTCACTTATTGATTTCTTGTATAATTGGTGTTCAGGAAACCCGCTTTTTACTTTTTCAGCCCTCTTAAGTTTATGGAGACATTTTGGCCCAGAATACAGTTTATCCCCAGGAGGGTGTGGCAGTCAGATCCTACAGACTCATGAGGGTCAGTGGTGCACTTCTGTCCCCAGCCCAGCAGTAAGTGACACCGGGTTGAGAGCTTGAAGTCAACAACAGTGGTAATATGGACTCCCTGGAAATTGGCTGACCCTACATATCAGGGCTTTGGAGAGCTGGTTGTGAAACAGTTATCACATACAATGCTTCATCTTCCCAAATGGTCCACCCCTCTTGACTGGTTCTGTGCCTCTGTGCAGGCACTAAAATAAACGTGACTTCCTCAGAGATCTCTGCACCTCATTTGGAGCTCACCCAGACTGTAAATCCTCCTTATTTGTAATTCCTTGTCTCACATTGAGAAACTTGGCTTCCATTATCCACAATTTATTTACTCATTTGTTCGACCCAGTATACAGCTGAACTAGTTTAGACTTGCTAAGCTGTACCCACGTGAGAAACAAATTTACCCACCAGAGTACAGTGCTTACACACAGTTCATCTGTAGACTTATAAGATCCAGATAAAACACCCCATTCATGAGGCTAGTTCCTCTTCTCCCAGCCACCCTTGGTGGGGCTAGTGGCATTAACAATGCACTTAGGCACGTCTGTCACAGCCCGAATTCCATCTCGGGATCCCTAACATCCAGGTTAATTTTCCTAAATGTGAATAAGGCAAGGTCCCCTCTTTGTGGCGTTAGTCATGGGGGTTTTGAAGTACACCCAGGATATTTACCACTTCCAAAGGTCTTCATTCTTTTGAGGGGGATCCAATTTTCTATCCAGTGGGATTTCTCTTCAGACTGAATAATCGTCAGCATTTCTTACAGCAAAGGTCTCCTGGCCGCAGATTCTTTTCATTTTCCTTTATCTGAAAAATATCTTATTTTACTTTAATTTTGGAAAATGTTTTCCCTGAAGAATGTCTGAAGAATAGAGCTTGTATTCAGACCAGTAGAGTTTATTTTCTGCTTTTGGCACACTCTGTGGACACATCTATTTTCTTCTGCCCTACATTGTTTCTGATGAGAAGCAAGCCATTCATGGCCCCATACTTCCCTTGCAAGTAATATGCACTTCTCTCTGGTTGCTTCAAGATTTGCTCTTTATCTTTGATTTCAACAGCTTGATAATGATGTTCTTCATCATGAGCTTCTGTGTGTTTTTTCTTCTTGAGGTTCATTTAGCATCTTTTTGTTTTACATCAGATGTAAAATATTTTGGTCATTGTCTCTTCCAATATTTTTGTCTCATTCTCCCTTTTCTTTCCTTCTGGCAACCCACTTACATGCATGCAGAAAATTTTTGATATAATCTAACAAACCTCTCAGGCTTTATTCCATAAAAAGACAAAAAGCTTTTTCTCTGCTCTTCTCTTGGATAATTTCCATTCATACCTTCATTTTAGTAACTATTAGTTTAATAACTATTATTAAACACAGTAAGAGCTCTAACGGTAAAGGTGGACAGCATCCAAGAACAGAGGCGTAATGTAAGCAGAGGCATAAAAATGTAAGAAAAAATAAAAAGGAAATACTAGAAATAAAAAAAAATGTAACAGAAACAACAAAAGCCTTTGCTGGGCTCATGTGACTGGACACAGCAGAGGAAGAATCAGTGAGTTTGAGGATACGTCAATAGAAACTTCTAAAACTGAGACGCAAAGAGAAAGAAGAATGAAAAAGATGAGACAGAGTGTCCAAGAACTGTGAGATAATTACAAAAGGTGTAACATTGTCATAATGAGGATACCTGAATGAGAATGACAGACAAGAACAGAACAGGTAGAGTGAAAATGGCTGAGAATTTTCCAAAATTAATGACAGGCACTAAGCCACAGATCCAGGAACTTCAGAGAACACCAAACAGGATAAAAGAAAATAAAGTCTACATCTCAGTACACCATTTTCAAACTTCAGAAAATCCAAGACTAAGAGAAAATCTGGAAGGAAGCCAGAGCAGGGGGTGGAAATACTCCACCTGCAGAGAAGCAAAAATAGGAACACACTGTGCTTCCCTCCAGAATCTGTGCAAGCGAGAAAGGAGCGGAGGGCAGTATGTGGTGTGAAGGGCAGACCAACAGCATGAATTAACGGCATAAATAAGACTTGTCTTTCCTTGTCTCTTAAGAATGTATTCCATTTTCTTGGTTTTTCATGTGGCATGTAATTTTAGGTTGTATTTTGGACACTATGAGTGTTAAAATGTTGAGATTCCCGAAATCTGTTTTTTTATCTGAAAATCACTGTTTTCTTTCACTTAACACACGATTTCCTTGGCAGGGTTTGAACTGCAAACTCTCTCCTGGGAGGCAGCTTAGTTGGTGTGCTTTTGCCTTTAGCCGAGCTACACTCTGTTCTGCACATGTGTTTTGGGGCTCAACCACAAGGGGTAGACGGTGTTGAGACCTCTCCTCCTGCCCCTCCCTTTGGCAATTCCCCTGCTCTCTGCAGCACACGTGACTTCTCAGCCTGACTCTCTGGCTCCCTATGACCAGAGAGACCATAGGCTGCCCCTGTGAGGCAGACTGCCATGGCTCTGTGTGGACCGCATGCAGCAGGCACCAAGCCTTGCAGATGGAAGCACATATGTACAGTCCCTCATCTCTACTTCTTAGTAAGTGTGTCCTGCCCTCAAAAGGCTATTTACTTCTCACTCTGGGCACATTTGGATAGAACATTTTCTGTATTACGTCCTGGATCATAGTTATTTCTGAGGGGGATGCTACCTGCTAGAGACTTAGTCATCAAACCGAGAAGCAGACACCACCTTCATTTCTGAAAGACATTTCCACTGGATATAAAATTCTCCATGGAGAGTACTTTCCTTCAGTATTTTAAAGCTGTCACTACATATTCTCCTGGCTTGCATCATCACTAATGCAAAGTGTGCTATCATTTTGTCTTTATATATCTTCTGTAATTATGTATCTATATCTCTCTTAGGTAAACTGCTGTTAAATTTTTTTTTCAGAAATCTGCTTAATATTTGAGCTGGTGTGGTTTTCTTTATATTTCTTGTGCTGGATATTTGTTGAGCTTCTTGAATCTTGGAGTTTACAGTGTTCATCAAGTTTCAAATTATTTTGTCTTCTCCCCTTTCACACTCTATTCTCTGTGTAAAGGACTCAAATTACACTTAATTCAAGCCACTTGAAATTCTCTCACAAGTTCTGATACTCTGATCATTTTTTCCATCTTCACTCTGTGCTTCATTTTGTTTGGTTTCCAATATATCTTCGAGTTCACTAACTGTGAGTGTGTCTGTGTGTGTGTGTGTGTGCACACATGCACACGCGTTAATGCCCTTTTCTGCTATTCCTGTAATCTCTGTCATTTCTTAGTATGTTTCTATTAGAGCTTTCTCCTGGCTGCAGGTTTTATTTGCAGGTGTATTTGCATAGCTGGTATTTTAGCTGGATGCCAGGCATTGTGAATTTCAATGTCATTGGTACTGTATTGCTTTAAGGAGTGCTGGACTTTGGGCTGGTACACAGTGATATTACTTGAAGTCAGATGGATCATTTGAGGTATATTATTAAGCTTTTTTGCAGATATTCCAGAGCAGCCTTTCATCTAGGACTAACTTTCACCAGTGGTTCTTTCGCCAGCCCTGTGGAGGTTTACCCAACATGGCCACAGATGAGTATTAGGCAGAGGGTCCTGCGAGTCTCTGGAGCATTTTATGCAGCTCTCTCTTCCCCAGGATTCTGCCTGTGAACTCCGATGGTCTCTGTCTCCTCTCTCAGAAAATCTGCTGGGCTCTGCCTGGTGTTCCCTCAGCCTGGAAACTTCCAAGCAGCAAGCTGTGCAACAGTGTGGCCAACTGTGTTCATTTCCCTTTTTTCAGGTATTGTTCTAGCCCTGTGCCGTCTACTGCTTTTGGCTGGAAATGGTTGTTTCCCATATCTCATTTCATTTTCTAATAATTCACAACACGAGGTTACAGACTGGAAGCAGCAACCCTCAGTAGTTTGTTTTTCACAGTGGAATAAATAAGCGATCCTGAAAATGCTTTCTGCATGTCTGGGGTTGAGTAACTAAGTAAACACCATGACGATGTCAGGGGCTACGCTTCTCACTGTTGGCAGAGGAAGATAACCTACAAGAAATGCAGCAAGGCTGGGAAGAGTCCAGTGTGTTGGATTGGAACTGGAGGCATAAACATGAACTCATGGTTTTAGAGATACAGAAGTATACATAAGAGAAATGCAGACAGACAGACAGACAGGTGTGCATTTCCTTGTTTTGTTTGCTGAAAGACCTGGAGTCAATGACATGCCATTAGCAATAAGCCCATTCAGCACATAGATATTATTTCTAAATAGTGTTTCCCCCGAAAAAAGGTAAGTTAGGGAAGTGACTAATTCCCAAGTGTGGTCAGGGAAAATATAAACTAAGCCTGCAACATATGTGCATGCAAAACAATAAGGAACAGTCAAAAAGTATTGGAAACATGTCAAAGCACAGAGAAGCTTGTCTAAAGGGGCTCCTACTGAGTAAACACAGGCAATGTGAGCATCAGAATTAATGTCAATATTAAGGGATTTTAAGCCATTTAATTTTTTAAATGTGTTAAAATCCATTATTATCACCTCAGTACTTTTATAATGATTTGTTAATATCATTACATAGTATAGACTCATAGACTCCATAAAAATAAGGAGAGAGAGAAGAGAGACTAATAAAGTACATGTGGTAAAATATTAAAAATTAGTGAATCCAGTTGAAGAGTGGATGGGAGTTCTTTGTATTTTTCTTGTAACTCTAAAATTTGAAATTATAATACATTATAATGAAAATTATGAATTATAATAAACTTTTTAAAAATTATAAGTTAAAACACGTCATTAAAATGAAGTCCCAGGAACTAAATGAATGAAAAAGAGAAATGCCACACTTTCAGCTTCAAGACGGTTTTACTCCACGTTGCAGTGGCACTTAAAACTCCCCGTGCCTGTTACTCATTATGAACCCACCGGTAGCGGTTCCCTCCCTGGTCCTCACAGGGCCAGCAGTGGTGGGAGCCTGGGCCCGTGTCTGTGATGCCTCAGAAGGGGTTCGCAAATAAGGACCCACTGTGCAGAATTAAAACACTTAACTCATGGATGACTGACCCCTCCTTTGGCATCCACCATGAGTTTTGACGTTTATGATGAGGTGTGAAGCATGTTCCTGTGCCAAGCTGGTCTGAGAACTTCCGAATGTTGTAACCAGTTCTTTCTAAGGACACCAAACTGGCATTTCTAGTTTTGCCTCTTGAAAGACTTCTCAGTTTCCACAGGCTTGAAAGTGTTTAGGAGATTTAAACACCAACCTATGTTTTATTCACAGCACTTGGACTGCCCTCTCCTGCATCCCTAATCTTATTTAAATGTATGACTATCTTTATCAATTGCCAAAGATCTCCTTGTAAATACAGCTCTTTGACATTTCCAAACTCCAGCTGAATGTGGTGTATGTGACACGAAACTGCAGGAGCCATGCCCTGTGCTCTGGTTGTGGGCTCCTGCAAAAGCCCATTCATTGACAAGAGGATCGGGCGAGCTGGCATTCGGGTGTCCACACCCACCAGAAGGGAGCCAAGCCCGTCGGCCTCCATCCGTCTGGGGCCAGGAAAACAGAATCTGATTTGGAGCAGAGGAGAGGGCTGGGAGGGCCAGGAATTTGACACCCTTTGCAATGCCTGCCTAGGCTCAGGAGACACAGACAGCTAACTCCAGGCTGCCTGGAGAAAACCTGACCCTTCTAGAAAGTCCATGGGCTGTGAACTGACAGGACATAACCAAAGGGAGTCCAGCAATGATGACACCTCATGGGCGCTCAGAGCACATGCTCGGCATCTGAAAAGTTATGGGGATCGGCCAATAGAGAAGCTGCTTGTGAGCGATTTTAGAAGAGCTATGACAATGCTGAGGCCCACAGCAGCCACCCCCACACGGAGATGCTACCGCACATGCTGTGCGCTCCAGGCGGTGCTTCAGTTAGGAGTTTGCTCGTCTGTCTAAGAAGCAGTTTCTTAACGATTTACACTGAGTCTTCCACTGGTTCTTCTGAGGAGTGTGGAGCAGATGTTCACAGAATGCATTCAGACTGCATGGACTGAGAATATAGGCAGGTGACCAGTGAGGTCCAGGGCCATGGTTCTTCACTGCGACCCAGAACCCACCCATTCTTGGCTCCGGAGCAACCAGACCTGTAGCCTGGTCCCGGGAGCTCTGACAGACCAGCAGTGCTGACCCCAGGTAGGGACTGGGGTCTGCAACAGGGGGCGCTCGAGCTGCAGGGCACCAAGGAGAGCCAGGAGCAAGCCCAATAGGTGCACACCAAGCCACGGGGTGGAAAAGCAGGAACTGCATGGAGACACGTAAGAGGGCGGTAAGGAGCCACTGCCTCACAGAACAGCTCCCCAGAAAAACCCCAAATTCCCAAAATCACCGCAGGGAATTCAGGCCCACGTGTTCAAAGCAGCTGCTCCATGAAGGACATCTGAGCCACCTCACGTGGACACAGACGGACCTAGAGGCTGCATCAACGTGTGTCTGTGACCATGGGGACATTTCCGAAAGTCTCAGAGCACGTGCAGCAGAGAAGCTGCTGTGTTTCCTGAGACGGGGAGAATGTGCTGGGTCTGCGCACATCACGAGACATGCCCCATTGGGGCGGGCATCGGACCACCCAGGCCCTTCCCGCCTCCACAGGAGCAGACGGAACAGACGAGCAGGGCCATCGCGGAGAACGGTGGGGCCACCGCGAGCCAGCCGCTGAGCGCCCGGTCCAGGGCCCTGCACTCCCCTGGGCCCTGCGCTCTCCACCCGGCGCCAGCCATGTGCCACTGCATCCTTAGCCAGAGTGACCCTGCATTTGGGACCTTTTACATGGCAGGAACACGGCCTTGCTCTAGAAAAAAGGAAGACTCAGGGAGACGTCCCGAAAATCTAGCCTGGAACCATCAGCCTCTGGGAGGAGAGTGGTGGCCACCAGACGTCAGGGAGCCAGAGCTCCCCCCAGCCTCACACCTCCACGGACAAAGCCTGGGCATCCCGGGCGAGGGCAGCGCCGCGCGAGGACCGAGCACTGCTGCCCAGAGGGCTCTGCAGCGCGCCACCCTGCCCCGAACCAAGGGGGTGGCAGCACACAGGTGTGGCCACACATCTGTGTCTATGAATACATAAACATATGTTGCCCGCATGTATACGTAACACACACTACATGAATATGCATATATTCTGTATACATATAAAATGTGTAGACAGTATACATGCACATACTTATATTTAACATTCTTACACTTAAAGATTTATATAGTATATATTATTTCTATTTATATGTAGAAACTAATCTAAACATAATATAGATATATATATTTGTATTTATATATTTGTATCTATAATGTATTATATACACAAATCTATACATATATATGCAAATATATATAAAGTATATATTTATGTGTGTATCTGATGCCTTCATACACATTTTAAATTAATGGCAATGCCTTGCCTTCCCTAATTATAACGAGATACAGACGAAATCTTCTTGCAATCTGGCAGGACTGCCAAGGCCCTCGAGGCTCGCAGTCTGCAGGAAGGGGTTAGAGGTGACCTTCTGGCAGCCGTCAGGCACCACAGAGTTGACAGCATTTTCCCTGCCAGATTTATGGTGTTTTAACAAGCAAACCAACAGCAGATGACATCACTTTCCTCTTCTCAGAGCCAGAGGAGGACGAGCCTTAGCAGAAGTTTGTACAAAGTAACTGAAGCAATGTGCACTACTGCTCAAATGTTTGGCTTTTTAAATCCTTCTGTCGCAGCCCCAATTGATTCAGGGAAAATCCTCATTTGGCTTTGTTTTCCCCTGGATAATAAATGACCTTGCCATGCTCCTGACCCAGCCAATGGCCAGAAGGGAAGCATTAAAGGAGCAGTTTGCAGGACGTCGATGGTGGCCCTGATTCAGCAGCAAACCGCCCCCCCCCCCCCCACACACACACCCTGCCACACACACGCCCCATGTGGATCTCAGGCCCCTGCTGCAATAACTCCACTGCATAAATATTTAATATTCTAGCTATTTTTTCTTAAACAAAAAGTTGACCCATATTCAAAGTAATCATAGAAGTGATCAGTATTTGCTCTGCCTGAGGAAACAGGAAATTTGCATCTGGCTTTTCTGAGCCAAAATTAAACATTTATACATTTTGTTCACATTGCTTGTCATTAGGCCCAACTTACTACTGCTCTCTGTGTTTGGTTCCACACTAGAAAAATGTTTCCTCTTTGAAACAAAATCATCGACGAAAATTACACTTGTTTTAGGAATGGTGACGTGCCCCTCTAAGATTTTCTAAAATGTCTTTTCAAGCAGGAGAAAGGTTTCTGGGAAAATGCATTTGGCTTCAAATGGAGAATTCCATTACCTAAGAGGGTACATTTCACTTACCACATTTCAACACTGTTTCTTTTGTTCTTTGCATAATTCAATTTTTAAATAACTTGGCATCTAGACATGATTACCCTATTTTTAACTAACAACCAAGGAAGAAGAGCTAGCCAGAGAGACAGAAAGAGGTGGTCAGCAACAGAGGGGTTAGCAGATAGAAATAACACATAGAAAAGTATTTCCAAAGCAAGGGGCTGAGTTTGAGCAGTCTTGCAAAAGCTTCAAATGGGATTACTTAGGTCTTTATTAGCCTAGAATTCAGGTAAAGTCTTTAATAAAGTGATGTGACCAGCATCCGGGAATTTTAATGGGTTTGTTCCTTGGGCCTTTGGACACCCGGAGTTTCCATTTCCAAGACAACGGGTTTGAGCTGGCCCACCCCAGGGCACCCAGCCGCCTCTCAGAAGTCGAGAAGTCCTAATGGCTGGTCTCCCAGGACTCTTTGAAGTTATGATTGGCCATTCACTTTGCCTATGTTTTATTTTTAACCATTTTATTGTTTTAAAAAAAGTAGTCAAATGTACAACAAATACCAATGTCAACTTAACAAATTACTACAAAGTGAGCAATGTGTAAGTGCCAAATCCTACAACAAAGTACTGTCAGGATCCCCGAAAGGTCCTGGGAAGCCCCTGGCTCAGTGGCCCAGCGCCCCTCCTTCCCCTGCTCAGTCATCCCTACCTTCATTTCCATGGTAATCAGCTCCTCACCTTTTCTGTCGTTTGTCCTGTAATCTAGTTTTGCATTGGCTTTTTAGCTCAGATAAGCAGAACCCTCCACGGACATCCTCTGTGTCTGCCTCTTCCACACCACATAGCACGCTGGTGACATGCATCCATGGTGCTGTGGGCAGCTGTGGCGTCTTCATTTACTTCCCGATTCCTCATTTGTTTCCAATTTTTAGCTATTGCAAGTGGTTGAGGCATGTGTGCAGAATTGCCGTTAGGCATTTACCTGAGGGTGGAATTGCTGGGTTTTGGAGCATGTGTACATTTAACTCACACAGATATGCTGAACAGTTTTCCAAAGTGTCACTCCAATTTATACTCATATTCACGAGTGTATTAGAGCTCCCACTGCTTTGTATCAACCCTAAGTGTTTTCTCTCTGTTAAGTTTTCAGCCACCGGGCACTGGTATCCCATTGAGGTTTTAATCAGTATTAGCCTAACAGCAAAATCGTTGGCAAACACTGTTCTGCCTCATTTTGGAGTGAGTGCCAACACTGCAGTGCCACTTCCTTGCAAATGAAGTCACGACAAATTATATCTTCATGTCTGGATGCTGTGACATTCGTTCACATGTCCAGCCTTGTGCACACACAGCTTGGCTCAGTTACTGTGGTCTTGGTATCTGGAAAAGCAGTTTCCCCTTTTCCTTTGCCTCCAGGAAAGCTTTACCTAGTCAGGCTTCCTTGAGGTACAGAGCAGAGCAAGGGAAGGCGGGGACTTATCTCAGAGCCCACCTGCCTGCCAGAGTACCCCTGATACGCTGTAGCCCATGTCCACAGACGTCACTGTGTTCCTCCGCAGACACCGCCCTGGGCTCACCCACATGCTCCCTGCTTTCCCGTCCTTCTCTGTTGCGTATCTTACATGTGGACACTCTTGCCTTCTGCCTGAAGAACACTCTTTAGAATTTCTCCCAGCACACATATGCTAGGGCATGCCTTTAGTTGTGAAATCTATTTAATCTTCCTCCTTGAAAGGTAGTTTTGTAGGTTAGTGACGATTTTCACTCAGCTGTTGTGTGCTCTTCAGTCTGTAGCTGGCCGAGGAGCTTTCTTACATCTTTATCTGTTTTCCTCGCGTGGTGCCCTGGTGGGACCCGCAGGCCCGGCCGAACGGACGTCCTGGGGGCAGACCCCTTCTTAGGATGAAGCCCTCAGCTTTTCACCACTCACTGTGACACTGGCTGTAGTGTTTGCCACAGATGCCTTTTATCAGGCTGAGGAAGTTCCTTTCTATTCTGAGATTGCTAAGAATTTTTATCATTAATAGATGTTGAATTTGGTCAAATGCTATTTTTTCATCTGTTGAGATGATTGTGTTACTTTTCTCCTTTTTTCTTTTAATGTGGCAAGTAACAATAGTTAATTTGCAAATGCTAACTTTGCACTTTGGGAATACACTGTATTTGACTATGATGTATGTGTGCATGCATGCGTGTTATCATATACATAGATATGTAGTATGCATTGTGTGTGATATGTGTAGTGTGTGTATGGTGTACACACATGTTCATAGCACATGCATAGGTGTGTATCGTGTATAAGTGTAGGGTGTACATGCATGCATAGCACATGCATAGGTGTACTGTATGATATGTGTAGTGTGTGTATGATGTACACACACGTGTACATGATGCTGCATTAGCTTTACTAATCTTTCCTTGTGAAATTCTGTGTCCAGATTGTTTTACTTTCTGCAATTTTTTTTTTAATGTCCTTGCATGGTTTTGATTTCAGGGCTCTGCTAGGCTCTTAAAACTACTGGAGAACCATTCCCTCAACCACAATGCTCTGAAGGTATGTGCAAAGCTGATATTTTTCTTTCCTTCCCTCTTTACGAGAATTTGCTGGGGCAGTCCTCACCCCTGCACCTGGATGGTGACCGTGAGACAATGTGGCTTGGCATCGAGTCAGGGGACAGGGCTGGTCCACATCAGTGGAGTGTTAGTGCTTCGACCACTTGCTGAACCATGCCAGGGGACACTGCCACTGAGACAGGCACTGTGGGAGTAAGCAGGGGCCATTCTGCGCAGAGCACAGAGGACGGCCACCTGTCCCTCCCTGGGGAGATCAGCAGACCCTTCCAGAAGCACTATCTGAGCTCAACGCTGAAGAAGGAGTGAGATCAATCACTGGGGCAGTGGTGGGGCAGGAGGACGAAGTTGGGGGGGAAGCCTTGTGATCAAGAACCAGCTGGTCAGCAGGCTGCTTGATTAACTGATGCTGTGGTAAGCATCACAGCTCTTACTGTCTGGGAGAATTGGCTGTCCTGATTTGTATACGGTGGTTTGAAACACTTTATGCATCTTTAACCATTTAGTTTCATTTTCTGGATCTTTTCCTTTGCTCTTAAAAATCTCTAATTATCTTTCAATAGATTATTCCAGAGGGAAAAATCATATGGTAAGTTCTAGAGGCAAAATGAGAGCATCGTCTGTCTGAGGACCTGCAAAAGGGTCTCTTAGGCAAAGCACAGACTTAAAGGGAGGAGTGTGACGGACAGGTGGAGACGCTGACCACACCGGAGCCTGCAGAACTGGCTGCCGTGATCAGGAGGTGGAACCAGACACTGCAGTCTTTGGGGAGTCACCAGAGGCATATGAGGGCTTCTGGTGCATGTGGTCCAAGCAGAGGGAGGTGTCTGGCTTCTGAGATGGCAGATGTAAGAGACACAGGTCAGTGACGGATGAGAAAGCAAATTCCAACTGGCACCCTGTGGGCCATCCAAGTGGGGGTCCCCTAGGCAGGTGGGGAAAGGCCAGGCAGGGGGAAGCCCGGGAGTGGACACGGAAACGTAACTGTCTTCATCTGTGTTACGCACTAACTACTTGTCTCTCCACCACCCCACCCACCCCAAATTCACACACGCCAGCCCTGCCCACGGCATGGATGGATTTGGAGACAGCGTCTAAGGTTAAATGAGGTCACACACTGGGACGACAGGGTGAGTGTCCTTAAGTAGGAGAGAGCAGAGAGCTGGCTCTGTCCCTGCTGCCCCAAGGAAAGGCCACAGGAGCAAGAGGCAGCAAGAGGTGAGGGCAGACAGGAGTTACCTGGCTAAGGTGTACTTGTACGTGTTCTTGCAGCCTCAGCGCCGCTCCTGGCTCCTGCTTTCAGGAAGAAAAGGAGCCGCCAGGGTGTCCTTCTTGCACCTGCTGTTTTTCAAGTGCCTTTAGCTCAAAATGAGCTCTGTGCCAAAGCGGCATGATTTGGGAGACATATCCTGCCACCCTTTAAAGCCACCCAGTCTGTGGAATTGTTATGTCAGCCCGCACGGACTGAGACAGTCAATCTGTGTGCAGAATCCACCTGCAGCCAGGAGCGGGGATGCGCATCCACGGGGAAAGGGGCAGGGAACAGCAACAGCCGGGAATAAAGCCAGGGCTCGAGGCCCAGGGGAGGGGGAGAAACCCTCAGAGGAACTCCGAAGGACCCCCCGGGAGACTGGGAGAAGGGGCCAGTGGCCAGCAACGTCACAGACAGCCAGAGAAGCCAACACGATTAATGGAACAAAGCATCTCCGTCCACGTCTCCTCTGATGACCCTGAACAGAGCACAGCCTGAATGCGGCAGTTCCCTGGGCCAGAGGCCTGGAGGTGTCAGGACTGTTGGCCCACGGCTTCCGCTCCAGGTGCGCACAGACCACCCGCCATGCTTCCCTGCAGGGTTCTCCTGCAGTCACCGCTCCAGGGCTATAAGCACCCTTGGTCACGGACCCGCAGAGGGGCAGGCAGTGTGGGAGCTGGGGCTTGGTGTCCACCACCGGGTGACTGGAACCCTTCCCTGAACCTTTAGCTTTCTCCTCTCTGTCATAGGGGCTGCGACCCTGCCCTTGTCTGGCTGTGTGAGGATTAAACTGGGTGAACCAAGTCGTAGAAAGTACCCTGCATGGTGGACTGTGTGCGCAGCTCATATGGAGGCCTGGCCCCTCTGCTCCAGATGAGCTCGGGAAGGACAAATGTGATGTGCGACACCTAGTCCATGTGGCCTGGGCGCCGCAGCAGGACTGAGCCAGCAGTATAGCCATGTCCCAAAGAAGCCCATGGCCTTGTGGATGAAGACCTGCCCCTGGGGCCCCCCGCCACACGGTGACCCGGCCACATCAGTCAGGACCCACGGGAAGGCCCAGGGCAGGTTGGACTCAGACCCTTAACCATCAGACACCTTCGAGAAGAGCGCCCAGGACAGTGGGGATTGGGGAGCTGGAGACACGTCGAGCAGGAGAAGGTGGAGAGCCATGTTCCCCTGCCCTCCACCCGCGTGTCCTGGAGGCATGCCAGGAGGGGGCGGGTTGGCTCACTCCACAGCAATCCTGAGAGCAGAGGCTTTGGGACTGAGAGGTGGAGTCCACGGGGAGAGGGTGCTAATCACTCGGAGAAGCTCAGCGGTGGAAAGCGCCCAGGCCGGCCCTTCACGCGGCAGAGGCGCTGCATCCACGCAGCCCGCTGCCGGCGCCCTGCGCAGAGGCCCTTACCCGCCACAGGGTCGGTTGGACCACATGACGTCTGGAACCTCCCAGCTACCCTCTGGGCGCGGGAGCAGGGTGGGAGCCAGGCACGGTCGCCAAGCGGCCCCAGCTTCTCCCAGGCCCCTCCGATGCCCCACACGCACAGCAGGCAGGGCAGCGACCTCAGACCCGCAGACGGTGCGCTTCTGAATACTGGTCTGAATACTGGCACAGGCGCTTTGGAGAAATACCCCCATTTGGTGCCGAGTCTTCCCCAGCAGCGGCAGCTGGAGGCCGGCAGCTGGGAACGGGTTGCCCCAGGCAGACCCTAAGAGAATGTCGACCCGGTTATCAGGGGCAGCTGGTGGCTGAGACACCCAGGGCCCCAGAAGCCACCCGGAAAAGGGCACTTCCTGCAACCTCCACACGACAGTTTTTAAATCCCTATTTTAAACTTCCCCATCCGAATTCAGACGGCAGCGCCTGCGGCAGTGAGGATGGGCCACCACTGCGGGCTCCTCCTGCGGCCCCCGCCCTTCGCGGGGCTCCCTAAGCCTGAGGCAGTCTCGTTTTTAAACAATAAAGAAACAATGTAAGTAACCTAAGCATGTAATCTCAGAATTTAGGAAAAGAACAGTGATTTAAAAGAGAAAAGAGGAATCAATTAGTTAAAAGGAGAAATGAAGAAACAAATCCCATTAAAGTAGAACTCATAAACAGTGTCTGTGGGATTTTCAGTATGGCAAAAACTGATGATTAAGAAACATGAATGAATTTAAAAAACACATGCATTCCAGTCAAGCAGAGGAAAACGCCAACAAAAATATAAAATGCTGGGAATGAAAACAAGAGATGACCCAGGAAGAACGTCTCACAGCGGGGAGTCACCAGGAAACTACCTGATGGGTTTCAGAATGAGTCTTTTAATGCTCATTTAGCAAATCCGAATCCAAATCTATAACTTTAAAATGTTTGACTTTTAGCAGCACAAAAGCAGGGATTTTGGTCTATTTTGTTCAGAGATATTGCTCAGCCTCTAGAAAACTGCCTGCCACATAGCAGGTGTTCAGTAAATGTCTGGTGAATGACTGAAAAGAGGCAGAAAAGAAGGAAAGAAATCTGCATGAAATCAAAGACGTTTAGGAAAACCAGTGTTTCCAACTTGTTTAAGGAAATACTAGAATATATAAACAAATCCAAAACCGGTGAATGAAACAGCACCAAAGGCCAAACTCATGTGACTTCCCTCATATAGCATCCAATAGGAAAACAGAACCAGAGCTGCATGTATTGACATGGAAACATTTCTAAAGATTAAATGAAAAGGGCAAGTTTTACATTGCCTTTGAATATACATTCAGAATTACTGAATTTCTGTAAAAATAAAGCAGAGAGGAAAATTTTTTATTTCCCTAAGTGCTCATACATGTTTTGAAATACACAGAAAAAATCTGGAAGGATCTGCACCCCGATGACGCAATGGCTCGCTTCCACCGAGGGAACAGGAAAGGCAGTGTGGGAATGATCAGACACTCTTGCTTCGTCTGTATTTTTAAAAATTAACACACAAAAGTATATCATATATGGCCTGTGTTACAAATTAATTTAAAAGATTAAATGTTTAAAGTTGCCCAAGAACTAATGTCATAACATATGTGGCATGTGCATGAGCATATTTTTTCAAAACTCCAAAAGAGATCATTCTTATGCTATTAAATTATGTCAACATGTAGGAATTTGGAAGACTTCCCAGTTCACTGTACATAACCCTGGCACCGAATGAGGATCAGCAAATACAACCTAATCTATCAATATTTCTAAAATAATGGAAAATTACTAATGAATATCATTTTCTGCAGTAGGTCCAAGAAAAACAAATTATATGATTTTCATAAGAAATGTCTTAAAAGCCTTTTAGCCAAATTCAACATTCATTCCTGATTTTTATAAATTATTTGTAAAATAAGATAGAATATTTCTAATATTTTTAAATAAGATAAAAAGATTTATTTCAACTTACAGCCCTTCCTATTAAAGCAAAATTCTCATTATTTCTGAAGTCGATGCAAATTTTTAAAATATGATATAATAAAAATAAAGATTTTCATTGTAATTTTTTATAGGTAATCTTAACTTTTTATCTTAGAAAATCAAATCAAGACATATTCTAATAAACTGTTTTAGTGTTTGTAATTTTAGTAGATTTATATACCTAGCAACTTCATTATAGCCAATAACAAACAAGTACAATGTAAAATTACAAAATATCTATCTACATTAGCATAAAACTACAATATTCTAGGGTCAAAAATACCCTAAGATGTGCAAGGTCTGCATAAAGAAAACTGTACAGATTATTAAAGTCATAAAAATGATTTGAACAAATGAAGTTATACCATGCTCAGATGAAACCTTTCAATACTTGAAGGATATCTTATTTTCCCCACTTAACTCTACAGATTGAATGCAATTTCAACAGAAATCACAAATAGACAGCTGGACTTGATGAAATATTTCTAAAATTATTTTTCAAAAGAATGTGCACGAATATTAGAGTAGAAATAAAAATGCCTCCCCTATGAAATACAAAAATGCATGGTTAGATATGTTCACTAGAATAACACAAACATCACCCACACACACTAAGGCAGAGCACTAAAATAAAAAAAGGAAACAAATCCAAGTACATATAACTACTTAAATATAACAGGCGAATTTCAAACAAGTGGGGAAAAGATGACATTCAATAGATGATGTTTAAAAAATGGGAAAACAGAAAAAAAAATTAGTGAAAATATTTGTTATCTTGATCTGGGTAATGGTTACCTGAGTACATACACATATCAAAATGCATCAAGCTATACACTAAGAGTTGTGCATTTTATTGTATGTACTGCAATATAATAACATAAAATATGGAAATAAGGAAATAAACAGAAAATGGGAAACCATACAGAAATAATGTTCAGATTCCCCTTTTCCAACCTACATCAAAATGTATCTTTGGTGGACTAAAGATTTAAATGGAAAGTAAGCCATAACTATATTGAAAGAAAATGTAGATGACTAGTATGTGAAGCAAAGGACATTTTAAATGTAATACCAGATGAAAGAAAAAAGTTCTGCATTTAACTAAATAAAATATAGGACCCTATGTCTACAGGCACCATGAACAAAATTAGAAACAAACCAACTCTGGGGGAAATATTGATGGCACAGAGGACAAAGGTTTATAACCCTAATATGTAAAAAGTTACAACAGATCTGTTTAAAAACATGAGTGTGAAATACAGATACATGCAAAGTCAATTCACAAAAAAGGACTTCTGAATACCTCATAAATACAAGAAAACTATTCAACCTCAAGAGCAATCAAAGAAATGTCAACTATAACAACAATGTAAAAATCAAGTCACAAAGCAGACTGGTTTTGCATTTTCTAAATCTACTAATAAAAACAATAAGTCAAATAATACCCATATAAAAATAAAGTCAGTGCTTATAATGCATTTGACACAATTGGACACCCATTTCAGATTTACAAAGAGAAAAAACAACTTTTGAAAACTAGGCATATTCAGATATTTCCACCACATATATAATCATAATTAACAATAAAAGACAAAAAGTATTGCAGTAAAAAATAAAGAAATGCCAATAAATTCACTCCTACCATAACTTATAATCTGTCAGAAGTGTGGAGAACATACTAATCATAAAACAGAAACAGAAAAAGAAAGTACATTTACTTCAAAGGGAGGCAAAAATTGTAGTAAATTGAAATGGTCATGCATGCTGTCCCACAGATAGAATTATAGAACCTAAATAAAATATGAAAAACAGCTTCCTAAAGATACTTCAATGTAGATAACAATGGCCAATGGCCAGGGAATAGTTCATGCTGTTTTAAAAAAATGCAACTGAAAGGAGTAGGAATTGTGTATTTGTGGCATTTGTGGCCCAAGGGAGCTTTCCAACACCCATGGCAGAAATGACAGGCAGCCTGACCACCACACAGTGCAGGAGACAGACGTCAGGACTGGAAAAGTGGGTGGGATTTCCAGGGGAAACCCTGGGAGTGAGAGTATTGTAGGAGTGAGATAAAAAATTAAATATAAACCCACTCAAATCAATAGCTGACAGCAAACTAGGCACACACTGAGGATACCACCACAGGTTCCACTGGAAAAGCCCCCGAGATAAGGAGGCATGGTTTTTTTTTTGTTATCATTAATTTACAATTACTTGAACAACATTATGGTTACTAGACCCCCTATTATCAAGTCCTCCCCACACATCCCATTACAGTCACTGTCCATCAGCATAGTAAGATGCTAAGAATACTTGTCTTCTCTGTAAACACTGCCTTTCCCATGTCCCCCCCAACTACATTATGTGTGCTAATCATAAGGGAGCATGGTTTTTTGAAACCAGAGCTGCACAGGTGAGCCCTAGACATCTGTTGCTTTGCTAACTGGGTGCATTTCCCCAAACATGAGGCTCAAGGGGCAGGACATTTCAGAGAATGGAGCCTCAGACTGGCAGGGAAGCTAGCAGGGACCCCAAGGAGCAAGGAAACCTCAGAGAAACTGAGCCCCAGACCTAAATATAATCTCAGCCTCCATCTGACAGACTGCTAAATTATTCAGCCACTGATTAATTGTCTGAATACCTAAAGAGTGATGAATATCAGTTTTAAAAGATTACAATGGAATATAAATATTGGGAAGTTCAATTTATAAATGTAGGCTACACGGTATCAGCAGGAACACATAAAAGCAGAGCAGTGAAATAGAACTAGCTCCATCACTATATTAAATGTAAATGGATTAAACACTCCAATCAAAAGGCTGGTTTTAGAAGACTGAGGGAAAATTAAATGCTTATGAAGGTTGCACTTTGAATACAAAGACAGAGAAAGATTGAAAGGAAGATGATGGAAGAAAATACACCAGGTAAACAGTAAAGACAAGAACTACAGTTACTATCTTAATGTGAGGCAAGAGAGACTTCAAGACGTGGAATAATATTAATGTCTAAGAGGAATACTTCACAATGAAAACAGAGCTTATATATGACAATTACAAAATAGTGTCACAAAATACATTTAGCAAAAACCTGAGAGAAATAAATTCACAAAGTTGGATGCTTCAGTACATTTTCTTCAATAGTTGACAGACAACTAAAACATGTGTAAGGATGCAGAAGATTTGGTTGATGCTATCAGCCAGGTCAATCTAATAGGCATTTGTAGACCATTACACCCAATGACTACAGAATACATTTTTTTTTTTGAGTACTGTTAGAATGGTCACCAAAATGAACTATGTGCTGGGTCATAAAACAAGTCTTAATTTCAAAAGACTGAAATACCGTAGAGAATGTTCTCTGGCTACAACAGAATTAGATTAGAGATCCCCAACACTAAGACATCTTTGAGAGCCCAAATACCTCAGATTAAGCAACTCAATTCTAAGTAATCCATGGATAGAAGAAGAAATCACAAGAGAACTGAGAAAATATGAGCTCAATGGACATAAAGAGGCAATGCGTGGAAATCTGAGGAGATGGCTAAGGAAGAGCTTAGGAGAAAATGGAGAACTTTCACTACTGGTATTGGAAGAGAAGAAAATTTAACATATAATGATCTAACTTTCTACCTCAGACAGGTAGAGAAACAACAATGAACTCAAAATCTGTAGAAAATAATAGAAATAAAGGTAAGAGTGAAAATAAGGATTGGAAATACAAAAAATAAAGGAAAATCAGTTATTTGAAAATACAAAATTTTTAAATCTTCACAAGAAATAAAGAGAGGACACAAGTTACAGCTGCCAGGAATAAAAGAGGCAAGTATTACAAGCTCTACAGATATTAAAATAATAATAAGGGAAATAAAAGCAATGTCATAGTAATAAATCTGACACCTTAAACGGAAAGATTCCTATTACCCAAACCAGCCAGAGCACACACAAGAAATGACTGGAACAAAACAGGAAGAGGCAGAGCAGCTGAATGTCCCTGTACCTACTGAGAAAGCGAAAAACATCCCACAAAGAAAACTCCACACCAAGGACACACCAGTGGCAGATTCTATGAAACATTTAAGAAGCTGTAACCCCGATCCTTTGCAAAGTCTTTCAGGAGAAGGAGGGATGTGCCTCAGTTCTTTTGGTGGGGTTGGTATTTACTCTGAAACCAGAACCAGAGACCCCATGCAGGGAAAAACACCATCACAAACACAAAACTGCTCATAAAATACTAGCAGGTTGAATACAACAATATAGAAAAAGCATGACACACAGCCAGTAGAGTTTTTCCCAGGTATGCAAGATTAATATTTTTTAAATTATATCATACACTCTATTAAAAAAGAAATAAGAAAATCATACATAATTATATCAATAGATGCAGAAAAACTACCTGATAAAATCCACACCATGCAGGGGAAAAAAAAAATCTCAGCAAACTAGGAAAAGAAAGAAACTACCTTCACTCAGGGAAGGACATCTGTGAAAACCCTCAGTGGGCAGGGGCCGACGCCATGAAATGCGGCAAGGCTGCTCCTGCCTTCTCCTTAGCTTTTCCTGAAAGTCACAACTGATGCAATAAATCAAGAAACCAAAATAAAAGAGTACAGATTGGAAAAGAAGAATTAAAGCTGTCTTTTTTTCACAGATGTCTTGCTGTGTAACTGGAAAACACTAAGGAATGTACCTAAAAGCTACTGGAACTAACATTAAGCAATGCTCTTGAAAGCAGGGTCAATAAAGAAAAATCAATTGCATTTCTATATAACTGGCAGCAAACAATTGGAAGTGAAGGAAATTTTGATTTACAGTAGGATGCACAATTATGAAATACTTAGAAATGAATTAAACAAAATGTGTGTGAGACCTATACACCGAAAACTACAAAACATTCCTTCATGAAATTAAGACCTAAAGGAATGGAGAGATTTAACATATTAACTGATTGGAAAACTCAATATAGGAAAGATACCAATTCTCCTAAGGGGTTTTTCTAGTTAACACAATCCCAATCAAACTTCCAGCAAGTTTCGGTGGCAGCATTTGCAAGATGATTCAAACATCTATATGAAAATGCAAAGAACCAGAATAACTTTTATAAAAAAGAAAACTAACTTGACAGTTTAGTTTGTTCACATTCTCTGAGAAGCAGATGCAAGAACTTTATTAAGAGAAATGCCTATGTGAGAAAATAGGGAGGGAGAAAATGGGGGCTGGAGAAGGTGGGCAGGTGGCCAGGAAGGGAGAGTGGCCTGTAGGAAGTGGAGGGAAGCTAGGCCCGTGGGTCCACCCGAGGCTGCCGTGAGGTCTAAGGAAGTTCTGCCAGGTCTGGGTCCGTGAACCACAGCTGGCTGCCAGACATGTCTTCTGCCTCCCAGGAAGGGCCTGCCTTAGTGTTTCTTTCATGCTCAACATGGCGTAGGAGCTGCTCAGGGCGACACGCCCTGTAGTGGGAGGCCTACGAGGCAAGCTCTGTGGCCACTGCATTTACACCACCCATTTCAAGACTTACTATAAAAGCGACAATAACTGGGGCAGCATGGTTCCGGCAGCGGGATAGGAATAGATCAATGGCACAGAGCAGAGCGCAGACACAGACCTGTGCATATGTCTTCAATTAATTTTTGACAAAGGTGCTGAGGCAATTTAATGGAGGAAGGATGTATTTTGAAGAAATCGTGCTGGAACAACTAGAGGTCAATATGGAAAAAAAGATCACATCATACACCAAAATTAGCCTGGAAATTCTCACCAACCTAAAAAATGAAAGCTAAAATTATGAAACTTGTAGAAGGAAACATAGGGGACCTTTGCTACCTCATGGCGGTCAAAGGTTTCGTGAAAAGGACACCAATATACTGAACTTATCACAAAACCTCTGAGGTAGGTCCTTTTATTATACCCCCTTTAGGGTGAAGAATCAGAGACGCAGGGAGGCCGAAGCCCGTACCCCCACTTCACATCCCGTTAGTGGCAAAAGTGGGGCAAAAAACCAACCAGGTGCAAACACTGCTGTGGGCCACCCAGGTCAACACCTTGGCATGGGTTTCCTTTTGGTCTATGGTTATTCTGGTAATTGGAAGAAAAATGTAACCAACAACAAAGAAAGTCTGAATAAGAACCATTGTGCTACCTACTTCTAAAATACATTGTAAAAACATCCTATCAGCCCCCAGACGGACCTTCCTATAAATCAGGACTGCACAAGACAGCACGAGTCCCTGGGCCAGAGAAGCACTTGATACGCGCTGCAGGCAGAAGCAGATGAGGAGCTGTTGACAAACTTAGAACGTGACTTCACACCAGACATGAAACATTAGCAACGGACTAGGAGTCTGGGATGGGGAGGGGAAGTGCCGGCCTTATGTCCTGCTTGCTCACAAGTCTGGAACCTGGGGTCTTTCACGCTGAGCCATGAGAGAGGAAAAGAGAACAAGAAAACCAGCCTGACTCCACATCTGGACTTGCCCCTTCTCCAAGCTGGCACAGAAGGCGCCTCCTAAACCCGCGGGGTGACAGAGATGGGAGCGGAAGGGACGGCTGGTCCTGCCCTGGAGGGCACGGATCCCGCAGACCCCCCAGCAGTGCGTGGCCCAGACAGCACACCCCTGCTAGGGCCCCACCTGTCCTGAGTGGGCCTCACGCCTGGGGACTGGCCCTTCTGCTGGGGCGGCAGGCGTGTCCTTCAGTCCCTTCCCTGGGGTGGAGGATGGAAGTGGCCAAGAGCAGAAAAGAGCAATAAAATGTTAACTTTTCATGCACTAACTCAGCGAATCCTCAGAGAAGCCAGGGCAGCACAGGATTGGCAAGCGCACAGTCCTCAGGACACAGGCTGACTCAGGCACTAGGCGGCTCTCTCGGGCCTGACAGTAGCGGGACAGTGTTTTCCAGATGGTGCAAGAAAGATCAGAACAAAATGATCTAAAAGTGCACACAGAGAAAGGGAAACACTGAAATGTCCATTTTTATCTAAATGGTGCTATTGTTCATTTTCATGACAGTCCTTAGGGTTTCCTAATTCTTTCAGTTATTTTTTACGATAAGCATTTACTACCTTTTACAGAAAAATCCATGTTCCTGCTGTAGTTACAATGTTGCTGGGCCCAGCTCTGCTTCCATGCAGAAGCGCTGACTTCAGAGCCTGGTGGGCCTCCAGCATGCACGGTGTGACAGACCGTGGGCACAAACAGCCTGGCACCAAGGAAGCCTGAACCTCTTCCCGCCTTGACTGCGAGAGGGAAAGGGCGAGCTCCTGTCGTCAGATGCGCCTCTTTCTCCCAGAACATAGCCCACAGGTGCTGTCCCACATCTGGGGCAAAGAGCCCATGGGGTGCTGATTTGCTGGGTTGGGCGGGATTGTGCAGAGGTGGGACAGCGCCCGGCCCGGTGCCTTCCTCCCCTCCAGCTGGGAGCAGTCTGGTCTAGTGCAGCACCAGCCTCGGTGGACAGTCTTTCAATGAGATTGAAGCCTGTGTGTGTGAAGCAGCAGGAGGTGGAGGCAGCGCCACCCCGTCCCCTCCCGATACATCCTCCCTCCTCCCTGTCAACCCTACCAGTACAGTGAAGGGGACCCTGACCCCTCTGTGTAGCAGGGCTGGGAGGCTGCCTATAGGGTCCACTGGGGCCTCCCTGTCCCCAGCGTGGTGGTGTCCTAAGCACAGAAGGCCACAGGACAGCAGACACGTGCACTCTGGCCAGGGCTGTGAGCACCATCCACATGGCGCCAAGGAGCAGGGCGCACCAAGGTCGGGGGCACCTCCACTCACCAGGAAACGACTCCCACTGATCCGACCTTGCAGAACTGTCTGCTCTGTCTGTTGTGGGGCCACCAAAAGTGATGTGGGCCAGCTGTTTGACAAGGAATTCTCTCTCTTTTGTTGGGGGAGGGGTACCCTGGTTTCTAGTGCACTGATTTCCATGGTGTAAACACTCCCACCATGGCCACTTCCGAGCTTCCAAGGTAGCTCAGTGAAGACAAGGGTGCAGGCTGGGGACCCACCAGAGCCAGCTCCTGCCCACACTGACCCGGACACGCACATCTGGCCCTTCATCCTTGGATGTCAGGTATAAAAATGCCTGTGACCCGCCTAGAAAACAACTTGGAGACGTCCATCAAATGCCTGCAAAGTGATCATGATTCTTAACCTAACACAGAATCCCATTTTTGAACACCCATTCTAAAGCAAAAACACAAGAAAAGTAGTTGCTGCCCTGGCTCTGTAATAGCCAAAGTTGGAAGCAATTTAAATACCTGACGATGAGGGAACAGTTACAAAGACCTTCACACTCAGGGAATGTGCAACAATTCTGAGATGCTGATGGGCTGTTTGGAGCAATGGGAAAGATGTTTAATAACGCTCTAATAAGGGGTGTTTGTGTGGTCACAGGGGAGGCCTTGGGGGCTCGGGGGGCGACCTGGAGAAGGACAAACTGACTTTGTTGTCTTCGTCAGAGCCTGTCAAGAGGAAGGAAGTGGTTCCGCCGAGGACCGGGCTGGTGGACTCAGGAGCGGACTGAGGAGGAATGTGCACAGGGTGAACTGCAGCCTGACAACTGGCCAGGGCAGAAGGGAGGCTCCACATAGACCCCAGCTGCCGATGGGCACAGAGGCATCGCAGTTTACCCCTGGGACCATTCTTTCTCTGCCACTCCAGTTCTAAGTCATGGGAAATAAGTGCACAATTTTTAACTGGAAGAGACAATTTTTCTTCTGTTTGGCATTGAGTTTTACAAAGAGATCTTAACGGGTCTCTACACTTTATATAAGAGTGTGTATATGGCAGGGGAGGAAGTGGTTTTGCATCCTGCTCATGATTTCAAAAGGGAAAGCAATTAGGGCATATCGTAGGATTCACTAAACAGTACAGGGTAATGAAAACGGCCTGGATGACACGGGTTTGTAACCACAGGTAGGCCCTCCCAGATCTGTGCGCTGTACTGGGAATCATGTTTTCTATTGTGAAGAAATACGAACGCTAAAACCAAACATGGATATCCCTTTCCTTAGGTATCCCAAATTAAAGAAGGAAAGCCTTAAAAAGGAAGGCACACACTAAAAAAAAACAATGCTACCAGTGAGGCCCCAAGCCCACGGAGGGGACAGTGGTCACAGCAAACAAGCCAGTTCAAAGCGCCCCCAGTGCCAGCAGCCCACACTCGGCTGACACACAGCTGACGGCTGGAAACCAGTCCCCCATGCCTGCAACCAGGACGGAGTGTCAAAGTGAAAGGGCTCGGACAGCGAGAGGACAAGGCATGGCCTGCTACTCAGCTCCGATCTCTGGCAGCTGCCGACAGAACCTGAAGAGCATACATCAAGCAGCCCGTGCCTCACAGATGGGGGGCTGGGTGTGGCACTGCACGCGGTGGCCGAGGACTTTCTCAGAGAACTGTGATGGCTCCTGAGATGGGACTGGACTGCACTTAACTTAGAAGCCCCATGCCCAGTGAACGGACAGACAGCGGGATGGAGGATGGAATGGATGGCCCCCTGCTGAACGTCTGGGCAGGAGAGCCAGGGCTCTGACCGCAGAGCTTGGCAAGCCAGCCAGGGGCCCCGGGCACTTTGGAGGCACCACAGCTCCCATGGAGAGCGTGGCCCAGTCCACACAGCCTGCCCAGCGCCCGGCATCAAAGCAGGGCAGAGAAATGGCCTCACGCTGGGGCTCCCCCAGCCCTGCGGGGTCTCTCAAGCAACAGCCTCACACAATTTCATTCCAGACCCGAGGCAGAGCCACAGGCTCCATGACCTCACAGCAGGGGTGGGCGCAATAGTGCGTGCCTCATCCTTGCCAGACCACACTGTCACCCCTGAGCTAAGGGTCTGGCAAAGCCATGCTCCTGAAAAGCTGGCTGCTTCCCCGGAGAGCATGGAGAGCTTGGGGACAAACAACAGGAAGAATACATCTGCAAGCATAGATGTGACGAAGGCCCGTGCATGGGCCCAACACCAGGCAGCACCCTTCATTGGCCGCCCGGGGTCCTGTGTCCTCGGTGATAAAGTGCTTCTCTCTGTCTGGCTGCTAGTGGACCATCTCGGCTGTCAACAAAGTCAGATATGGCTACTTGTCCAGATTTCCCTCACTGGAGACAATCCGGCCCAACTGGGCTGTCTTCCAGCTACAGTGGCAACCCACAGGCCGCAGGCCGCCGACAAGAGGTCCCAGCTACCTTCCAGGGGCACGGTTACCAGCTCAGTGCAGGAAATGTGATCGAGTGTGGTGGGGGCTTCAGTGACTTCCTGCCCTAACGGTGGCCCCCTGCCACCCGGCCATGAGAGCGCATAGTGAACTGTTCCCTGAGGAGCAGCAGCGCACCCACGGGGGGCCAGCTCCCAGGAGACGATGGGCAGGGCCCTACTGGCTGGAGGGAAAGGGTATCCCCTGTGGTCAGCGAGGATCCCCATGTGGGTGCCCTGTGGTCTCCCCAGTTCTCAGTGGGGAGGAGCTGCATTCAGAGTTCAGAAACCCAAGCCCCTCTGCTCTGCCCACCATGAGCAACTTCAATTAGGAAACAAGCCAGGTCTTGAGGGGCGGACTCGGACCCCCAGCTCAACTCCCGGGGCTGCCAGTACTACTGAGCTGGGCCAGGTACCACTGCATCTAGGGTCCGCCCCCAGACCCAGGCCTCTGCCTTCCTAAGCCTATCACTTTTCTTTCCCCTCTGGGATCCTGCAGCTCTCACACCTCTCTGATGGAACCCAGCTGCCTTTTGAGGAGTGGCCTCTGCCCTCCGGTAGAACAACCCACCCTGGCAGGTCAATGGCACAGCCAGAGGCCCTTTCCCCTGTCCCCCATGCGGTGTGGAAAGGCAGCCATGGCTGCCTGGAGACGGAATGTGAGCAGGTCTCTGAACTGTGCCTCCCGGTTGCCCCCAGGAAGGTGAGCGCTGTCCTCCCAGGCTCAGAGCCGCTTCTCCCTGTTCCCATGACAGCCGCCTAAAGAGACTGGGCACCCTCCTCCCAGGCCATATTTTCATTTAAATCAAGTACTGTGGGCTGTGTCTTCTTGCAGATAAACATCTTACAGACAAAAAGCATCTATTCTCACAGCCCAGTGAAGTGGGTTCACGTGGATTTTCTATCTTGCTGTAAAGGATGGGCTGGGGGCCTTTGGCCTCCCTTAGGGTAATGCACACTTGGGACATGACTGTTTCCACCCCCTCTGGACCATGCACACACACACACTCTCTCACACACACCTGTCTCAGGAGCCCCTGTCTTCATACCTGTTTCTGCATGTTTCAAGGGCGTTCTGAGAGTCAACACGGCTTTAAGTTTTCCTAGCACATTTCCAGAAATTATCTTTTTCTTTCCTGCCTCCTACCCTTCCACCCAGACACCCAGCCACTCACTTCACCTAATGCATGCATTATTTTTCCTATTTAAACCCCCACATCTGGGCATTATGCTGAGTCATGCAACAAAATGCCCAGAGAGACAAACCTGGACTCGTGCTCCCGTGGGGTTTACAGCCCAGCCAAGGCGGCAGATACCAAGCAAACAACCATACCACACATCTGGTTATTTAATTACAGTTGTGATAAATGCTAGAAAGAAAGATGTTTTCCTTCTATTACCCGGTGAACAACCTCATTTATAATGAATGTGCCTCATCAATTTGTTCTAATGATGCTGTATTTTCCTTATACAATTAAATGGGATTTACTTGGCAATTTATACCCCAGCTTATCTCAGAATAACCCACAGATCTCAGTGGCTTAACAGCATCTCAGAAAAATCAGAAAGCTCAAACAATACTCTGGGAAATGGACATTTCCATATTATTTTATCATTGGCAATGAAACTGAAAGGCTGGTATAAAATTCAATGCAATGTGCTACATTAATAAAGGACACCAGTCTGGGCCCTTGACAGCATAGGGCAATGAGTGTCACAACCAGGCCAGTGTCTCCTGTGACGATGCCATCTTGGCAGTCCCCTGTGGCACCCCCTCTTCCCTGCCTCTTTCCACCTAGCTCACCCTTCGTTCTCACCCTAAAGGCTCCCTTCCCAGATTATCTCTGAATGTCATTCCCCAAAGCAACTGCGCCCCACGAGATACATTCAGGCTTGTCTGTGTGGCATCTGGTGCCATGTGGGAGGTTAACAAAAGAACCTGGTGGGGAAAGAGGGGCCAGGCAGACTTTACTGGGTAGCCCTCTGAATCCTCCATATTCTGAATCTTCAAGTAAGAATTTAATCAAAGAATGAAGGGAAGAAATGTGTGGGCAATGTTAAAGAGCTGCAAAGGTGTTCTAAGTAGTCCTAAATGGATGCAAGCTGGGGAGGATAAGAAGGGGCCTGTTGGAAGCATTGCAAGCATTCTAGAAAAATCCTCACACCACTTGGGAGGCCTGTCCATGCTGTGTCGAGCTTCAAGTCGCACCTGCCAGGCATGCTCTATTCCCTACACTTCATTTCCCAGTCTTCAGGTTTAAGTGGCATCTGTGGAAAAGCCCCAGACGCAGCCCATCCTTTGATTCTTCCTGAAATAGTCATGAAGACAGAGAAAGTGATGAGGTCCCAGAGAGACAGGAAAGTCCGCGTGATGCTCTCCAGGGAAGCTTCTCTGTGAGGGAAGCACACCCAGCTGCTCAGCCCTGGCCAGCCACCAAGAGGCTGGGAGGCCAGTGCCCCACGATTTGGAAACGCAGCATGTCTGCCAAACCAGAGACGGCAGAACGTTGGCCAGGCGCACGCTCTCTCCCCAGGAGCCTAAGGAGTGTTATGTGCAACCACCATGTGCCCCCACCTTTTTCGGTAAATATTTATAAGTCCTTACACATGCACAAAGGTTATGAAAAACAGTATGACAGAAATATCCACAAACTGCCACCCAGAACTGTAAAATTTTCATGACCTATCTTCTTTGTTTCTTGTTTTAGTAAAACAAAATAAACGGTGTGAGTGTCAGAGCCCCTCCTGCAGGCCCCCTTCAGGAACCCAGGATTTATCCCCCAGCTGCAGGCAGACCAGCCCACCTTCAGCTCTCAGGGCTTTGGGGGATTGCGTCTCCGGAAGACAACTGCCCCTGCCCCGTTCACACCGACTTCCTGGGAATGGCCCCAGCCAATGGCTGATAACAGGGACAAAAAGCTCCCAACTTGGGACAGCTCTTCAGGGTGCCCCAGTTGCAGCACCTCTCTCTGGAGGTGGCCGGTCTCTGCTAAGCCTGCATCACAGACCAGTTCTCCCTTCGCCCACCCAAGCTTTCTCCCCACTCCATCGCTCAAAGGTATAGACCTCGAGAGCAGTCCCTGATAAAAAGTCCTGCAAATCTCTCTCTCTCCGAATTCCTACTGTTCTACAAAATCCAGTTTGAGATAAAAACGCCACAGATACACTTACAATCCCCTTTGTAACTCTCCCTGGTCCCATTCCCTCCCCTGTGTTTTTCACAGAAATGAATATGAATTTCATGTTTATCCTTTGTGTTTATGTTTTATTATCTTAACTACAAATAACTGTAAACCTGCAAACCATAAATAGTGCACGTGTTTTCAAGTACAAATGAGAGACTGTGCCTTCATTCCACAACATGCTTTTTTATGCAATGTTGCTTTTATGATCTGTCAAACTGATACATTGTTGATCTGGTTCAATTATTTTAATTTCTGTAAAGTACAGTAACCTATACTATAAATGCACCACAGCATATTAATTCTGCTGTCAGTGGACATTTAAATTGTTTTCAAATTTCATTAGTGCAGCAAGCAACATCACGCACATCCTCCTGGCATACAAGCGCCCTGCAAGTGGCTGTAGGTATTCACATTACAAGCACCACTACTCTCTTGTCACCATATCCTCGCCAGCACTCAGTATTACTAGTTTTAAAAGTATTTCCAGTCATTTGGGTATAAAATGGAATTTCATTGATCAACTTGAATGTCCAGAAGTAGTATCAATGAGGGTTTGCGGGTTTTGTGATGGCAGAGAAAAAAGTGTTAAGTATTGAACCCAAAACATTTACTCACAACTTTTCTGTCTTGATTTTAATACATGCATCAGTGCTAAATATACTCTAAGAAATGAGTTCTCTGCATCCTATAGGATTTTATATCTAATGTTTACATTATTACTTATCTACTCAACAAATATGTTTGAGTATCCATTCTGTATCAGGCATCATTCTGGATGCTGGGGATATAAATTTCTAAATATTTTATAACCAGCACAAATTACAGTTTGGTTTGCAATCATATGAGTATTCTTTTTTTCTTACATCTTCTCATTACTAGATTCTAAATGCACTATCTTAAAAACAGAGAACACATTACATATGATATTGATTCTTTAGAATCTGAATGGGTCTCTTTTGTTTCACAGTTCCTGACCAGTTATTATAAATGTACTTTGGATGAGGGAGAAGGATATGATTCTCTATTTGGGGAATGTAAACATCTCTGTTCCTGCATGATCAGAAATTTAATAGATTTTCCAAGTATTTGCCTAATTGGTCCAATCTAAAAGAAGTTTTGGGCCCATAATGTGATAGTAGGCTTAACAGTTTTCCTCTTCATTCTTTCAGAATTTGTCCTTTATATTTTTAGCCTATGCTGTTAAAGGACATATAATTTTGTCATTACTATTTCTCTGCTGATAGCTCCTCAAAATTAACTAAAAATATAATGAGATTCAAATCAAAGAACTAACCAGATTTTTTTTAAGGGAATTTGGCAAAGGATTTCAGTTTGTTCTAACAAATAAACTCATTTGTTTATTTATTCAAGAAACATTTTTATGCACCAGGCACAATGTGCCAGGATAGTCTTAGGTTTGGATGACATAGATGTGGTTCCTTCCTTCCAAGTTACTAAGAAATGGACTTTCCTAAAACAGGTACAATTATACTTAATATCAAAGAACAGGATACAGTGACAGAATGATGAGAAGAACTTAATCACACCTGAAGGTCAGGAAAGATCATTCTATAGAACTGACAAATTCTTCAGGCTCTGACCTGAAGAATATGTACAGGGTTAGCAAGGTAAAGGGCGAAGGAAGAAAAAAGATAAAAACCATTATGTTTTAGAGATAATATGATTGTGTATATGGGAATCCTAAAACAACCTACAATCTACAGGTGAGTGTAAGGTAGAAAGAGACTGCCAATTCAAGGTTAACATTATATCAACCATATTTCTCTATTCCAGTAATAAAAACATGTGAAACAGGAATATTTTTTAATAATAAGAGTGTCAAAAATGATCAGGTACAGTGTCAGAATAAATCTAACAAAAGACATATAAGACCTTGTTGGAGAAAAGTAAATTTTTAAGGATAAATGAAGTAAGACTTAAATAAATGGGAATGTATTATCCAGTTGAAAAGTCTCTCCAAACTAATCTACTATTCAATGCAATGCCAGTCAAAACCTCCACTTTTGGAATTGACAAGCTGGTTGCAAAACGTCCATGGAAAGGCAGGGGTATGTGGATAGCTGATTCACAAGTAAAAGGAGATCAGGGTTGGAAGACTTGCTCTGACAGGTGTCAAGCCTCATTCCAAGATACACTCAGGACAGTATGGCAAGGGCACAGTAGAGCAAAGAGCCCAGAGACAAACCCACACATACATGAACCCTTGAATTATAACAAGGAGCAGTAGTCTAAGATTCCCTTTAAATAAATTGCACTGCAATGGCTGAGTATCCATGTGGGATAAATTAAACTGGGCCCAGACCATTCAAAGAAATCAATTCCAAGTTAATCATACAGGTAAATGTAAAGAGGATAGCAATAAACTTCTAGACAAAAACATGGGAAATACCTTCAAGCATTTGGGTAGGAGAATATTTCATAAACACACCCAAAAAAAATCCATAAATAAAATTATTGATACCTTGAGTGTACTAAAATAGCAACTATTCATCAAAAATCACCTCTAATTACATGACAAGGCAACCACAGAAGAGATATTTGTAGCACACATAACCAATACAGGCTTAGTCATTTTGTATATATACAAAGGACTCCTGCTAATCAACAACAAAAATACAATAGAAAAAATTTAATCTAAAATGTAAGCAAAAGACCTAAATAAGCACTTCACACAAAGAGATTCCAGCTGACAAATAGACAAATGAAAATATGCTCCACCTCATCAGTAACCAGGAACAAGCACATTAAAAATACTTTGAGATACAATGTACTTGTACAGGATGGCCAAAATTAGAAAGACTGATAACACCAAGTGTTGGTGAGGATATGGAGCAACTGGAACTCTCAATCTTGCCCATAGGAGCATTAATTGGCACAATTCATTAGAAGAAAGTTTGGCAGAATCTAATATAGTACATGATATATAAACCCTATTAATCAGTAAATCCATTCAAGTATTTACCCTGAAGAAAGGTGTACTTACACACTCCAACATATTACCTATGAAAATATTCACAGCAGTGTTATTTGCAATAACCCAATCTGTAAATGACCCAATGTCCATGGACAGAATAAATAGCAAATCTTCAAACTGTGACATGTTTATACAATGTTCTACTATACAGCAATGAAAATGGATACTCTACAGCTACACTTAGCATAGATAAATCTCTACAACATCATTTGAGCAAAGGAAGACACAAATGAACACGAATTATAGCATTCCATTGACATAATGTTCAAAGCCAGGCAAAATTAAGCTATGTTTATCAGGGATGCATTATTAGGGAGCAAACCTATAAAGGAAATCAAGGGAAGAGATGCTATAACATTCAAAATCGTGGCTACATGGTAGTAGGATTCTGGAATGCAGAGGATATTTTAGTCCAGGCCTAGGTAGAGGCAATAAGCAGGCTTGTTTTGTTATCATTGTTAATCTGAATATCTACTTTTATTCTACTTTTATGTGTGTCTGTAAGAGCTCTCAATACAAAAGGAAAACTACCACCCCTATAAATACTGCATAAATTAAAGTTTAAAAAAAGAAGAAAAGAAAGAATACAAGGAAAAACATTCTAATTCAGAGGAAGAACCTGGTGACACACCTGGGCAGAAAGCACCTTTTGTTGAAAGGACCAGAGGACAGCGGGACAGGCCCAAGTGTGTAGGTAACTACTGAGGAGGCAGGGCTGGAGCATGGAGGGCCATGCACATGAAGGGGCTCCTTTGTATTCTAAGTACAAGGGGAGCATAAGAATATATTTTTAAATTTTTAAATTACTATTATAATGACAGTCTACACTGCTGGATATTAAAACATGTTCTAAAAGTACAATAATTTGTATTCATTCTTGAACATATATTTATTCGGTACCCACTATATGCAAGGCACTGTTCTAATTTCTTAGGATGAAGTCATAGAGTTTATTCTAGAGGGGGAGATGGGCAATGTGATGGTGAGTCTTATATGTCAACTTGACTGGGCCACAGGGTGCCAGACATTCAGTCGGGCATTATTCTGGGTGTGCCTGTGAGGGTGTTTCTGGATGAGATTAGCATTTGAATCTGCAGATTAGAAGAGCAGAATGCCCTCCCCAGTGTGGTGAGCCTCACCCAACCAGTTGAAGCCCTGCAGAGAATTAAAGTCTGACCCTCCCTTGAAACGTCAGCTCTTCCTAGTCCTGAGTCTGCAGCTTCTGGATTGGACGTCAGCTTGTTGAGTCCCAGGCCTTTGGACTCGGACTGGAACTAAACATTGGCTCTCCTGGGTTTACAGCTTGCTCCCTGCAGGTTTTGGACTGGTCAGCCTCCAAAATTGTGTCACCCAATTCCTCATAATAAATAGCTAAATACACACACACACACACACACACACACACACACACATTCTGTTGGTTCTGTTTCTCTGGAGAACCCTAACACAGGCAATAAATACAAAAACTAATAAATGGGTCAGAAACTTTCAGAGTATGATTAGTACTGTAAGGAAACGAAAGCTAAGATAGAGAGTGACTCAGAGAGCAGGGCTGCATTTTCTAAGGCAGCATGAGAAGGTGTTCTGTGGAGCAGACCCCTGAATAATGTGAAAACATGCATGGATGCAGAAGAAATCAGCAAAGGTAACAATGAGGATTCCAAAACACCTAAGAATTTGGGACATGGTGAAGGTGGCATTTTGAAGTATCAGGGATTAGTGGCTCGCTGGGAAATTGGCTGATCAAGGACAAATGTCTCTCTTTTTCAAGCAAAACACAGTATTAATCACCTATGAGTTGAAGATTTAAATGCAAAGGCATAATCACAAAAAAGCCTCAGGGAGGTGCTAGCGAGAAGGCTTCTCTCACCACGGGAAGTCCCCCTGTCCCCCAAGCTGAGGCTCAGGAGACACTGCGCACAGCAGTCAGGACAACCTGAGTGGGCTTTGGGCTGGTTATTTAACATTCCTAAACCTCAGGAAGAGCACGAGGGTGGAAGGAACACACTGTCCACATACCCCAGGTCCACGGAGCCATGTGGGACAGCCTGCCCAGTCCTTCTTGCCCCATAAAACCACAGAGAACCCCCAACTCTGCAAGGTGAAAAGGTATTATGAGATAAAAACAAAGAAACCTCAAAATGACAAATTCCATTTTAATATCCATTGCTGGTTAAGTTGTACGGAAGCAAAAGTGGGGGTAGTCCAAGTTCTAGAAATCTCTGGGAGCACAAGGCCTCCCGCACATGGCACTGGGGGCCAGGAATGACAACAGTGAGTGAAGGTGGGTCCTGTAACATCACCACAGCGCTGCAGCTGACAGTCCAGGAGGACTCTTGGGGGCTCTGTCCTCTGCACGTGGCATGGAAATGCCCCAAGAGCTCACCAGACAAGTGGTGAGTGGCTTTGTTTAAAGCCACACTGTGCTTTAGATCCAATTCTTTAAAATAGAAATATTGTTTCTAAGATCTGAAGTGTTGGCGAGAGCTTTGTGTCTCTTCATTCTAAAGAAACACCTCCAGAAATATCTTTGTGTAAGGGGCATTGATTTTTCTGAGCCTCTCATATCTTGGCTGAGAGACTTTCCTCCAGGTGCTGATATTTCCACACTGGGGTCCTGACACAAGATCAACAGGTGTCTCACTGGGTACCGACTCTATCAGGGGCAATAAACTGCAGGCACGTCCACGGCTAATAGAAACCGCCTCCAGCTCTGCTCCCCGATTGCCATTCCAGACACCTTCCAGCCAAGCCTCTGCAGGGCAGTAGCTCCCAGCTCCAGGCCTGGTGGAGACACCCTGTCACCCAGTGTGCTTCAGAGCTGCCTCCTGCTCCCTGACCCTGATCAGCATCAGAACTGACGAGGACCGGACCGGGCTGGCTGGCTGGCCCACATGCCTTGGGCAGCCACAGTATCACCAGCCCTGTTCATTTCTTTCCTTCTTTATTGAAGAAATTAGCTGTGGTTTCAGAGGATCATAAACATTATGTGAGAGAAAAAAAACAAGCTGAGAATTTCTTGTGTGACCCCACATTGTTGACACAGCCATTTAGATCTCGAAATTAAAACTGCTCGCCTACAAAGTCCTTGAGACTATAGCAAAGGACACTACAGTGCTACTTGATTGGGGAAGCAGTCAATCATGCATATATTATGTCACATAAAAGTAAGCTCCTTTGTTAATAAGAGTCACCAAAATTTATTAATCACTTATTGTGTGTGAGGCATTGTTCTGGGGGCGATAATAGCAGCCAAAATACAAAGAGGGATAACACATGAGCTCTGTCTCCTTCGGCAATCGCAAGCCAGCAGGAGACGTGTGTGAACGATTAAACTTCATTAAGCTCCAATACAGGGTAAGATGTCTTAAGGATTAAGTGGAAAATTAAGGAAGCCAAGGAAATGCAGCAATTAACCATGAAAGGAGAGGAAGATGTGGGCTGAGACAGCAATGCAACATTGCTCTTCGAAGCTGCTCTTTGCCGCAGTACGCTCTCCATCCAGACACATGCACGTGTCCACCTGTGGCCCCCAGGGTGCCATCGGGGACACCCTTTCTCCTGCAGCCCCATGTTTACCTTGTCACTGGACCCTGCCTCCCCACGCTTCTCTTCACCTGCTGCCCCTCAGCTTCTTCTGCTTTCCACTCTCTCCCACGCAGGCTGTCACCCGCTCCCCGCCTCCAGCCTTGTTTCCCTGAGCACACCAAAGTTATATTTTTAAAATACAAGTTTGACCATGTTTGTATCTGCACTAAATCCATTCAGGAGCTCCATGGTGCCCTCAGGATTAAGACCAAAGTTTGGACAGGCTTGTTGGTCTCCCCTGCCTTTGTCCTCACTCAAGTCCAGATCTGCAGCGTCGTCCGGCTCCTTGCAGGCCCTGGCTTTACCTTGTGCTAGAACCCTCTTCCCCGCCCCGACTCCATCCCACAGCATCAGCTTCAGGCCTCCCTGGGGAGATCCCATCTTCTGTGATCCCGAATCTGGGTTGTGTGGCTTCCTGCTTCTGTCCACCATCGCCAACACTTGACTTACAACCTGACTCTCCATACTACATACATATCAACTAGCCTGGGGTCTTCCCGAGGGCAGGGGCAGTGTCTGCTCAGGCCACCATTGTCATGTCCAGTACCTAGCACAGGGCTGACCGATGGTAGGTGCTTAGCACATGTGTATTTGGATGTGGGAGGGGTGAACATCTTTACATGGACCTGGGCCAGGAAGCATATACAGCTGAAAAGTGGGAAAAGTGGGGAGAGCTGTTCAGCGTGTGTCCCTGTCCATTGAGGCTGCTGTGCAGAACACCACACACTGGGTGGCTTACAGTCCTGGACGCTGGGAAATCCAGGTTAAAGTGCCAACCCAGTCCCCTTCTAGGGTCCTGGCTATCACCTTCTTGCTGTGTCCTCACAGGGTGGAAGGGGCAGAGCTCTCTGGAGCCTCTGTTACAAGGGCAATAACTCCATTCATGAGGCTCCACCCTCAGGACTTACACACCTCCCAAGAGCCCCATCTACTAACACCCATATTGGCCATTAGGGTCTCAACATAAGGATTTAAGAGGGGACACATACTTTCAGACTATAGCAACATGTAAAGGCTCAAAAGCAGAAAACATGAGCCCTTCACAGGGAATTTGAGAAGGTAGGCATATAATGAGAGATTCAGTTGAAAAGGCAGGTTGAAGCCAGATCCTAGGAGGCCCTGAATGTCCGGCTAAACAGTAGAAAGGCTTCTGCTACCACAGCGGGGCAGTGACAGGGGCAGGACTTACTGTCCCACCTGAAACAATCGAAAAAGAAAAGCAGACAAAACATATGAAACAAAGTTTGAAAACAATGGCCACAAGGCAATGAAGAACAATCAGCAGACGTGGTCTGTGAGACAGAAACAAATCATACAAGCTCTACTACCCCCGACCTCGGGAGCCACAGCACAAGGAACGGGGACCCCGGCAGATCCTGCTGGTTCGCAAAGGAAGGAGACGGAACAGAGACTCCAGGAGGCTCAGGTGGGGAGAGTTTGCAGAGCAGAGGGCTGATGAAGAGAACTGAGCCCCACAGCTCTGCACAGGGGTGACCTGGAATATTCGGCAAAGCATGGGTCAGTACATGTGGGAGGAGCGGGATCTACATGAGGCCAAGGGGAAAACTATCCCGAAGATTAGAACACAGTGGCTCATAAAGGACCAGAAACGGTGCTTGCTCCCACCAACCCCCCTGGGGAATCATGCAGTTCATAGTATACTGGGAGAACTACTAGCAAGGCCTTGCCTCTACAGTGGGGCACAGTGGTTCCAAACAGTGTGTTCCCATGACCCACCTAACAAAACAGGAAAGCAAGACCTGAAAGAATCTGACTGTTTCCTATTTACTTAACTGTGTCCCAGAACAAAGCTCAATAATATATTTATGGAAATAAAACAACATCCAGCACCTAAGTAAAATACATGATGTCTGGCACTCAATCAGAGATGAAGAGATAGACAAAGGAGCAGGGAAACACAGCCCATAATAAAAACTGATTAATCAATTAAAACCAACACAGACCTGACACAAATGTTAGAATCAGCCAAGGACATTAAAAATTATGACAAATGTATTACATTTATTCCAAAGTGTCTTACAGACATGAAAGATATAAAATAACAAAGTAGAAATTCTAAGGACAAAAACTACAAATGTGACATGAAAATTGCACTGATAGGCAACCACACTAGGAGAAAGAATTAGTGAAGGTGAAGACACAGCAACAAAAACTATACAAAACACACAAGATAAAATAGAAATAGCCAGCTGTCAGCCAATTGTGGGACAACTCTGAAATCAACAATATACATGTAATTCTAGTACCTGGAGGCATGGAGGGGTAGAGGAAGAACTGAGGAATAATAGCAAAAAATTCTTCAATTTGATAAGACAAATCCACAGATCCAAGAACTTTAACAAATCCCACAGCATATCATAATTAAAATGCTATGGTCCTATGATAAAGAGAAAAATCTTAAAAACGGACCCAAAAGACCCATATTACATACAGAAAAACCAAGATAAGGATGGGTGCCTCGCTCCCCAGAAGCAATGCAAGAAGACAGTAGAGCCACCTCTTTAAATGAATGAAAGAGAAAACTATCAATCTAGAATTCTACACCTAGACAAAGTCTTTCAAAAACAAGGCAAAATAAAGACATTTGCAGAAATGATAAAGCTGAAAGCACTTAAAATGAGACGTGCAGTTTTATTATAAGAAATGTGAGAGGAATTCCTCTGGACACCAGATGGCAAGACGGCTCTCCAGAACGAATGAAGAGCAGTGGAAATGGTATCCACCCTGGTAAATAAATAAGATTTTTCCCTATTATTTAAATCTCATTGAAAGATAACTTATTTTTTTAAAAAGAATAGTAATGTATTGTGGAATTTATAATACATAAGTATTACAAAATATATGATAACAATAGCATAAAGGCCAGGAAGAGAGAAATGGAAAAATTCTATTCTATTGTTCTTAAATGATATTCATAGTATAGAATCACACAAAGAAAGACTGTGTAAGTTAAAGATGTGTGATATATATCCTACAGTCCCCACTCTATTTTTAAAAGCATTATAGCTAATAAACCAACAAAGGAGACAAGTGGAATCATAAAACATACACCATTAATTCAAAAGAGAGCAGAAAAGAGGAAATGGGGGTGGGAAAGCCAGAGAGCAAACAGCAAGCTGTGAGCTCAAACAAAACAAGACCAATGGTCACATTAGATGCAATTTGACTGAACTTCCCAGTTACAGGGAAGAGCTGGTCGGACTGGAAAAAATAGCAGGACCCAACTACCTGCTTCCTATGAGAGATGCACTTTCAATAAATATAAACATGAGCGAAAACAAAACCATCGGGTGGATATATAACATACTAACACTAGTTGAAAGAAAGTTGGACTATTTTGTATCAGAGAGAAAGGTTTCAAAGCAGAGCTTATTTACAGGGATTTAGAAGAATACTTCATAAGGAGCAGGGGCTGAACTGGTCAAGAAGCTCAAGCAATTTCAAACCTTCAGGAACTTGGTAATAGAGTTTCACGGTACATGAAGCAAAACAGATACACCTGCAAAGTGGAAGGGAGAAAATAACAATTGTGGTGCCTTTCCCACAGGACCCAATTAAAGAAGAAGAAAGAAAACCACTGAGGATGTGGTACACTTCAACAGACTTGACTAACACAACAGAATATACATTGTTGTCAGGTGCACACTAAAATTTAACAAGACAGATAATATCCTGGACCATTATTTATCTAAATAAATTTCAAAGGACTCAAGTCATCAAAGTATGTGCTCTAAACAAAATGGAATTTAATTACAAATTAATAACAAAGAGATATGGAACGTTCCCAGACATTTGGAAGCAAAATGACATACTTCTAAATAATGCCTATGTCAAAGAAGAAACAAAAAGGGAAGTTGGAAAGTATTTTTTTACACTGAATGAAAATTACAATTCAGATATCAGACTGCATGGGATACAGCTAAAGCAGTAATGAGGGAGGCGTTTATAGCACTAAATGCCTACATCGGAAAAGAAGAAAAGTCTCAAATCAAGGACCTCAGCTTCCTTCTGGGAAAATGAGGAAAAAAAATAGCAAATTAAACTCAAAGTAAGTACTAAGGAAACAATAAAAAAAAGAAAACAATGGATAAAATCAAAAGCTTGTGTTTTGAGAAGATCAACACAAAGGTGCGGCGACCAAGGAACAAAGTGAGAAGACACAAACGGCCAGCATCAGGGGTGAGAGGCGACACCAATAGAGAGTCAGGCAGTATTAAAAGGATAATAAAGGAAGAGTATGAGCAGCCTTACACCTGCATGTTCAAAGACATAGATGAAATGAGGGATTTCTTGAAAGATAGAAACTACCAAAAAAAGACAATGTCAAGCCTTATATCTATTTTAAAAATTGAATTTGCAGTTAAGAATCTTCACCCTACCCCACCCATTCCTCCCCACTGTCCCCCCAAAAAACATAAAACTCTAGAACCAGATGGTTTTACCTGTAAATTATACCAAACATTTAAGGAAGAAACATATGAATCCACCACAGACACATCCCTGAAACTGAAGAGGAAGGAACACTTCCTGATTCATTCTTTGAAGCCAAAATCAAAGATGTTATCAGAAAGGAAGACTAAAGACCAATATCCCTCAAAAACATGGATTGAAAAAGTGTGAATAAATTTTTATTTTAGCAAATTAGCCACCAATATATTAAAGGAAGACTATATCATGTCCAAGTAAGCTTGATTCCAGAAATGCAAGGTTTGTCTAACGTTTTTAAATCAATCTGTATAATTCACCATATCATCAAAATAAAAAATAAAAATTACACGATCATCACATTTGGACAGAAAAGGTATTTCACAAAATCCGACCTCTGTTTCCTTTTACAAACTCCCAGAGAAGAAATAAAAGTGAGCCCCCTCCACTTGATGAGGAGCGTCTGCAGGAAACCTGCAGCAGACGTCGCGTTTAACGCTACGTATTTTACTGGAAAGATCAGAAACAAGACAAGGCTGTGTAACCTCACCATGTCTGTCAACATTGTACTGAAGGTTCTGTCTGGTGCATTCAGGCTAGAAAAAGAAATGAAAGCATGTAGATTGGCAAGGAGGAAGTAAAACTCTCCTTATTCTGAGATGACATGATCAATAATGACAAAAACTCAATGAAATCTACAAAAGCTACCAGGACAAAAAAGTGAGCTCAACACCCAGAAATCAATCTTATTTCTATATCAGAAAACAATCAGAAATTCAAATTTAAAAACTATGCTATTTACGATAGCATTAAAAATATGGAAAATAGGTAAACCCAGTGAAATGTGTGAAGTATAGTCTATAAAGTATTGCCAAGAAAAAGCAAACACTTAAGTGAATGGAGATGGATATTTCGTTCATAGGTCAGCAGACTCAATATTGTTAAGAAGTCAATTTCCCCCAAATTGATTTAGAGATCCAATGCTATCCCAAACAGAATCCCATCAGTTTTTTGTTGAAATTGACAAACTGTTTCTAAAATTCACTTGGAATTACACAAGGTCCTAGAATGATGAAAAAGAACAACATTGGGAAGACAACACTACCTGATTTGGAGTTTTACTGTACAGTGATGGTGCATCAAACTATTAAACTACAGGGTATCAAATCAAAGCACTGTATTATCACTTTCCAAATAAACAAAGAGGTTGAAGGAACAAAGTAGGGATTCCACAAAAGACACACAAATATGAACACTGATTTTAGCAAAGGGGCAAAGACAATATGGTGGGAAAAGGATGGTCTTTCCCACAGTAATTCAGAAAAATCTATTTTCTATATGAAAAAAAAACTTTGAAAGTTACCTCATACCAACATAATCATATACATGGCATATATTCATACCATATGCAAAATTGAACCCAAAATGTTTCCTAGAGCTAAACATTAAATGTAAACTCTAAAGCTTCTAGAGGAAAATGCAGGTGAAAGAAAATATGTGTGATCTTAATTTAAGTAAAGAGTTCTTAGAATACCACACCCAGACAACAATCCATAAAAGAAAAAACTGTTGGAGTTCATAAAAACTACAAACTTGTGCTCTTCATAAGACATGTTAGGAAAATGAAAAGATAATGGAGAAAAGATTTGCAAATCACATGTCTGATCAAGGACTTGTATCCAGAATCTACAGAGAACTCTCAAAACACAATAAAAAATAATAACAAACTTTAAAAATAGGAAAAATATTTGAACAAATACTTCATCAAAGAAGGTATATTGACAGCAAGTAGTCTAATAAAATATCTGCAATAACATGAGTCATGAGGGAAATGCAAATTAAAACCATGATAAAATGTCACTCCACACCTATTAGAATGGCAAAAATGGGTAAGATTGACCAAGCCAAGTACTAGGGAGGATGTGGGGTACCAGAGCCTTTGTGCATATAAAATGGTACAATCACTTTGGAAAAGAGTTTCGATACATCTAATATGCATTTAACATATAAATCTGCCATCCCACTCCTAGGTATTTACCCTAGGGTGAGCAACGCATGTTCATACAAAATTTAATGTGAATGTTCACAGCAGTTCTGTTTGCAATAGCCAAAGACTGGGTGTGGAGGGCAGAGCAACCCCACCACGAGGCGGTGAGGAACACAGAGTGGTGTATGTGTGCTGCGGAGCATAGTCAGAACAATAAAACTTGCCGCCTGAGTGATGCATGGACTCCCAAAATAACCGCTTAGTCAAGGCAGGCAGATACAAATGAGCATATCCTACCTATGTGATTGCATTTATATAAAACTCGAGAATTACAGCGACAGAAGGCGGATAAGGGTTTGCTTGAGGCGGGGAGGGGTGCAAGCAGAGTCAGGGGGAGACACTGGTCATTAGGAAAATACTAAGAAAAGCCCCAGTGGGATAGCATTTCACACCCACTAGAACGGCTACAATAAAAAAGGCAGACAACAACAAATGTTGACGAGGATGCGGAGAGATCGGAGCCTTCCTGCATTGCTGGTAGGAAAGCACAGCCACTTTGGGAAACAGTTTGTCCTTAAAAAGTAAAGCATAAATTTACACACGATCCAGCAATGCCACTCGCAGGTATCCACCCAAGTGAAAAGATGTGTCTGCACAAAATCATGTGCATGTTTCTTTGCTGCATATTATGAACATTTACTCAAAATACCTCAAATGTGGCATGACCTAAATGTCTATCAGTTGGTACACAGACTGTGCAGTACTGTTCTGCAGTGTGAGGAGGAACTACAGGTACGTTCTAGAATGGGAACGAACCTCAGAAACATTGTTGGGTGAAAGAACCAGACACAAGATGCCACAGGTTGTAACGATTTGATTTATAAGAAATGCCCAGAAAAGGCAAGGCTACAAAGTAACTTTAATCTATAAAGGAAGATTAGTGATCACCTAGGGTGGATAAATGTGCACAAGGAATCATACTGACATCATGAAAATCCTGTTCAGCCGATTTGTGGTGATGGAAGCACAACCTGGTCTGTTTACTAGAAGATTATCAAAAATTAAATTCACATTTAAAGAACCACACTTCAAAAGCATAGCATATATATTATGCAACATATGCCTCAATCAAGGCATTTAAAAAAAGAACAAGCGGTTTTAAAAAGTGAAGCCTATCCCTCAAAGTTTTTTGAAGATTTGTGATCTACATTATATTTTAGGAGATAACCCCTATCATTATATAAAGGACAGGCCAGATATGTGAGAATGACAGTTTTGAAGGAATATAAATACTAAATATGATACCTTCTGGTCAAATATAAACTATGGTATGAAAATCTGAGGTTAACCAAGGCCCACTGCAAAACCTCATGTGTAGAAAAGGCAAAGACTCCCCTAGTTTCCTAACACCTCCTCCCAAGAAAAAAATTTTCATCAAATCAGGTAGAACTGGAGAAAAGGAAAGTTGTCAGGTGAGGCTTACCTGCTCCCAGCCATGTACTCTGTTGTGACACTGACAAATGCTGACACAAGTTCCTGAATCACACTCCATAATGTCCTACTAACGGGACAAGTCAGAAACGTGGCAGTGCTGACTTCACGCCACAAACCATTCAACAGGGGACTGAACTTACTTCCACCGATTGTAAGTGTGCGACACCTGAGAACTCCAACGTGGAGTTTAAGAGAAGAAGATGTAGATACCATTCTTGCTTCTGATTTGGACAAAATGTCTTGTTCCAAGGCAAATACATCATAGGAATCAAAGACAATTTTTTGCCACATCAAGGCGTGTACTAGCAAGTATGAAGGGAATCTGCCTGCCTGACAATCTCTTGCTCAGATCTCTAGAAGACCCGTTCACCTTCCTCTTAAACTGTTCCCTTACTCGTGCCCTAATGCAACCCTTCCTCAGAAACTTTCTTGGAATCACTGATATCCAGGGGCTGTTCCTCATGGCCTCTGCACTCCTATAGGTACTAAGATGTTGCAGCCAGGCAGAAATGTGGCTTTTTCCATTTTCATTCATGCTGTCATCAGCTCTCATGTCATTCCGTTACATTTGTCCAAAATGTGACTGATGTAGATCTCATCATTTTAAGTTATGCTTAAGGTTAAAATGAGTGAGCAGTTGTGCAGCTTGGTGTAGACCACACCCTGCAGGAGGACTGTCCACACAAGGAGAAGTGTCACAGATCCCGTCAAATGGTGTGCACACCAAAACCCTGCACTTGGGGGGAACTAAACTGGGAAGGATGGGAACATACAGTATACACTGGAACCGACTGTGAGAGCCCAGAGGGCTGTCATCAGAAAGAATAGTCTGATAGACCATGGGATAGATACAAGGCTGATGAGGGAAGTCACGGAGTAAAAGGTGGCTGGACAGAGGAAGGCGGCTCCTTTAAACTGTCCCCAGAAGTTGTGGGCTTTCTTGGAAAAACCTCAACAGCTGTGCCCAATCAGAAGGGAAGTCATCAAATGGAAATTAGAACTTTCAGCCTTGGGAAAGTTGCATTTAGATGATTGTACCTCCCTTCCAACACTTAGTCTATGACCACTGTTTCCTTCTAATACATAAATTATATAATGTAAACCTGAAACATTAAGTAAAGATTATATCAGGTGTGTTTTAAAGAAAGAATAAAAATATATAATCCAACTTCTGGGAAGATGGCAGTGTGAGCAGGGCAGCAGAAATCTCCTCCCAAAACCATATATATTTATGAAAATACAACAAATACAACTATTCCTAAAAGAGAGACCAGAAGATACAGTACAACAGCCAGGCTAGAGATACACCTGCGAGGACTCAACACCTCACGAAGCGGGTAAGATACAAAGCCGACACCCAGCGGGACCCAAGCGCTCCCCCACCCCAGGGCACTGGTGGGAGGAAAAGATTCAGAGCGGGGAGGGAGTGGAACCACAGGCCCGCCAAATAATCAGCCCTGGTGATATGCGCCGGGAGCGCTGACACACATCGCGTGGTGTATTGGAGATTAGAGAACAGAAGGGCAGGATCTGAGAAGGACAACGCAACTGGTTCCTCTCAGCCGGCTCCCTGGGACAACAGAAAAGGGCACACTTTTAAAAGTCTTAAAGAGACAAGGGCGCAACAGAGGAACAAAATCGTCCCAGCACACTCAGCTCAGCAGGCTGGGAGTCTTGGGGAATTTCGGACCCCTTGGCCAGTGGCCGGGCAAAGGAGCCCCGCAAAGGCTTCCCACAGAGATCAGCAGCCTCCCATTCGTTCCCTCCCCCGGCCGGAGCCACAAAGGGTCTGGTGGAACAGAAGAGTGGAGCAGCAGTGCCACCTACAGCATCCTCACAGAATCTACTCCCGGCAGGCGGTTTTTTTTTTCTTTTCTTTTTTCCTTTTTCTTCTTTTTAAAAGTCTTAAAGAGCCCAACTGACACACATGGCACCTACCAGCCAACACTTCTATCACCATGGAAAGACAGAGGAATATGGTACAAACAAAGCTTAGCCAGACAACCCCACAGAGGGAGCCTGATGGGATGGACATGCACAATCTTCCTGAAAAAGAATTCAGAATAAAAGTCATAACCATACTGATGGATCTACACAGAAATATGCAAGAGCTAAGGGAGGAAGTGAGGCAAGTGAGGAAAGACAAAGCAGAAATGAGACAAGCGATGGACCAGCTTAGCAGCAGACTGGACAAGATGCAAGAGACTGCTAATGGAATAGAAAACAGAGAACAGGAATACAGAGAAGCTGAGGTAGAGAGAGACAAAAGGATCTCTAGGAATGAAAGACTATTAAGAGAACTGTGTGACCAATCCAAACGGAACAATATTTGCATTATAGGAGTACCAGAGGAAGAAGAGAGAGAAAAAGGGATAGAAAGTGTCTTTGAAGAAATAATTGCTGAAAACTTCACCAAGCTGGGGAGGGAAATAGTCTCTCAGACCATGGAAGCCCACAGATCTCCCAACACAAGGGACCCAAGGAAGACAACAACAACACACATAATAATCAAGATGGCAAAGATCAAAGATAAGGACAGAGTATTAAAGGCAGCTAGAGAGAGAAAAAAGATCACCTACAAAGGAAAACCCATCAAACTATCATCAGACTTCTCAACAGAAACCTTACAGGCCAGAAGAAAATGGCATGATATATTTAACATAATGAAAAAGAAGGGCCTCAAACCAAGAATATTGTATCCAGCACGATTATCACTTAATTTGAGGGAGGGATTAAACAATTCCCAGACAAGCGAAAGCTGAGGTAATTTGCCTCCCATAAACCACCTCTACAAGATATCTTAAAGGGACTGCTCTAGATGGAAGCACTCCTAAGGCTAAAAGAAGTCACCACAGAAAATAAAATCATAGCAAAGAAGGCAGACCATCCAAATACTAACTAAAGGCAAAGAATAAAACACCTAGCATATAAAGAATGGAGGAGGAAAAATAAGAAGGGAGAGAAATAAAGAATCATCAGACTGTGTTTACAATAACTTAACAAGAAAGGTAAGTTAGACTGTTAGACAGTAAAGAAGCTACCCTTGAACCTTCGGTAACCACGAATCTAAAGCCAGCAATGGCAATAAGTACATATCTATCGATAATCACTCTAAATGTAAATGGACTGAATACACCAATCAAAAGACACAGAGTAATAGAATGGACAAAAAAGCAAGACCCATCTATATGCTGCTTACAAGAGACTCACCTCAAACCCAAAGATATACAGAGACTAAAGGTGAAGGGATGGAAAAAGATATTTCATGCAAACAACAAGGAGAAAAAAGCCGGCATTGCAGTACTTGTATCAGACAAAATAGACTTCAAAATGAAGAAAGTAGCAAGAGATAAAGAAGGACATTACATAATGATAAAGGGGTCAGTCCAACAAGAGGATATAACCATTTTAAATATATATGCACCCAACACAGGAGCACCAGCATATGTGAAACAAATACTAACAGAATTAAAGGAGGAAATAGAAAGCAATGCATTCATTTTAGGAGACTTCAACACATCACTCACTCCAAAGGACAGATAAACCAGACAGAAAATAAGTAAAGACACAGAGGCACTGAACAACACACTAGAACAGATGGACATAACAGACATGCACAGAACTCTACACCCAAAGGCAACAGGATACACATTCTTCTCAAATGCACATGGAACATTTTCCAGAATAGACGACATACTAGGCCACAAAAAGAACCTCAGTAAATTCAAAAATATTGAAATCCTACCAACCAACTTCTCAGACCACAAAGGTATAAAACTAGAAATAAATTGTAGAAAGAAAACAAAAAGGCTCACAAATACGTGGAGACTTAACAACATTCTCCTAAATAATCAATGGGTCAACGACCAAATTAAAACAGAGATCAAAAGAATATATGGAAACTAATGACAACAATAACACAAAGCTACAACTACTGTGGGACGCAGCAAAGGCAGTTCTAAGAGAAAAGTATATTGCAATCCAGGCCTATTTAAAGAAGGAAGAACAATCCCAGATGAATAGTCCAAAGACACGATTACTGAAATTGGAAAAAGAAGAACAAATGAGGCCCAAAGTCACCAGAAGGAGAAACATAATAAAGATTAAAGAAGAAATAAATAAAATTGAGAAGAATAAAACAATAGAAAAAAATCAATAAAACCAACAGTTGGTTCTTTGAAAAAATAAACAAAATAGTTAAACGCCTCGCCAGACTTATTAAGAGAAAAAGAGAATCTACACACATAAACAGAATCAGAAATGAGAAAGGAAAAATCACGATGGACCCCACAGAAATACAAAGAATTAGAATGTTATGAGAATCTATATGTTAACAAGCTGGAAAACCTACAACCTTCCAAGACTGACCAGCAATGAAATTGAATCGGTAATCAAAAAACTACCCAAGAACAAACCCCCAGGCCAGATGGATTCACCTCTGAATTCTACCAGACATATAGAGAAGATATAATACCCATTCTCCTTAAAGTTTTCCAAAAAATAGAAGAGGATGGAATACTTCCAAATTCATTCTATAAAGCCAGCATCACTCTAATACCAAAACCTGGCAAAGACCTCACCAAAAAGAAAATTACAGACCAATATCCCTGATGAACGTAGATGCAAAAATACTCAATATATTAGCAAACTGAATTCAAAAATACATCAAGAGGATCATACACCATGATCAAGTGGGATTCATCCCAGGAATGCAAGGATGGTACAACATTCAAAAATCCATCAACATCATCCACCACATCAACAAAAAGAAGAACAAAAACCACATGATTATCTCCATAGATGCTGAAAATGCATTGGACAAAATTCAGCATCCATTCATGATCAAAACTCTCAACAAAATGGGTATAGACGGCAAGTACCTCAATATCATAAAGGCTATATATGACACACCCACAGCTAACATCATACTTAACAGTGAGAAGCTGAAAGTTTTCATCTAAGATCGGGAACAAGACAAGGATGCCCACTCTCTCCACTGTTATTCAACATAGTACTGGAGGTCCTAACCACGGCAAATAGACAAAACAAAGAAATACAAGGCATCCAGATTGGTAAAGAAGAAGTCAAATTGTCACTATTTGCAGATGACATGATATTGCACATAAAAAAACCCTAAAGACTCCACTCCAAAACTATTAGAGGTAATATCTGAATTCAGCAAAGTTGCAGGATACAAAATTAACACACAGAAATCTGTTGCTTTCCTATACACTAATGATGAGCTAACAGAAAGAGAAATCAGGAAAACAATTCCATTCACAATTGCATCAAAAAGAATAAAATACCTAGGAATAAACCTAACTAAGAAAGTGAAAGACCTTATACCCTGAAAACTACAAGACACTCCTAAGAGAAATTAAAGAGGACACTAACAAATGGAAATTCATCCCATGCTCTTGGCTATGAAGAATAAATATTGTCAAAATGGCTATACTACCTAGAGCAATCTACAGATTCAACACAATCCCTATCAAAATACCAACAGCTTTCTTCAATGAACTGGAACAAATAATTCTAAAATTCATATGGAACCACAAAAAACCCCCAAATAGCCAAAGCAATCCTGAGAAGGAGGAATAAAACAGGGGGAATTACGCTCCCTGACTTCAAGCTCTACTACAAAGCCACAGTAATCAAGGCAGTTTGGTATTGGCACAAAAACAGACCCACAGACCAGTGGAACAGAATAGAAAATCCAAACATTAACCCAAACATATACAGTCAATTAATATTTGATAAAGGAGCTTTGGATATACAATGGGGAGATGACAGCCTCTTCAGCAGCTGGTGTTGGAAAAACTGGACAGCTACATGTAAGAGAATGAAACCGGACTACTGTCTAACCCCATACAGAAAAGTCAACTCAAAATGGATCAAAGACCTGAATGTAAGTCATGAAACTATAAAACTCTTAGAAAAAAACATAGGCAAAAATCTCTTGGATATAAACATGAGTGACTTCTTCATGAACATATCTCCCCGGGCAAGGGAAACAGTAGCAAAAATGAACAAGTGGGACTATATCAAGTTGAAAAGCTTCTGTACAGCAAAGCACACCATCAGTAGAACTAAAAAACATCCTACAGTATGGGAGAATATATTCATAAATGACATATCCTATAAGGGGTTGGCATCCAAAACATATAAAGAACACATGCACCTCAACAAACAAAAAGCAAATAATCCAATTAAAAATGGGCAGAGGACATGAATAGACACTTCTCCAAAGAAGAAATTCAGATGGCCAACAGGCACATGAAAAGATGCTCCACATCGCTAATCATCAGAGAAATGCAGATTAAAACCACAATGAGATATCACCTCACACCAGTAAGGATGGCCAACATTCAAAACACAAAGAACAACAAATGTTGGTGAGGATGCGGAGAAAAGGGAACCCTCCTACACTGCTGGTGGGAATGCAAATTAATTCAACCATTGTGGAAAGCAGTATGAAGGTTCCTCAAAAAACTCAAAATAGAAATACCATTTGACCCAGGAATCCCACTCCTAGGAATTTACCCTAAGAATGCAGCAGCCCAGTTTCAAAAAGACAGATGCACCCCTATGTTCATCGCAGCACTATTTACAATAGCCAAGAAATGGAAGCAACCTAAGTGTCCATCAGTAGATAAATGGATAAAGAAGGGGTGGTACATATACACAATGGAATATTATTCAGCCATAAGAAGAAAACAAATCCTACCATTTGCAACAACATGGATGGAGCTAGAGGGTATTATGCTCAGTGAAATAAGCCAAGCCAAAAAAGACAAGTATCAAATGATTTCACTCATATGTGGAGTATAAGAACAAAGAAAAAAACTGAAGGAACAAAACAGCAGCAGACTTACAGAACCCAAGAACGGACTAATAGTTACCAAAGGGAAAGGGACTGGGGAAGATGGGTGGGAAGGGAGGGACAAGGGAGAAAAAGGGGCATTACGATTAGCAGACGTAATGTTGGGGGGGCGCGGGGAGGGCTGTACAACTCAGAGAAGACAAGTAGTGACTCTATAGCATCTCACTACGCTGATGGGCAGTGGCTGTAATGGGGTATGTGGTGGGGGGGGCCTGATGAAGGGGGTAGTTTAATAACCATAATATTGCACATGTAATTGTAGATTAACGATACCAAAATAAATTATATATTAAAAAAATTAATCTTAGCGAACTGGAAAAAGAAGGAAACCACCTTACCTGGATACAATTTTTCTGTTTTGATAAAATGTTCATGACAAAAACTGAAGAGTAAGAAATTCAGCTGTTATCCACAGATGATACGATTCTGTATGCATAAAATCCAAGGGAATATGCAGATAAATCCTTAGAGTTAACAGGAGAGTTTTGAAAAGTTGCTGCATGCAAATTCAATCTGTGAAACTCAATTATACTTCTATATACCATCAAAGTTAAAGATTACAGTTTATAGAGACACCCTTTACAATAGTGTCAAATATATCAAACACCTAGATATAAATCTAGCAGACAATATGCAAGGTCTCTGTTCAGGGAGAAAAACATGCAGAGAAATTAAGGAAATACTCAATAAATGGAAATAAATCATGTTCATTTGATTTAAAATTTTAATGTTACAAAATACCAATTTTCCCAGATTGATTCTAAACAGTATCAGTCAAAATCCCAAGTTTTCTGTTGAGCTTCACAAGCTTAGCCCAAACTGAAATGGAAATGCCAAGGACCCAGAAAAGGCAAGGTATTGTTGAAGAAGAGCAAGTTGAAATAGCTGACTCTGCTTGGTGTCAAGACCAATCAGGAAGCTAAAATAAATCACACAGATGGTACTGACACAAAGACACACACAGCGATGGGCAGAGTGGAAAGTCCAGAAATGGACCCACATATATGCTGACCCCTGGTCTCTGACAAAGTGGCCCTGTACAGCAGTGAGAAGAGGACGGCCTTTTCAGTGAATGATGCAGGGTTAACTGGAATTCAGACCTAAATGTAAGAAGAAAAGCAGTAAAACTGCCAGAGAACGAAATAAGAGACAATCTTCATGACCTGAATGTGGGAGAATTCTCTTAAATGGGAAATGAAAGTCATGAGCAAACGCCACAGGACTACGCACCTCACTAGAGTGACTATGAACTTGTGCTCATTAAAGCCTTAATGAAGGCAGCAGAAAGGCAAGCTGACAGGTAGGAGGTGACACTCCCAACAGACACTGGTGTCCTCTCAGATCCATCCACCCCCAGTGTGATGGCATTTGGAGGTGGGGACTTTGGGAGGTGAGCAGGCCCCGAGGGTGGAGCCCCATGGTGGGATTAGCGCCCCTACAAAAGCGGCCGTAGAGCTCTCTCATCATTTCTGCCACAGAGCACACAGCAAGCAGGCAGCTGTCTTTGAGCCAGAAAGCAGGCTCGCACCAGACTCTGAGAGTGCAGCTCCCCATCTCAGATTTCCCGCCTCTAGAACCATGAGGCATAAATGTTTGTTGTTAAAAAGCCATCCAGTCTAGGATCGTTTTGTTATAAAACCACTGGCTAAGATAATAACCAGCAGCTGCTTCATGAAGAACTCCTACCAAGCATATGAAAATGATAGGTTATACAGTAGAAAAGTGGGCAAGAAGAGGCAGTGTACAGAAGATGTTCAAATAGCAAACCTATGAAAAGGTGTTCAACGACATTAATAGTCAGTAAGTACAAACAAAGCCTCCATGCACGCACCAAAAGGGCTGAAATCAGGAGACTGACAGAATCAAATGCTGGTGAGCATCTAAAAAATGGGCATTCTCACACACTGTTGGCAGGGGCTCGACTGCTAAGTGCACTCAGGAAATCCACTTGGTGTTATCTACTCCACTTGGACACACAGTGACCTATGATCCACACTGACGCTAGATCTATTCCCAATAGATATGCATGCATGTGAGCCACAACTATAGAGAGCTAGCTAGAGAGACAGAGAGATTATGTATATTTATCTGTATATATGAATGTTGGTTGCTGTGTCACTCAACATGGCTCTAGACTAGAAATAAACTCAAGTGTCTTTCAGCAAAACAATGGATAAAAAAACAGTGGCTTATTTATAAATGAAATTCTATATAGTGCAAACTAAATAAATTAGAGTTTTACTCTGCAAACTGTGTCACACTGACCTTTTTCAAAAGCCAGTTCCTGATGATTATAGACTTAAATGTGAAAGGCAAAACTTGAAAAGAAAATTAGGACAATATCTTTATGAATTTGAAGTAGAAAATGATTTTTTAAACAAGAGAAAGAAGCACAAGCATAAAAGAAAGATGGATAATCTTAGTCAAAATAAAAAATATCTGTTTGTAAAACACACCTAGAAGCATGTGATAATCTATATTTCAACAATTTTTTGCAAATAACAAAAGTTAGTATCCACAATATGTAAATAACTCCTCAAATCAATAAAAAAACCCAAAATTAACTCAACAGAAAAATAGGCAGAAATGTCAAACAGAAGTTTATAAACATTGAAAAGACTCTCTGTCTCACTAACAATCATGGAAATGGTAACTAGAACCACATGGGACACCATTTCATACCTACCAGTTGAGGAAAACTAAAGTCATACCGTAGCAACTTCTAACAGGAAGGAAGAGCAATTGTTTTTGGTGGGAATGTGGAATATTGTCAATCACTTTCTGGGGACCTAATGTCCAACATGGTGATTATAGTTAACAACACCATATCACTTACTTCAAAGTTTCTAAGAAAGCAGATATTATTTGCTCCCGCCACAAAAATGGAAATGGTAATAATCTGACATGATGTAGATGTTAGCTAGGTGATTGCTATTCTGGTACTCTCTTTGCAGTATTCTCACTAAAGCTGGGGAAAATAGAAAACAAACTGTCATTATCTCATTAAATGGAAAGATGTGCAAAACCTAAGCCCTGAAAGGTGCATACACACACATATATATATATATGTGTGTGTGTGTGTGTGTGTGTGTGTGTGTGTGCCTATTTTCATATATATGTGTGTCTATGAATATTTTTTTGTATATATATATGCACGAAATGTTCACTTTTATGTAGCAGGAGACAAAGTCAAGAATATTTACAGCAGCATTTTATAATAGCAAAAACCTGAACATAATCCATTAGTAGCGGAATGGATAAATAATCCCATCTCCATTTAATCAAATGCTATCAGCAGTGAACATGAATGAACTGTGGTTCTCCATTCATCACCAGGGATGAGTCTCAAAAATGTAACCTTAAGCAAGGAGGCAAAGGACAGAAGAATGCAAGCAGTACGATCACATTATAAGAGGTCCCCAATGTTGCAAAGCTAAGAAAATACTGTTTAGGGGCTGGTACGTAGGTCATAAAAAATCAAGAGAAGCAAGGATGGTGACCACAAAACTCGACCTGGTGAAGATCTCGGGTGGGAAAGGGCATCGTGCAACCAGGGAGAGGTCCCCGGTGGCCAGGGAATCACTACTGTGCCCTTCCAAGTTGGGCGCTGGGTATATGGGGGTCTGGCTCACCAGTGTTACTTTATACTTGTCAAATGTGTTATGTGTACAAATTTGTCAAAGATACATGCAAGTAATAAACATATATAAAGTTGTCCAAAAAATGCAGTATGTCACACGCACCCACTGCGCCATGTGACTTTGCTTCTCCTCTTCCTCTAAATTCCTCCTGCTGTCTTTCCCTGGAGAAACCTCTGGCTATGTGCGCCCAGCACTTGGCTCTCACAGGTGTGCCCTGCATCCCACGGTTCCCTTCAGCCAACGCAGCCCTCTCACACCACCGCCCAGGCTGCCCTGCCTCCCACACGCTTCTCGAACCGATAACAGAAATGTCATGAATGTTAAATGATACACTGAATCACATTAAGGGAACATTTGCTTATGGGCCCCTCTGGGTGTCATTCACTCCTGTTTGAACCTCTCACTGAGCTGACAGCAGTACCAGACCCCGAAGGGATCCCGCTGCTGACCTTAGAGGGTACGTTTTGAATTCTCTATGGCTAACCTTCCACACCAGTCTCAGACTTTGCTCAGCCCTAAACCGTTCTATCACTGAATGCCAGAATTCACACTTTACCACAAGGCACAAGAGAACCTCAGTTGCCCGGAATTTGAATCTCAGAGACTGTGGTGGGTACAATAATCTCTTGGGAACAAAATAGTCAGAGACTCCAAGATTGTGCATAGGTCCCAGCCTCTAGGCACAACTAAGCTCTCCCTTTTTACTACTGGTGACAGCTATCCGATTGATTCCAAAGGCACCTAAAGAAGCATCGGGGAAGAGAAGGGATAGAGACGGAAGGTAACACGGAAGTGGGAAGAGTGTAAGTAACAAGAGAGGTGGTGCACGGCTCACAGGGGACATGAAGACCCTTACTATGGCTTAGTTACTAACCTCAGCAAAGCAGGAACAGGTCTCCAAGGTGGAATGGGCTGGCTCTGCACAGCAACTTGGTTCTTGAGGCATCAGTGTGTCAGGGGAAGCTCTGAGCCTGCACACATGCTGCCAGAAGACAAGAGTCCTGCTCCCTCAACGGCCACCTGCAACAGCCCTGATGCGCACAGAGCAGGGCTCTGCAGGAGGTGTGCAAGGGCCCATGTCTCGTGTTAACCAGGCAGGATGATATACCACATATGAGGGTTATCAGAGGCACATACGGACCTCAACAGGTGGGTCAGCAGTCACTGAATCTGCAACAGTGCCCCCGTCCCACCGCTTTGCCGGCCACCAAGAAACTGCTCTCTCCCACGGTCTCGCTTGCCACCTCCCGCTTCTCTCCTAGCTGGAGGCTTTGAAGCCAAGTCAGATTAAGGGGAGGATTAAAAGGATAGGAGGTGTGCTGGGCAGGCTTCAGGAGGATATCCCAGAGTTTGAGGGAATATGGAACCAAGCAGGCAGGTAAGAGAAAAGGGTCTGCATCTCCTTCATGTTTCCTGGAAAACGCAAGTGAAGAAATTGACGTATCTAGAAATGCACTTTTGAAAGCAATTTGGAATACTGCTCTGTGACTGCTGTGTGGACACGACATCATTAGGTTACAGACAACCAATTTTATACAATTGTGCATCTAATGTGCAGGTGTAAGATTAAACTAGCCTACCTGGATATCAAGTCAGGGGACTCGATCACAAGGTCTGCACAAACAGGGCACAAAAATGCCCTTCCCTTCCATTTTGAATCTGCTCACCTGTAAAGCCCTCCTCAAGTGTCACCTTATCTTCCTCCCACTACATCTGTGGCCTGGGGGCCTCCCAACCACTGGTTAGTGGCATGCCACAGTGGTGAACTAGCTGGCTGCTATCATCACCTCCACCACCACCGTCACAATGAATTCTAAAAGACTGCCGATGACCCTGGCCTGTAAATATGATTTGTATAATTATTATTCCCATTTGACACAGGAAAGTCAAAATTCAGAAAGCTTATGAAATTCCCCCAAATCTTCCAGCAGCAACGAGAAGCTGGAATTCCAACCCAGGACTGCCTGACTCCAGAGCCCTCAGTCCACAGAATTTGGTGGCGCATGAAACCAGGTCTGAGGGTATCAGCCAGCCCTCCGGGCCCCCTCGGGGCACAGCCGGACTCTGCTGGCAACAAATTACATGGTACTTGGCGCAAACAGAATTGGGCAAGCAGATGACGCTAACTGTTCACTGATTAATGTCAGGTACTATGAGACATGCGGGGATTTTAAACCAGAGCAGTGTTTGTTTATTACACTGACTTCGTCACAAATTGATTGGTGGCACTCCTGCAAGAAGATAGATATACTTCATTAAATGCATAAATTAGCCACTGCAATTACACACACTTTATTACTCAACCTGGAAATTGCAATAATTTGTTTTTTATTTAAGCACTTTCTTGATGAATCTCATGCTCTTGAAAGATTTGCAAATGTATCCGGTGTACAATCATTTAAATACATTCCTACTTTAAATATACAAATGTGGTGACTTTTTTATTTTTTAGAAGAAACAAATCACTAAAAAGTCAGTTTTCCTAATGAATTAGATTGTGTGTGAGGGTTTTCTTCCTTTCTACAAATGTCCTTTCTGTTACAGTCCTGGGAAACACAACAGTCCAATTTATAGGAGCATAGTGGCTGCACACAAAGCTGGCCCTTTACACCTTGTCAGAGGAGGAAAGAGAAGCCAGAAGCAGTGCCTAAAAGGACAGCCTCGCGGAGGCCCATGTCCACAGCGCCCAGTGAAATATTATCAAAGGGCCATGAAAAATTCTTATTTGAATGCATGGGGACAAAAATGACTCAGAAGATGAAAAATCAAATAGTCCAATAGCTAGTGACTAAACAGAACAGTGTTTCAATGAATTACCTTTAAAAAAATGTCTAGTCTCAAAGTTTATTACAATCTTTCACATTTTCAGCTGCCATGGCACCTTGGCTTCGCCGCGTGGAAAATTACTGACACCTTCCCAGTCACTGAAGCCACACACCCTGACGGGAGCCTGACAGTCACGGGATGGTGGAGCAGGAAGAGAAAGAGAAGGCAGGGATGACACGGAGACTCAGAGGCATCGCCTGGGAAGGGGCAGGAAGGGAGGGGCGACAGCACGTCCGCAGCCCTGGGATGGGGGCACTGGAGTGGGGGTCGGGGCTGAGAGCACAGAACCTGTACTGGGAAGAGAACACCTTTACCTGTTGTATTAAATGTGGCTCTCAGAAGCCAAAGCTGAGGACAAATAAGAATAAAAAACTTCAAATAGTTCCCATTCTTCCAGTGCCTCTGCCCAGGCCCGGGGAAGCAGTAGCCCAGACATGGGGGTGGAGCAGAGCCACGATTTCTGAGCTGGGCTCTCTGCCTGGAGGGAGGCGGGTTCCCCTCCTGCCCCAGGGCAAAGGGACCCAAAGGGGCCCTGGCAGGAGGGCGGGCCGGGATGCAAGCAGGGTCAGAGTGCGCTCTTCTCTGGCTGGCTCACCGCCTCCTGCTCTTCCCCGAACAGGGGACTGGGGAGAAGGGCTGCAAGGTGGGGGTCAGGGGACACCCTGCCCTGCTGCCTTTGGGCCCCCTGGATGCTGTACCGTGGTGCTGGACTTGAGCGATTTTGCCGTGCCCTCCCAAGTGGGCGGCCCACTGCACAATGGGATCCCAGGAGTGAGGGCTCAGAGGCAGGGTGAGAAGCTGGGTGGCTCCCCAGGAGGGGAGGCAAGGGAGTACGGAGGGGTCCCGGTATGGCTCCCATGGGGCACTTCCAGGAAATCCACGAAGGCGTCCGCCAGAGGACAGCGCTGGGTGTCCAGTCAGCAGGCACCTGGCCACCACCCAGAGAGGGGGCCACAACCACTGAGGTGCAGACGACCAGGGACCCACGTCCAAAAGATGCCTGATGACAGAGGACATGTCCCCTGGCACCCTGACGTACCAGTGGAGACAGGGGCCCGGGAAGAGAGGGGAGGACAGGTTCACACCTGCTCTCCACGGTGGGTCACCAGAGCCGCCCAGGGCAGGCCAGAAGGTGGGGCTCGACTTAAGTCGGATACACTTGGGCTCTTTGATAAACACAGTGACCAGAAGTCTAGGGATCCTGCCAAGACACCAGCAGGAGGCAGAAACAGGCCATGACGCACAGCTGAAGACGATTCATAGAAAATCTCAGAATCATTTCACGTCCATACCCCAGAGCTAATGGGTAAAATATTACTGCTTGGGCATTGGTGACATGGGGAGAAAAGAGTGAAGAGGAACACGTAGAGGAATGTCACCTGTGCCGAGGGAGCCCCTGAAATGACAGGGGTGCCAATCACACAGCTGCATGGTTTCCTTCAGCAAAGTTCAAAGCCCAGGCTGGACAAAAAGAAAGCAAACGATCTACAGGATCAACCAGCATCTAGACAACTGATGTCTATTTCTTCCAAGCACAGTAACTTAAGTCGGTCACACACCAGCGTCGAGCTTGGGCTTTCCAGCACTAACATCAAGGGTCGTCTAAGCCTCACAAATCCCCGGTGGGTCGGGGTGTCTCACACGTCTGCCTCCAGCTCAGAGTCATGTAAGGGTTCAGAGGCTGGATGGTACAGTGTGCAGGCACGGTTCTGTGGCCAGCAGGCAGTATGCCAAATCATGGCGGCCCACCCCCTGGGTGTGGCCTGGGCAGGGCATCTCCAATGCCCCGCCGCCTGTGTTCTCCCTCCGCGAAGAATCAATTCATGTTTTCTCAACCTCATGTGAAGTGTTATGCAAATGCAGCTGCTAACAGAACTGCCCCTGCCCACACTGCGGAGAGCTCCTGGAGCTACCCGGCCCCAAGGCCAGCTTGCACTGCAGGAGGGTCTGTCTGTGCAAAGTGGAAGGACGTGGGGTCAAGGAATGTTCAGCCACCTCTTTCCCCTTTCAGGGCAGAATCTTTGGCCTCACATGCGTGTCTCTGTGTGTCTGCAGCCTGCAGGCAGCATGAAATGCAGAAGCAATGAACGCATGCCCTTTGCTTCATCCTGACAGGCCACCAAACACCCAACACTGAAGTTCTGGGTAACTCAGCAGTGTCCAGAGCCCGGCTGGTGTGAGGGGAGCTGGGCAGATGAGCCTGTGTCCAGGAATCTGCACATTACAGCATCTGCAATTGAGTCGAGCAACCTGCAGCCCCTTTGTCAGCTAGAACTTGCAACTGAGAGGAAAGACAGAAACTGGTGTGCTCAATTTCGAGTTTGCTTGAAATTAATGGAGAATAAATGTTCCAGATTCAAACCTTTCAAGGGACAATTTCCATTAAGCCTGAGTTCAGCTTCATTTCTGATGCACTCTTGCAAGGAGTAACAGCTGTTAGGGGCACCATAACTTCCATTGAACCACTGAGGCCATAAACTTGAAAAAGAAAACTCCCTCTCTGATGGTCACCCGGAGAAAAGGGAATGGGATGGCACATTTGGTGAAACTCGATCACACTGTGAGAGGCCACCAAATCCTCAGAGCTGTCCTAAAGGCCACTCCATGGAGATGCTGGCCACTACACTGCTCCCCCGTATCCCCTTCGGTAAGTGAGGCAAGGCTAAGGGAGCAGAGGAGCAGTGAGACATGGACGGCGTGGCAGGAGGCAGAGGCCGCCTGACAAGTCTGGGGTGTGGCAGGAGGCAGTTGGTGCCGTGAGCAGGGGCCAGAGGGGACCTCCTTCAGCTCAACAAGCTTTCAGCTGCCTGGCTCCTGTGTCCAGCCCAGTTCTGGGCTTGGGGACACGCAAGTAAATGAGCTCACATACTCCTTTATGCAAGTTTATAACCCAGCAAGTGAGGCAGAGAAGGGATCAACACATGCATGAAAAAGGTTTCATTTAATGGGGATAGCTGCTGTCACACTGGAACAAATTCTATATAAATGCGTCCTACAGACTGACCACATCTGGTCTGCATCATTATAAACTGCTCTTGCTGTGGTGTGGACAGGCCTGCAGACAGGAAGGACCGTACCAGGCCGGGCAGGAGGTGGTGCAGCAGGAGGCGCCCCAGGGCTGCAAACAGCCCGGCGGGGGAGTGGTTTCTGGCCTCAGCGGAGGCCGTCCACAGAGCCTTTCCGGATCAGGGTTTCCACAGAGGAATGGGCTTCTCCTTTGGAACTGCTTTTTACTTGTTTGGGGTGATTCACCAAAGGAGAGAAAAGAGAGGAAGGTGATGAATTTAGTTTCAGACACATTTGATTTATGATTCTGGAGAGGCCTCAAGCAGAGATGTCCGGAGGCAGGTGAGCTTGGGAGAAAGGTCCTCGGGGTGAAGCAGGTATTACACCCGCAGTGTCTGGGCGGCTGAGGGAGCCATGAGAACACCTCCTCACCCCTGGGAGACACAGAGTCGGACAGATGCCAGCCAGCACTGTCGTAGGGATGGATCAGGGAGGAGACACAGGGAGGAAGGCTTGGCCGGGAGACCAGGATTCCAAGAGACCGTGGGCTTCCCTCAGCTGCTCCTCCTTCGGCTCCTCCCAGAGCAGCAGAAACTACTGTGGCCGTGAGCCTCCGAACCGCGCATGCAGGCCACACTTCCTGCCAGGATCACCATGCACACGGAGAGGGCAGTGCCCCGGGGACACAGTGGCCAGCTGTATCCAGAGCTGACGGAAAGTCAAAGAAGGTAAAGACGTACATCTTCAACTGGCGTTAGCCATGTGGAGGGCGTTGGTGGCCATAAGGAGGACGTTCTGGGGAGCGGTGGGAGCCGCAGGCAGCTGGGAGCACAAAGGAGGCACCGGAGGGAAGAAAGCCAGGAGGGAGTGTGTGACAGTCCCTTCAGAAAGTGGCTACAGTGACTCTTCCTGAGGGCAGGAGCCGTAGCTTCTTATGCCTGTATTCTATCAAAGCACCAAGTGCACAGGAGGATGTGTTCAAGTGTTGGATGGGTGGATGGACGGGTGGATGGACGGGTGGATGGATGAGTGAGTGGACGGGTGGACGGACGGGTGGATGGATGGGTGGACGGACGGGTGGATGGACGGGTGGATGGACGGGTGAAGGCTCTGTGGAGGCTCAAAGCCAGGACAGATCAAGAGCAGGTGTGCCGCCAAAGGGGCTGAGATCAGGCATGTGTGCCTCAAGGGGAAAACCCTGGGGATGGTCATGGTTGCCCAGGAGGTACATGTAGGGGTGGGGGAAGAACGGGGTGCCCTCGCCACCGAGGGGCAAGCCGACAGCCAGCACAGGAGATGAGGCTGAAGATGTGCTGGTGGAGTCTACACCAGGGAGAGCCCGGCAGAGACTCGTCTAGTTACTTCAGGAAGTCAAGGGGAGATAAGCAAGGTCCGTGAGCAGAAGACACCCTGGTGGGTCCGATGCAGACCGCTGTAATGATGATACAAAGCAGAAGGTGGGAACTGCAAAACCCAGTGTTTCTTGGAGTTGAGAAAGGGGCCAAGCCCTGGGCAGGCAGAGGGGGTGGGTAGAAGGGGCCAGACCTCACCACCAACAGTCTTCCGGAAGGCAGTCAGTCTGGTAAATTAGTCTCAGAAAGTTATGACGCTCATATTTAACATTTGATGTCTCACTGGATGATAACAGGAAGAGCTAAGATTTAAAATCCGATTGAAAACCTGAATACAGCCTCCTTCAAAATTCAGAAGCAAGAAAGAAACAGCCTATGTCCAGGATGAAAGGGGGCTGAAAATGCAAAAGAGAGACAGAAAAGATGTTCAGGGAGGGTAGGCTTTACCGGCTCAATAAATGAGAGGCAGGGGTCGCCGCCCCTGGGGAGGGTAGACAGGGTTGTTCCCCACAGGTCCAGGAGCAAGTTTCCGAGCAGCCCAGGATGACAGGAAGAAGGACCTGCACACATATAGAGGACTGGCCCTGAAGGCAGGGTCAAGTGCATAAAATGTGTGATTGTAGCCTTGAAAAGAGGAAGAGGTCATGATCTCTAACTTCAACTTGCAAAAAAGGTTTTTAGGGTGGGAGAGTTAACCGGGTGATGCCACCACCGCCGTCACTGAGTCCTCATTCCGTAGCATTCTGCACTCACAAGGCAGACGCTGTGGGCACAGAAGTGCCTGCAGAAGGTTGGGCAGATGACGACCAGCCCCCAGGCCCATTCCAGAGCTCAGAGGCTGTGAGGAGAAGATGTAGCCATCAGACCATCCGATGCCTGACGCCCTGAGCCCAGTGATTGAGTTCAGATGACAACTTCAGAGCCACTGTCCTGGCCGAGAACCACTCCTGTGCCCCAGAGATGGGTGTGCATTTTGTCCCTCTGCGTCTAGGCGGGACTCATTCTGCTCACAGTCGACGCACAGAGCACTGAACTGGAACAGCCCAAGGAACACACGACCGAGTGTATGGTCCACCTCAGTTTCCCAGCACGTTAACTGAGTAGAGCATGTCGCTTATAGATGTGACCACCTGATTTTGCAAGAAAGCTTAGTGACTGTGACACCAGAGAACAGACCTCAGCTCCCACAGGGGCAACCGAGCCCCGAGGAGGAACCACACGAGCAGTGCAGTAGAAAGAGACATATTTTCTGAGCCTGTTTATGAATGGATCCCCCCAGGGTGTCCCATCTCTGTGACAGTGGGATATTTGGGAGGCCCATTTAACATCTATTGGGATTCTGGTTTCAGTGTTGTGGACTCAGTCAGATGACAGAAATCTGCAGAGAGCTTTGCTCACCTAAGAAATTCAGGGGCAGGTCCTATTGCAAATGCATGGTGTGCCACCCCGTACAGAACCCTTCCACTAAGGCAGAGGGTGAGGGCCCAGAAGGAGTGGAGACTTTGGGAGGAGGACCCTCCTGCCTGGAATGGATGCCCTCATGGGCAAAGAGCAAGAGGGGCAGCCCGGGCCCTCCATGTGACCTGGGCCAGAGTCACCACGTCCGGGTGACCATGACCAACAGATAAGTCCTGCTCTCTGTTCACACCTCTCAGAGCCCTCTCCCACGTAATACAGTTCTGGAAACCTCTCTCTGGGTCAGCAGACAAAAGGTCACCAAGGGCCTCCATTGCCCTGCACTCCTGGTGCCAGGCCAGAGCCAGCTAGTGACAGGCACGTGCCACCGGGGTGTCTGAGGTGCTTGGGGACCTGGATGGGGGTGAAGCTCTGGCTGGCCCCGGTCAGGGGCTTCCTTAGAGACGCCCCCCCACCTCAAGCCATATCCAAGTCTCACACTGTTCTGTTTATCTCTGCAGAAAATTCAGAGCATACTTCACTTTTAAAAAAGGGAAGGTTTCCCAGAAAGAAGGGACAGAGGACACTCGGGCACAGTGGGACTGGGCCTGAATTGCGGCCTCACAGCAGCTCACCAGCTTCCTCCTCCCAGCCTCTCAGCGGGCGTGTGTGCGGAGAAGAGCTGCCATGGCCTCCACAGCCGCTCCAGCTTGAGAAACCCGCGACCACGCTCCTCTCTAGCATGGAAACAGGACTCATTTGTTGCCTGGAAGTGTGGCTTAAAAGGCACCAGGAGTCTTTCCAGGAAAGGCAGTTCTCAGTCACTTTGGGAGAGGGGCTCTGAGCTCAGGGGCCATTCTTGCTCCCCAAAGCTTTGGCATCATCACAGGTGGGGAGTCAGCAGCCCCCAGCCCCCTACTGCTGTTCGTCCCCTGTGGGGGAACCACCATGTCCACAGGATCTGAGCTTTGCAACCAGCAGCATTTTCCCACTTGTTTACTTGCCTAACAAATTCAGAGTTTCAAGATGAGGACCTTCCCGAATTATTTTCCAAAAGAAATTAGTATGGAAATGAATGCTCTTTCTACTGTAACTTTGTCAACTTTGATTTTGAAGCAGAAGGCAATCAGTTTGTATTTATTTTGGGAGAGCAGCTTGGACTTGGTGCTATTTCCTAAGTACCTTGCACCCTCTCTGAGGAGACGCGATCAGCCTCACCGAGGTGATGATGTGATTTACCTACAGAGCCACCTCGCCTAATTAGTCTGATTGGAAACTCAGTGAACTTGATGGGCCGCTCACCAGGGAGGTCCCAAGGCACCGTGTCTGCAAGCCTGCAAATCACACAGTTCCAGCGACAACACGCAGGGGAAGACCACAGCCCAAGCCCCAAGTCAGACCCTCAGCACACCCGCCTCTCGGCCACAGGGCGTGACGACCAGGTAAAGGTGTCCCTGGCATCCGGGACAGCCCACTGTGGGGTGCTGGGGTGCCTCAGCCAGCCAGGTCCCGCCGGAGGGCAGCTGCTGCAGGGTGCGTTCCAGGAACGTCCCCAGTCTCTCCACTGGCTCTTCATGGCATTTTTCTGTCATACTTCTCCCAACCGGAGTTAAATTCTGACTTGTCCCTTTATTGGATCGATCTGTTCCCACTGCTGAAGGTCTGTCAGGCAGCACCTGCTGCTCTCTCCCTCTCACCATCCTCGTGCCAGCAGGAGCCGTGTCAGCACAGAGGAGACGGTGAATGGCAGGTAGCGAGGGAGTGAATCAATGGACGGATGGATCAATTTTCGACAGTGATGTCTATTCTCTGTGTTTGGGGAGTTCGATTCTGGTCAGAAAGCACCAGGCGTGGCAGAGGCCCCCCGACACAGTCACCCACTGCGGAGTAGGACTGCAGGGGTTCCTCCATGACTGCAGTGTGTTTGGGTCCCACAGCCAACTGATCCCATAAGGTCCCTGCCCGTGGGCCACTGACTGATCCCAGAGGGAGAATCCACAGCCCAGGACAGACCTCCTCGGCCATCCTCAGGGCGGGAGAGGCCGGCCTGCACCAGCGCTGCGGGCGGACATGGGCCGCCCTGCTGCTCGCACTGCCTCCTCCGCGGAGGGCGTGCCCCACACGCTCCCAGGGAGCTCTGTGCCTTCTGCTGCCCACAGAGGGGCGGAGGTCACAGGACCCAGCAGGAATTACAAGACTGACAGCCTAGCCGCAGAGAAAAGCAGAAAGACCTCTGTTACCAAAATAGAAAAAGAAGTGCTAATTTCTTTCCTCAAAAGAGAAGACGTCATTGAGTCCCAGAGGTCTCAACACGAGTGACAATATGGCCTTATCACGAGGGGCTGGATGCAGCCCCCATCCTAGCAGAACTGGCAGGTAAGCTGCCTGCAGGCAATGCCTCAGCTGTGAAAGGCAGGCGTGGGGGCGGTCTTCCGCTTCGGCAAAGGGGCTGCCTGGGAACGTGTGATGTCCCTGTATATTTTTCATATGCACAGGGTGCCAGGGGATCTGGCGTGTTGGGTGGAGGAAACCCCACGCCCACTTGTCGGACCGCAAGGAGCAGGCAGGGCCCACCGCCCTGCCGCCACACACCGCCCCCCAGGCCCTCTCTTCGGAGCCTGTGCTCACCACGCCTCTCACTTCTGCTCCTTCCGTCCATCCCCCCATCCTCCCCCTCGAATCCCCAATCCCCCTCCCCACTGCTGCCCTGTCCCTGGGGACTCCAGCCAGAGAGAAGGCCTTGGGCTGACCCGCCTTCTAAAGGCTCACACCTCAGCAGATGCAACAAAACACGCCCTTCTGTCCCCATGCACATGCCCAATGCCACTCTCACTCACCCCGATGGTGAAGACGTGGACTTTTCACCACGCTCGTAAAGAGAAAAATATGGCCTCAATAAAAACAACACTTACTATCACAAGTAAGAAATCACAACTCTGGTAGCATGATAGTAATGAGGACTTAATAACAGGAGGCTAATATCCAGGGAATACTGTGGCCCATTTTTCTGCAGGACCCAGGAAACATTCCAGCTGTTCACACGCAGTCACCTGTTTCTGGAAGAAACCTGGATGGGCACCGCATCCCACACTGGCAGCAGCATGCCCCATGGGCACAGAGCCCTCAGGGAGCTGTGCATGGGGCACAGATTGCAGGGTTTTTCAGTCTGAACTTACAATCCCGACAAAACCCAGACGCGAGGCAGGCATTGCCAGGAGGATGGCGGTGACACATGGTAAGGCAATGTCAGAAATGAAGTTTGTTCAGTTACATTATTTTCAGGTTTCTAAGTATTTTCAACAAGCCCAAGAACACACGGAGGATGGCCCGGCACCCAGGTCAACCCTCCCACCGCTTCCTCTCTGGCCCCTGTGTGACGGCCAGCCAAGCCCCTGCCCTCACCGTGGCCTCCCCAGCCTCCCCCCCAAGCTGGATGGCTGGGGTCTCTTCTCCATCACCCCCAAGTCTCTTCCAACATTCTAGCACTGAGTCTGTTCTGTTCACACCACACATGGGAAAAAATTATCACAATTAAAGTGTGATAACACAACAAAGAAACTACTAATCTTGAACAAAACCGGTGGAAGTTTCCTTTCCAAAGCTTGGATGCCCCTTCTGTGACCTTCATCTGGGAAGCTGTGGTCCTGGCCTCAGGGAGGTGGGTCCAGCCCTTTCAGGAGGGCTCAGAGCTGCAGAATGGAGGGGGCTGGACACAAAGCAGAGTGAGGTGCTTGTCAACAATACGTGCATGTGAGTCATCAAGGCTGGGCTGGCGGGGCTGTAAATTCCTCTGAAAGTCATTCCATAGAGATATCTGTGGAATGAGAAGCCTCATTCAAAACTCAAAATGCTCTTAGTGTGAGGGCCCCAGTGGATCTGACGACCATAGTCTTGTTTGGGGCAGGGCAGGAGGAACTGGCTGGGTGCATGCTTTCTTTGCACACACACACACACACACACACACACACACACACCCAAAGGAAAGCTCAAACTGAAGTTGCATCCCAAGTGGACTCCTGCCTTATTCTGGGCCAAAATCCATAGCAATTTTACCAGGAAGGTTACCAGCAGCCCCTCACTTGTGCCCTCTGGAAACTCTGTTCCACAGGCATAGGGGACCGACAGGGCACACCCATCAGCCGTGGACAGCCCCACGGGGTGCAGGGGACATTCCTCAGTGCACCAGATTCTAGGGCGAGCAGGCCCTTCAAGCAGGGGTTTGCAGAAGTCCCTCAGCCCAACACGGACAGAGCACAGGGCCATCAGCCTCCCACCAAGGCCACCACCCCCCACACTGCCCCAGGTGCAGGCCCCCCAGGCCGCCCCACGGGACGCGGTCCACAAGCAGCCAGCGCCCAGGGCAGCTCGAAAACAGAATGGAAAACACAACAGGGTGCATGGGTATTATGTATGAATCCAAGGCATGGACACAACACAACATACACAACACAGCACACACACACACCACACAAATATAACATACACACACATAAAACTGCACACAACACACACAGGCTCTTGACACAAACACACAGCACCCAAAGCATACAACATGCAACTCACACAATGGACGGACGGACACACACACACACACACACACACACACACCTGTTCAGGACCATGTGAGCAAACTCAAAACTGGAAACACAGTGCTCAGAGTCCCAACGCTCCTCCCCCATGCCAGGAGGGGGGCTGCGCCTGGCAGCCTCACTCCCAGAGCAACCTGACAGCGCAGACCCCGACACACGTCCTCCCAGGGGTCAAGGTCAGGACACCAATGACAAGGTGTGCTGGCCGCGGACCCTGCCCTGACGCAAGGAGACGGCTTCTTGTCTGTGCTCTCCTTCTAAACCCATAACCCCCGTCTACCCAGAGAAAAGCGTCATCAAATCCCAGTGGGGACGTTCTGAATGCCTGCTCTGAGCCCTGCAAACTCTCAGGTCATCAAAAACCAGGGGGCCCAGGAACTGTCACAGACCAAGGGGTGCCCGAGGGGACACGAGACCAAAGGCATGCGGATCCTGGGACCCAGGACAACAGGTACACAGTAGGGAAGTCTGAATAAAAGATGGACTTTAGTCAGCAATAATACATCAACATTAAGCCTCAGTTGTGGCTAATGTACCAGAGAAACATAAGATGTTAACAAGAGGATAAACTGGGTGTGATACAGCCTGAAACACTGTATGTCTGCGCAACTTTGCTGTAAATCTAAAAAAGGAAGTTCATTTAAAATTAAAAATTAAAATACAATCCATCAAGTCTGCCGTGGATGCTTTTGGGAGGAATGCATTCAGTCCAGCATTCAGACCCGACGCCCTCTGCCTCCCCCACATGGCTGAAGGCCAGGGCCTCACAGGCACCAGCCTCCATCTGCTCACAGGCCGCTTGGACTTTGCAAGCTGACCTGAAGGTGCTCGTTATAGGTTCAAAGAGTGGAATAGGATGCAAATTCTGGCACATTATAAATACTTGCATTTTAAAATGAAACTGTCACATCATATTAAATGTACTAAGTGAATCTAAATAGTTAGGCATTCCATACCCACCATCACCCATTTAAAAAATTCAAGAACAGGTTCTCTAAGAGCTGAAGTCTTACACATTTCGTGTTCCTTCCTCTTAAACTTGTATTTCCATTTCTGTTCTCCCACAGAATTTTATTCTGAGGGGATCAATGTTTGGGCTTGAAATTGTGTTCCTCTCCACCCCATCATGCTTCTCTGCCCAGAACACTGATACAAACTATACATGCACTTTTTGTTTCCAGTGGACTCTAAGTGTTGGAGTAATTTTCTTCTGGACTGAATTTTCCTACATTGTTACTAGTGCATAACTAATCACAACACATAAATGGTGTCTATATTTTGATAGATTTTAAGCATATTAAACATAAAAATAAAATCTTATTAGAAGTGCATTATTCAATGAAATGGATGGAACAGATTTTTCCAAATGGTTCATTTATCTTCAGATGACTCTGTTAACTACTGCTAGACTGGGACTGGGGTCAAGGATTAAATTTATTTCCGTTTATTCTTTATAGATGTATGAACTGAGGAAACTATGAATAAGAACGGAGTTTTGTTAACAGCTCTATCAGTTTTGAACTTCTTCCAAGATACATGCAAAAAAAAAATAGCTATCATTTCAGTGAGTGGTGATTATACCAGCTTAACAGCTAGACCAGGTCTGTTTGATTTCGCCTTAAAACCCAGGTATCGGAACGACGCGACTTGGAAGAAGCGCCTGGCTCACTCCTTGAGGGCATCTGTTTTCTGGGCTCAGTCAGCACCTCAGCTCACTGCTGACTGGCTGGGGGTCTTCCTACCTGGGTGGGCACCGAGGTAAGACCCAGAGGGCAAGGGTCCTGCCGAGGCCTGCCTCTACTGCGCACGGTGGAGAAGGGAAACTGGATTGGGAGCAGCAGGGTGCCAGGCAGATGTCAGGTGGTCAAGCTGAGGGAGGATAAGGACACGGAGAGTACGGACATCGATGTCCTTAGCGCCTCATGTTCACAGATACACTCCTGGAGAGCCTGCCTGAGCCCCAGAGCACACAGACACTGTGAGGCCATGCACCTCCGCAGCAAAAGGACATGAGGACCGCATGGGCCCAGAGACACAGAGCCCAGGAGCACACGGGCCACGCAATGGGCTGTTTGCAGGCAGCTAACAACCCCCAAGGCCTCAGCAAACTTGCCATTTGTGGGTGAACCTCCAGGACCTGCTACCTGTGCCGTGAAGAAGAAAGCCACAAGCTTGTCCATTCTGACCTGAGGCACCTGCCTCTCGAGGGGTGATGCTCCTGCACAAGTCCTGAGCCTATGGCTGCCAGCAGATGGGAGGCGGGCCCTAAGACCAAGCATGGAGGAGGCTGCCTGCCAGGCCGCTGTTCCTCAGATCATGCCCAGTGTCCTGGTCAGCTGTGTCCATAGGTGCCTGCCCCTCACAAAGCAACTCAGGTGGGAGATGGCCTCTCTCCCCAGGTGGGGACACGTCCGCAGCCCTGGGCCACTTCTGCCCGGAGCAGTCCTGGGAGGCGCTCGCACTCCGACACAGCCGCCAGGGCCATGCCCCAGTGGCCGCAGCTCTCACGCCGGGAGTCAGCCACATCGCTGCAGGGGCAGAAGACCGATTTCTCAAGCCTCCTGCTTCCCAGGACATGCAACCCTCCACCTTGTTTCTTCACACTGTGAGAGCACAAATGTGAAACCTGCTTCTGCTCCACAGTGCTGCCCTGGAGGCCATGGGGACCAGCACATGCCAGTGTCCACCAGGGGTACAGAGCATGCAGAGTGCAGAGGAAACGAGGCAGTGCCTGCAAGGAGAGCCCGTGGGATCCCAGGCACCTCCTAAGTGTCCCTGCCCGAGAAGCCTCCGGGCGCTTTTGGAGCATCCCTGGGTCTCCAGAGCTTTTCCGCAGGCTCTCCACACAGACTTGACCGGGGCACATAGATGGCCTGGGAATCAGAGCTAAAGGGTGAAGAGACCCTGGGGAGGAGGTCCGGGACAGTGCAAGAGGCCTCACTGGAGAGGTGTGCGGCTGGTGCAGAGGGTCCTCAGTGAGATCGCCAGGTGGGTAAAGTGGCAAGATTGTTGCCAGCCTGGGCCCTGCACCCCAAACCCAGCTCTGCCCAGGTGAGTGCAAATTACTTAACTCTCTGAGCCCAGTATTACTGTCCATGAGTGACAGGCCTCCCACATGGCCCCCTCAGGTAGATGCAATGCCCACCTGGCACCAGCTAGGCCAGCACCGCCCCCGTGTGTCCCACGGGCTACCACATGGGCGCTGTGCCGTTAGCACCACCCCTGTCTGCATGGAGAAGCCAGGACGATCTGGCTAAGAAAGCACAGCAGAAAGTCAAGTGCAGTTTGATAATCTCTGACACTTGTTCTGGGCCTGGGTAGTGATGACTCCGGCATGTCCCAGACCCCAAGGGCAAATGCCAAGGCTTTTGCAGGCCTTGAGGCAGGGCAGGAGGCAGCCACACTTGGGCACATGTGGCCCCCAAAGCTCCCGAGGACGGCCACCCTCCTCCTGCCCTCGAGGAAGCCCCAGCATGCTCCTCCAGGATACAGCGGAAGGCAGCCTGCTGGCAGAGCCCCGAACCTCCTGCCTAGAAATTCAGCTCAGCCTGGGACAAAGGGTTCCAAGGGGAGGTGTTTTCCATCTCTTTCTCAGCAACCCTTTTACTTACAGTGGCAGTGAGGAATCACCACATAATTATGGTTTACGATCAGTAGTTTAGCTCCTGAAATAAAACGTAGTCCTGGTGTTGGCTTCCCGTGATGGAAGCACAGACACAACTTCATTTGCCAGGCCTGTGCCCAACAAAGGCAGAACACCCACCTGTGCCCAGTAGAGGCCCGGTCCCCTCCCCAGCGCTGGGACCATGCAACGGGCTTGTCTCGTTCAGAGCAGCAAGATCGTCAAGGGTTATGTATTGGCCAACACAGAACTACCACCAGAAACAACAGAACAAACCCCAGGGAATCCATGGGTGTACAGGCTGCCGGATTCTGGAAAGTCTTCCTAGGCAGATAAGTAATAGCCACCCAATTTTTACTGTATCCTATAAGCTTATTTTTGCATTTTAAAGTAATCAAACCCAGAATTTCATTTTCCATTTTTGGTTGAGCTGCAAATCCCATAACTGCTACTTTAATCACTACTGAGGCTTTGTGATATGTTCTTAAAGAACTAAAGGACAATTACTGGCAAAAAACGAAACCAGTGATTTTATCCATATTGGTACCACACTTAAAAAAGGTGTGGAAGACTTACAAGAGGAGCATCATTGGCTTACATGCCTCCATCTTGCCTCCATGTCTCCTGCACCCTTTGCCACCCTCTGTGCCCTAAACGTGGCTCTGGACGGCTAACCATGCTGGCTACTTTGGGAGGCTCCGGCTCCCTTGGAGTCGAGCATCATAATGAAAATTCACAGAAGATGCTACTGAAAACATGTAATCTATGTGAAGAGGAAAAACAGTGGAACAAAGAAATATACCAGGCCTGTAAACTGCTGAAGAGGATTTCCCATGATGGCTCAGACGGCAGGTGGCAGAGCCCAGAGAGAAGCTGCCGAGCCCTCCACCCTCTCCCCTCCCAGAAGGGATTGTGTGTCCCAAGAGCCCTCCTTGTTCTTTTGCCAACCATAACTGAATTCTAGAAGAAAATGTGGAGATCAGGCGTTTTCCTGCTCTCTCCAGCCCTCTGACAGGGGCCAAGTCACTTTGCAGCCCCCCAGGAACGAGAGCCCCTGCCGTGGCCCCAGCCCTGCACTCACAGGGACGCTCAAAGGTGGTGCCTCGGCTGTGACACCTGTTGCAGCGGCAGAGGCGGTGCAGAGGCCAGGCACAGGGAGTGGGAGGCAGAGGGAGACCGGCCCCTGGCGACCCCTGCCGTTGGTGGCTGTACGGCGGTTGGTCCCCCGGCAGGCACTGAGCCAGCCCCAAGACTCCTGTTTTCCATACAGGACCATCCTCCTGGATGGCCTCCCACCTCCAGCATGGCTGCTGTTGCTCCCACTTTGAACCCCTCACTTTCATTTGCCAGGTGAACAGAGCTTGATCCCCCATGCACACCCTGAGGATGGTACCCGCAGGAACAACAGCTCTGTGCACCAGAGACGTACGACCCTCTGTGAACAGTGTCTGGCTGGGCCTGTGGCTTTGCCACGAGTTTTAGATGGGCACATTTGACTTGGTGTGATCATTAACATTCGCAAACATATACTCAAATATGTGCTCCAAAATCACCTCATCAGGAGGCTCCCTGCCCAGGCTGTAGATCCAGGAGCAGCGCCTGCCCCCAGCACCTGCCTCCTGCCCACCAGCACACTGCAGACCCTCACCACCACCTGGCACAGGACGCGGGATGTCGGCTACACCAGGGCTCCTTCTCACGAGTCACTGGACACCCAGCACCCCAAACAGTGCTCCATAAATACTCACTGGTGACGGAAATAAACAGAAATCAAGCACCGGTGTTCACTGCACATTGAACGAGGAAGACAAGACGTTCAGGCTGGGGTTACTACTTCAAAACAGTAGATCTCACTTTACTTCTCGGCATTTCAAGACACTTACGTGCTTTCCAGACCATGATAGTACAAACGGCACCTAAAGATCCGGTGTGACACTGGCTGGCCCCTGGCCTGAGGCACTGACACCCAGCACCCTCTAAGGCTCACCAGGGCAGGCTGCCCTAAGGCTAGTCCACAGGGCCCCCAGGGACTTTCAGCACACCACCCCCTAGCCCGGGGTGGGGACCACCACAGGCAGCTTCCCCAGAGCACCTCTGCGTCCCACTGGCCCGCCTCAGGCTTATTTAGGGAAAGGATTTTTCTCAAGCAAACCACCTGGCGCTCTTGCGGGAAGTTCGGACAGCTTCCCTCCCTTCAAAAGGCACTGTTGCTTGCCACCAGATCTTACTGCAAATGTGTCCATAAGCAGATAACTGAAATTTCAAAATTAAGAACTAGAGTTTTGGGGATTTGTTTTTATAATAGAAACAAATAAAAGCTTGCCATATTGGCAAATAAAAGCTGACAGTTAAGAAATTAGATGTGGATACCAGATATTTCATGCTACAAATTGAGTGGTAGCAAACTCTGCTCTAAGTCAGCCCATAACAGGGGCGGGGGTGGGGGGCGGAGTTTTAACCCATCAAGACTTTCTGCACTGGACGGCCAGTGTACAGCAGACCCCCAATAGGGCCGACAAGCCGCTGCCTCCGTGCCGGACGCTCCGGCTGCTGTGGTTCTTCACTGAAGGACATTGCGATACATGGGAGGTGCAAAACAGCGAAGTTTCTCCCCCCAGTAGAGGGAGATTCCCCCCCTGGGGGGCCGGTTCTCCCCCCAGGAGATCCCTACTGTCAACCCGGCCACACACACGGAGACACTCCCAACACTCTGAAGCAACAGGGCCGCGAGAGCCATTCCAGAGCCAAGAGCAACCGAGAACACAGCCCAGGAAACTAGTGATGGCAAAATACTGCAGTGCTGTGTGCGCCTGGAAGACCCAAGGGGTGGGCCCTCCGCACGCTGCTCTTGTCTCCAGGGGCCACTCCCAGCCCCCAGCGCCCAGAGCTCCCCAGCCCGGTCCCCACAGCTTAGGGCACAGGGCCGACTCCCACCGGGCAGCTTGGCCACATGACCAACGCCACATGCATCTCCCTTCCCCCCTTCCTCCTGGAACAACCCCGGGGCTCCCTCCACAAAGGATCCAGCACCCCAATCCTCGGAGGGGTGAGGGCAGGTCAAGCAAACAGCAAAGACTAAGAACAGGACAAACCGTACCCCGTTTGTGGAATCCTGTTCTACCAGCCACCACCTGACGCAGATGGGTCACTGTCCTCAGACAACATGACACAGTTGGTGGGGAGGGGGCTTCAGAGAGCACAGACAGGCACTCAGGGTCCCCACCCCCACCATGTCTCAGCCGTCGTGGTTTGTGGAGCGGGGACGGAGCGCCTGCTCAGTGGCCTCAGCACACGTGGGGCAGTGGGGCCTGGATGCGGATGGTACTAACAGGCCGCCCCTCCCAGGGACAGTGGGGACAGTGCTAGAAACTGCCCCTCCCCGGCAGCCCACGATTATGTGCTCCCACCCAGTCTGGGAAGAGTCCAGGTAGACCCAGCAGCAGAATGGATGCATGGGCTCTGCCCTATAAACTATTATCATGTATGTGTTATGGGGTGACCACATGTGTCAGGAAAGGAGCAGTGAGCAGGATATATTTTGCAGATTAATCTCTTATCAGATAAATAGTTTGCAAATATTTTCACCCCATCTTTTATACTTTCTATAGAAAATAAAGGCAATATAGATAGTATAAATGCTGGGTTGGAACAATACAACACCTGGGGATGTCCCTGAAATAAACTTATCTTTTTCCTTCCTTCCTCCTTTCTTTCTAAAATCCCTCCTAAAAGCTTTCTTCGTTATCATTGACTTCTTTCCCTTAGCATTGGGCACAAATGCACCTGATTTCCTTTCCTCTATCACATTCTCCTTGCCACCCCTTAAAAAAATCCAGAAATGAGTTTAGCCCTACTCAGGAAGTTTCCAAGATAAGAAGAGTAATTTAAAAATATGTGCGCTTGACTCTCATGCTTCCTTCATATGCAGTAGGTGGTGCCATAGTAGAGAAGAGATTAAGAGTATGGCTCTTAGATGAACCTACCTATAAAATGGGACTCCTTATTACACCTAGAGCTTAACTGTGAGGATTAACTGACACGAATGTCAGGATTTCGGCATTCTACCTGGGAGACCGTACTAATGACAATAATAATAATAATAATAATAGCTGTCATTACTATCATTGTTATTGTCATCTAATAAATATTATTGAATTTAGCTGATTTGTAGCGTCTCTTCCTTGAGAATGAATGTTTGGGGGTGGGGAGTGGAGAATGGTTGTGAATTTCTGCTCAAAGCTAACACAGCTCAGGCTAGTTTTGCCTCTGTGTCTTGGGTCTCTCTGTCTGAATGTCTTCCAGGCTCCATGTCCCTGTCTCAGTGATGAATACCCTCATTGTTAGGCCTCCAAACTTTTCCTGCCTTTCCCCCATTAGAATTAACCATTTCTCCTTTCACTCCACACACTGCCCCAGAACATGAATGTATACTTAACATTTACTGATATCATTTATTGGGCTCTTATCATGTACCAGGTACTATGTGTCTGTATCATGTCCTGTAATCCTCATAATAATCTGAGGTAGATATTATCATATTTTCATAACATGTTAGTGTACTCATTCCCACATTAGACCTCAAGATCATTTCCACTGGGGAACAAACTTCATGGTCTTTATAGTCCCAGACCTTGCATAGCACGAGGAATAGGCTAAGTTCTTCATGCTGGTTGACCTATGCCTTCCTCTCCCCTGAGTGTTTCCTGGAGAGTTGCATTATACTCTTAGCTCTTTCCTGCTTTTTCCATGTCTCATGGCACTTGTTCTGGCACTTCACCCACCTGAATGGTTCCTCTTCTGCTAGAGGTCTTATCCTAGTCTAGCAGAACCCCTACAGGGAACTCACAGCCTGCTGGGCTACTGGCCAGGTGAGCAAGAGGGAGAGCAACTGTAGGAGAGATGTGTTTATCTGACCCAAGTTAGCATAAAGAGTACTTTGAAGCATACTTTTGCACAGATGTTTCATCTTCCTTGAAAACCTCTTTTTCCTTCAGGTGTCAACACTGGGTTTCCCCTCCTCCATCACCTCTATCCATGCTTCCTTCATCTTCCCCGTGTTCCTGTCACAGCCCTGACTGCTCTCTAATGGATCTGGTGTTTTCCTTGTCTGTACTTCTCTCTGTGAGCTCCTTGAGGGCAAGGAATGTGTTTTCTGTGTTCTGTAATTCTGAAACCCCAGTACAAGAAAATGCCTGGCATATAATTAGTATTCCAAAAATACTCATACATGAAATCAACAGAAACAAGCTTCTCATTTTGGTAGGTCCCAGAGTAATGTTTATAGAGTGTTTTAAGAACAATAGAGATTAAACAAATATTTGTGGGCTACTCTGGGAATCTAACCTTCAGGTACAACATGTTTTTAGGGGGAAGAATTCTGGGGCATTCATATTTATTTTCAACACTAAAATGTTAGCGCCACTCCCAAATTCTGAAGGATCCATTGTCCTCTTCACAGACTGGCATAATTCCTCCTGAACTTAGTAGAAGTCATATGCCCATGGGAGAGAATCTGGCCGTATTTGAATAGAAAATGTTGGAGCCACGTTAACAAATTTCAGAATGAATATAATTTGTATGTGCAGTAACTTCTTCCCATCATCCAGAGTTTCCTGAGTGACTGAGAGGCACCAGAGGCAGAGCACATCTCTTGATCATTTCCGTGAAGTCCTCAACTACTGCCAAGCTCTGGCCCTTTAAATGTCTCATATAACACCCAGAGAGTTTGGGAAGCAACCCATTCAATTTGCTAGTATCATTTCACAATATTAATATCTTGTGATTCCTGATGTAGGGGGGATATGGAGAATGTGCAGCTGGCACATAGTCTTATGAAGAAACACTCTTAATTTTCTTTCCCCCTAAGTGTGAATTTTTCAGTAATGATGTGGCACTAGTGGGTTCAGTCTATCAAAGTTTTCCAGGATCTTTCTTGCTGAGGGGTGAATCACTGGGTTTTCTGGTGAATTATGGGAGGAACATATGTGCATTTTCAAGTTTTTAGTGTGCAATGAAATATGTTGTAAGACAATCATGTGAGTTTTTTTTAGAATTAGTTTGGTTTCTTTTCTAGCTCTGTACAATGTCTTCAACCTACATTTTGAGCCTCATTTCTTGAACTCACTTATGTATTTGCACTTCAGTGATATGCCCCTTGAAGCATCTCCCAGCAGCTGCATCAAAATAATACATATAAGAGGCTTATAGTAGGCAATCTGGTTGGAATAAAGGACTAGAGCCTTACCTTGAAGTTTCATTTGTATAGCAAGCTTACTATTTGTACACAGAAGGGATGCTGCTTCCTGATGGCAACTTCAGTCTCCTGGGAGCATTGGCCAAGATACTTGGAATCACCCTTGACTTGTTTCTCACTCTATGTCTAATCCTTCAGCTATCTTATTGATGCCACTCAAAAATATCTGTAATTACATTGGCTGCTCTCACCTTGAAAGCTCCACTTTGGTCCAAGATGCCATCATCTATTATTGAGATGTTGCAGTAATCCCTTAACTCATCCCCGTATTTATGTCCTTGCTTTTACAGTCTGTCACCAATGTCTTTTGAGCCTTGTCTCTTATTCTCACACGGTCACCCAAGTGTTCCTGTTAAAACAGACGTCAGATCCTGTCATTCTACAAAAAAGACTCTGATAACTTTCCACTTTTCATTCAGAATAAAAGCCAAAGTCCTTTCAATGGCCAGAAAAATCCTGCACTGCCAGGACTTCTGTTGCCTCTCAGTCTGTTTCCTGCTTCCTTGCTCACTCTTCCAGCTACACTGGCCTCCTTGCTCTTCTTTGAGCATGCCCGCAATGTTCATGGCTTTTGCATGTGCTTTCTTGTTGTCTGGATTGCTTTGCCTCTGGAGACCCATGTACCTCTCCCCCTCTATCATCTGCTTCAACACTTTAGTCTTCTCACTTGCCCTCTCTATTCCATTTGACATTGCTTATCTCCTCCTACCTCTAGGAACTATTCTCTTGGATCCTGGATTCTGCATCCTCTTGACCTCTGTACCTGCTTGACCATTCATTTATGATCTCTTTCATGAGCTGCTCTTCCTATGTCTACCCCTTAACTGCCAGGTGTCCATTTCTAATCCTCTGTAATTTTTGTCACCTATTATTTTCTTGAGTCATATTATCCTTTTAGAGGTTGTTAATTACTTATATGCTCATAAGCTCCCAATCTCCTTCTACAGCCCAGCTCTCTCTCTTGAGATTCAGATGCATAGGTCCTGCTTTCTGCTGAAGCTGAATCTAGATGGAACACCTCAAAATTAACATGTTTAAAAGGAAGTCATCTTCTTTTTCATTAAATGGGCTCTTCCATCCATTTTCTCTATCTCAGTTGTTGGTACGATCTATGTACCCTGGATAAAAGCTTTTCTTGACACCTCCCTCCCCTTCACTCCCCACAGTAAATTAATCATCAGGTTCTGCTGACCATACCTTTCAAATAGTTCTCATATTTGTTTCTCCCTCTTCACACTTATCTCTTGTAATGGGTTGAATGGTAGTCCCAAAAAGATATGTTCACATCCAAATCCCTGGGACTTTTGAATGATACCTTATACAGAAAAAGAGTCTTTGCATATGTAACAAGAATTTTGAGAAGGGATTATCATGGATATCTGGTTGGACCCCAAATCCAATGACAAGTATTCTTATAAGAAAACAGCAGTGGCAGAATTGTGCCAGGAAAGAAGACACAGACTCATAGAGGAGAAGGCAATATGAAGGTAAAGGCAGGGGGAGAGATTAGAGTGATGTGGCCATAAACCAAAGAAGCCAAGAGATGATGATTCCACAGAAATCTGTAAGAGGCAAGGAAGGATTCCCCTCTAGAGCACCCAGCAGCCTTGACGTTGGACTTCTGGCTCCTGGAACCGTGGGACTCAGAGAATACATTTCTGAGGCCGTCCAGTTTGCTGTAACTGGTGGCAGCCTCAGGAAACAAATGCACTGTTTGTTGGATCAGACCTCTGTCCTGGACTAGTGTGATGGCTTCTCCTTGGTCTCTGCCGCCAGTGTCAATCCTCTTCGGTACTATCTTCCACTGTGCAGCTAGAGTAGTCATAGTCACAGCTCAGTCTGTCCTTGTCCTTCCATGTCTAAATTTCTCTGGTCTTCCTCCGACCCCCGCATCGGAGACTCAAACTTGAATCAATCCAGCCATCCACTTTCTTTACTTCTACATTTAGGCTATTGGAAAGATTCATATAATCGTGTGGATTTTTGCCTTTGTAAATTTGTGGTCCCCTATCTCAGATGAACCTTCCAAGATGTTCAGTAATGTGGTCAGCCCTCTCCTGAGTGTGCTCAGTGACTGCATGAAACTTCCTTGCCCTTAAATCTCTTCCTTTTGTTTCGTTGCTCCTGCTCCCCAGAATTAATGGATAAGCTTGCCATGTCCTTCATGTGATTGATTCCTCAGCGTCTCCCCACCCCCATCAAGTTTCATGACTTCATCTTAGCTTTCTTCCAGTTTCTGAAAGACGTATTCCCTCTGCGCTGGTGATTTTTTCTATTCTTTTCAGAAAATCAAAGGACTCAGTGTATGATTTCCTCTCTGATTACATTTGCAGCTCCTTCTACGGGCTCTTGCCCTGGTGCTGATAAACATGCAGACATCTTTCTGGTTTTAAACTAAACCAAGTCCTTAACACTTTTAAAATTATGTGACCTGATCTGATAGAGTGAGAACAGTTTTGCAGGGATAAACTTTTTTTTTTTTTTTTAAAGAGGGCACTTAATCAGTGATTTGAGAAAAACTCCAAACTGTTCTTTTGTTTTTCTTCCATTTTATCCAACTAGGAAAACAGACAAAGAAATACACTGAGTGCCTGCCAATGTTACCAGCTATTTGCTGATAATAACTTTTCCTCTAGTGGATGGAAAGGAAGGTAAATTGCATTGCTTAGAGCAACAACTCCCACCCTTGCAGTCCTGACTTACTCAAGCACTGGCTCCTACTAACATGTCTGCCAATGTCTATCTACTAATTAACTTTTTATGAGCTGCTAACTTGTCTTTGCCTGAGCTGATGAGAAAATGTGCACCCCCATCATGATTGCATATGGCGTTTAAAATCTTTTCTATCTTTATCGTTAGTAATGTATAGATATAAAAGATGCTCCACATTGCTCATTGTCAGGAAAATGCAAATTAAAACCACAAGGAGGTATCACCTCACACCAGTTAGGATGGCCAACATCCAAAAGGCAAGGAACAACAAATGCTGGTGAGGATGCAGAGAAAGGGGAACTCCTACGCTGTTGGTGGGAATGTAAATTAGTTCAACCATTTGGAAAGCAATATGGAGGTTCCTCAAAAAAATCAAAATAGAAATACCATTTGACCCAGGAATTCCACTCCTAGGAATTTACGCAAAGAAAACAAGTTCTCAGATTCAAAAAGGCATATGCACCCCTATGTTTATCGCAGCTCTATTTACAATAGCCAAGATAGGGAAGCAACCTAAGTGTCCATCAGTAGATGAATGGAAAAAGAAGATGTGGTATATATACACAATGGAATATTATTCAGCCATAAGAAGAAAACAAATCCTGCCATTTGCAACAACTTGGATGGAGCTGGAGGATATTATTATGCTCAGTGAAATAAGTCAGAAGAGAAAGACAAGCACCAAATTATTTCACTCATTTGTGGAGTATAACAATGAAGCAAAACTGAAGAAACAAAACAGCAGCAGACTCACAGACTCCAAGAACGGACCAGCGGTTACCAAAGGGAATGGGGTGGGGAGGGCAGGTGGGGAGGGAAGGAGAAGGGGATTAAGGGGAATTATGATTAGCACACATAATGTAGGGGGTCATGGGGAAGGCAGTATAGCACAGAGAAGACAAATAGTGACTCTACAGCATCTTAACTATGCTGATGGACATCTTAACAATGGGGTGTGGAGGGGTGACTTGATAATATGGATGAATGTAATAACCACAATGTTGCTCATGTGAAACCTTTATAAGTTTGTATGTCAATGATATCTTAATAAAAAAAAATGTATAGATATAAAATTCTAAAATATTTGTAATTTTAGTAAAACCCAGAGGTTCCTTGTTAAACAATTGCTGCTTTTTTCTTAAAAAAACAAAAAAATAAAAAACTTGACTCTTCATGTCTCAGATTGAATTCCTGTGCTCCATGAATTGCTGGAATTGAACATCCAGTGGTTGCCACCTACAGTTTTTTTGTTTGTTTGTTTTAAGGCGTGTATCCTTGTTCACCAAGAGGGGCGACCTCGAGAGCAGAGATGCATGACCAGTGAAAATGCAGGTATCAGTGTCCAATTATTATCTTCTTTTAGGAGCGACAGAATCATGTTTATATTTGAATTTTTAATTGAGAAAAACCAATTGAAACTATAATTCATTGCACGATTTTAGTTTTCCTTTTTTTACCCTGTTTTTCATATTTTTGTGTCACTGATAGGAAGTTTGGGGATATATACTTACTGTTCCTATCAACACCTGTTTCAGTTTTTATTTTTTCTTTCTCTTTTTAATTGGAATACAGTTGACATACAATATTATATTGATTTCAGATGCACAATGTAGTGGCTTGACAATTATATACATTACTAAATGCTTGCCACAGTGAGTGTAGTTCCCCCAGTACCATACCAAGATATCACAATATTATTGGTTATATTTTCTGTGTTGAACTTCCATTCCTATGACTAACTTATTTTACAATTTGAAGTTTGTACCTCTTTATCCCCTTCACCTATTTCCTCCATCCCCCACCCCCCCTCCTATGGTAACTAACAGTCTGTTGTCAGCATTTATGGGTTGATTTCTTCAGTTTTTAGAATAATTTGTTTCTATGGATGAGGATGGCAGATAATAACGGTCCTTCAAGAATGTTCATGTCCTAATCCAAGAACATGTAACTATGTTAACTTACATGGCACAGGCTTCTTATAAGAAGGAGGCAGGAGGGTCAGAGTGAGAGAGCAGGAGCCGTGATGATGGAAGCAGAGGTCAGTTATGCCATTGCTGGAAAGAGCCATGAACCGAAGAATGGGGGTGGCCCCTGGAAGCTGGAGAGCAAAGAATCGAGTATCCCCTATGTTTCCTGAAGGAACATAGCCCAGCTAATACTTTGAAGACCCTTTTTAGGCTTCCTCAGGACTGTAAGATAATAAATTTGTGACGTTTTAAGTCACAAACTTTGTGGTAATTTGTTAAAGAAGCAAAGGAAACCACAGCACTGAACTTTCAGTAAAAAACACACTATGATTTTTATTCCTTTAACTTAGAATTTAGTGACACATTATTTCAGAGGCTATCCAGGGAACCTCACCACGCAGCTGAGGGCTTACTCGCCCAGAAGCCACAGTGACTGTGACTCAGGGCCTTATGGATTTTCTCTTGGGCCCCGGTCTCCCCACCTTCTCTACTTCCCTCCATGTTCTCTGGCTACCACGTTGCCCAGTCACTTGCTCTGACTTGCACTCAGGCTTATGAGTTCCTTTCTACGACTTAGTTAATCAGCCTTGGAATTCTCAGCTTCTTCTTTATCTGGCTTGGCGTGTCAGCGCATATTGGTTCCTCCTGGGTTAATCCTCCTTGTCAATCTGATAAAGTGACTGGCTTTATACATAGGGGCCCTCAATTCTGGTGCCTTAGTGGGATCACCTAATCCCATCACCAGTTTGGGTAGTGTTCAGGTGCATCCATTCCTGCCTCCCTTTACAGTTGTGCCTGAGAATTTGTCTCTCTTTGCACATCCGCACATTCATTCATTAAACAGTGATTTGTTAAACAGCTACTCTGTGCCAACAGCTGGAATAGAAACTAGGGATGGGTAAATGAATAAGGTATGTTCCTCATCCTCAAGGAGTTCACAGTGTAATGTGGAAGACCAGCACAGAGAGAATTATTAAACAGTGTGGTAAGGGCAAGGATGAAAATATGCATAGGCTGTCACTGATCCCAGAGAAGAGAGGCTTTTCTGTGCTAGTGGGTGTGGGAAGATTCCTGCAAGGAGGAAATGCCTCAATAGAAACTTAAAAAGAGTAAGAATTTTCAAGACAGTGACAGGGAGAAGGGTGTGAATGGAGGAGACTGCATGTTATGATAGGGGTTCAGAATAAGAAGAGACAAACTGAGCAAAAACATAAAGAATTAAGGGAGGGTGTAAAGAACAGCGAGCAGTTGAATGTTATTGGAATATCGAGTATGAAGCAGAGAGTTGGGGAGGAGAAGGCTGGAGAGATAGGCTGGAGTCAGACCTCAGAGCACCTTCCATGCTCTGGACAGAAGCTTCAATCATAGCACCTGGTTGTCAGTCTTTACAGTACGTAAGAATCGCTTATTCAATCCATCAGCACTGTTCAAAACCCTGGGGATCAGCAGTGAATGAGAAGACAAAAGCTGTCGCCCGTTTGGAACCCAGTGTAACAGAGGAGACAGATGATGTGGTAAACACAATGAGAGGAAGTATTAGGGCAGCTTGCCGGCCTGGATGAAGGTTTAAAAAAGTTTTCCCTGAAGATGTAATTTCTGAGCTGAGTTTTGATGGTCAGATTACCTAGGACCTTGTTAAGAATGGAGATATAGCCCCAAACCTCAGAGAATCTTATTCACTCGATCTGGGGTAGAGACACAGGCATGGTAGGTGATCCTGATGGTGGCGGATTCATCGAAGGGCTCAAGATTTTTCCTTCCACTAAATAGACTGCAGATGTTGGACTTCCCTAAATCCTGATCCAGGAGGCTTAAACCATGAAAAGCCCCACTGAGATGTCGTAACCCATGTGATACTTAAGAAAGACACTCTTGCGATAACTTAGTGTTGTTCTACCCACAACTAGATGGCTCCTGAATGATTCAGCGGGAACTTTGGTTGGGAGATGGTTAGAAGCAGTTTGGAAAGTTTCCTTTGAAAGGTTGAGTAATATGAGAAAATGCGTCCATAGATGACTGACAGAATCCTCAGGTCCTTCACCAGCTCCCATGGACTTCGTGTCCCTGGTCCCCACTGCTTTCCAAGAAAGTGGGGCTCAACTACTTAACCCATAGACAGAAATTTGGGCTGAGACTTTTTCCAATACCTGTGTAGAGCTAGCTTCTCTGCACAACTTCCCAGATGCTAAATCATAGGCAAATTGTTTAGATCTCTTAATTCTGGGATGCGGGGTAGTATAGTCAAAACAACAAAATGGAAGCCAGCTCTATCAGTACATATTCACCCACTTTGTATCAGGCACTGTGATAGGTGCTCAGAAAACAAAGAATAAGACTCTGCCCCTAATTTCTAGAAGCTCACAAGAAATAGAGACAGACAATCTCAATGACAATGTGGTAGTGGCGGTGGTAGCACTCACGACACCATGTAAAAGCAGGTGAGATGTTTAGCCAAGCCTGGAGCGAGGGCTCACAAAGACAAGCCCTTATGAGAATTGAAGATGGAGAGAAATCAATTGGGAAAGGAATGTGAGGTTAGGGCACATTTTATTTCCCTCTTTAATGATGTGTTTCATTTCTTTTGTGTTTTACCACAGAGTCTCTTTATGGTCTGTACACACCAGGTTTTGTGGTCTGATAGAATCACTGTTTACATATCTTCATTAACTTCTTATTTGATTGGAATGAAAAGATCACATATTTCTGGATTGGGTGACCTAGATCAGCAGTTTACTCAGGGTTTCCTAATGGATCATGTTCAAAGCAGAATGCATTTATTTACAAGAGCCTTGTCCTTTGAGGCAATACCCTATCACTTCATTAGCTTTGACGTCTCATCAGTGTACAGTTAGTTGTTTTGGGACGCAGTCTGGGCAGAGTGGATAACCACAGCTGTGGGCCGATTTATGGACCAATCTGATTGTTAGAGAATGGTCAGATGGCTTTGCTCACTTCCTAGAGAATCACAATCTCTCTCTCTCCCCCTCCCTCTCCTCACCACCTCCCCCACACACAGATGCCTCTCTCTTTCTTTTGATGGTTATTAACATAACAAGCTTTTTGAGAGGCTGATGAAAACCAAGACTCTTTATTTAAGAAAATGCATGAGATCAGATAAGTGATTAATATGGGAATGTTCAGAGATTTTTCCTACCACTTCCCTGCCTCACAAATAGAATCCTCAAGTCTAAGTGAAGCAATTTTTTCTCTCCCTCCAAAGAGTTTCTTTTTGCAGAAGGAAAGCTAAGTTGATGTACACAATAGAGTTCTTAGAAAGGAAAGTAGGGATGGGGAGAAAAGAAAATGCTTTGGGCAGGGGAAGATTGACGGAGGAGCATTTTCCCCTGGGGGTTTTGAGGAGAGATCCCGGAATAATAAGAAAAGGAGAAAAGTGGTCAGGTGAGCAAAAGGTATTCCAGTAAGTGCTTGTATGCATTATGTGTATGATTCCCTCTGAATAATCTAGTAAAACATGGGGTTTCTTAGTTAATTATTTTTAATTTTTGTCATTGCACTGTGCTTCTTGGATGTAATAGGCTTTGAGAATAAATTACATTATGGATACATATGCATCGTTATATGATTCTGTTATTAAAACACTGAGGAAATTGTGGATCACCCCACCCCAACCCCCAAGCCTACCTATAGGCTCCAGGTTAAGTCTGTATACTATATCCACACTGCCCTTAAAATGTAAATTGGATTATGTCATTTCTTGGCTTAAATCCTTTAATGGCTTCCCTATTTGCATAAATTTTATGGGCTGAATTGTGTCACCCTCAAATTCATATGTTGAAGTCCTACCCCAGTACCTCAGAATGTGACTGTATTGAGATATAGGATCTTCAAAGAAGTAATTAATTATAAGAAGTCACTAGGGTAGGCCCTAATCCATTATGAACTGGGGTCCTTTTAAGAAGAGGAAATTAGGACACAGAAGCAGAGGGAAGACCATGTAAAGACACAGGGAGAAGACGGTCATCTAGACGCCAAGGAGAGAGCCCAGAGGAATTTTGCTGACAACCTTGCAAACACCTAGATCTTAGACTTTCAGCCTCCAGAAGCGTGAGGAATAAATTTCTGCTGTTTAAGCCACCCTGTCTATGGTGCTTTGTTATGATAGCCAACTAATAAGAGTAAGAAAAATCCAAATATTTTACTGTTTGAGATTCCTTGATGACAAGACTTAAAAAAAATGTTTTAGTGTCTTTATAGTCGTTGTTCCCTGTGTCTGTGTCATTGTCCTTTCATTAGCTTCCCGCCCTCACCCTTGTGCTCAATTTTTTTTAATTATGAAAAAATTTTTAAATAATTTATTTTGGTATCATTAATCTACAATTACATGTACAATATTATGGTTATTAAACTACTCCCTTCATCAGGTCCCCTTGTGCTCATTTTTATCCCTCATATCTCAGCTTAATTGTTAACTCTGAATGACTCTGCCCTCCTGCCCCATTTGTGTATGTTTATTTTCTCCATAATACTTAACATAGCTTGCCATTAATTTATTTTCTCTGTCTCATTAGAACGTTAGCCCCAAGGAGGCATGGACTCATTGGGTCTCATTCACCTTTTTTTCCCCAGACCAGATCGTACATCTTAACAACTAGTTAATGATGAGTGAATATAATGTTTTTTTTAGAGATCATTTTTGTTTTGACCACTTCCATCCTTCCACTGAAACAGCTTTTGCTTTTGCTCATGCTATCAATCACTTCCAATTCCTAAATCCCATGGGCAGTCACACTGCTTCTCTGACTTGACCTCTCAGCAACATCTAACAGAGGGCGCTGTCCTGCTGGCCAAACCCTTGTCTGCTACATCCGTGCTTCTGACTTTCCTCCCAACAATGTGACCAACCCCCCTGATCTCCTTTCCCCATTTTTTCCTCATCCTTCTGGCTTTTAAATGTACACTTTCCTTAAGACATGATCCTAGGCTGCCACTTCCTGTCCGACTCTCTAGTTTTTCCAAAATGCAAATGAATCACTGCCCACATTAATGTCTGTAGACTAGAATTTATTGGCGTTTAAGATGCCAGAGGAACTTAAACTTCAAATTATCCAAGTCCAAATTTATGATTTTCCTTCCAGAGTCTGCTTCTTTTCCAATTTTCACTGTGTTTAGAGACACGCACCACCATCCAAACAGCTGTGGACACCACCTCACTCCTGTTTCCAATCTATTAAACCCCTTTTGATGTTATTGCCCAAATATTCCTAAAATCTCCCCACTTATCTGTATATCTTTACTACTCTCACCAAGTCCAAGCTCCTGTGATCTGCCTGTATGGTGTCTGCAATAGTCTTCTCTTGGTCTCCCTGTGTTAACTCTCACTTGTGTGCCATATATTGTCCATGATACATCCAGAATTATATTTCAGAAAAACAAATTTAATCATGCTGTTGCTCTGCTTAAAACCTCTCACTGGCTCCGCACTGCTCTAATGGCTAAAGGCATTAAGGGGGCCTCAATGCCCTACATGTCTGTTTTCTACTAGTTCATCCTGGGCTTCTTCCTTTTATTTCCCTTCCAGGGATGTTTGTTTCTGTTCAGTTCTTGAAATGGCTCACACTCTCTCTTTCCTTGGGGGTTTTTTGCTCTGTGTCCCCATATGCCCCCCCTCACCGCTTCACTAGATCACTTCGACTCATCCTTTAGATTCTGCTCGTCTAGTCAGCTTCCTAAATTTATTTTCAATGCACTGAATGTAGGTTGTAATGATATTTAGGTGACTAGAAAAAGTACCAATATTAGTTAGGCTAGGATGGAATATTATGCAGTAACAACCTTAAATCTCAGTAGCTTAACACAACAAAGTATCTTTCACTTTCATGCTACATTTCCAGGGTAGACTCAGGGGAAGCTCTGCTTTCCATAGTCACTCAGAACCCAGGCTGATCAGCAAGCAGCTCCACAATCACTTTGTTGGAGAGAAGACAATGTGGGAACGTGACTCTTAAAATTTGAACCCAGAAATGACACCTGACCCTTCTACTTGTCTTTCATTAGCTAAAGCAAGTCATATGGGCGTACGTAATTTCCAAGGAGATAGAGAGTGTAATTCCATCATGTACTTGGAAAGAGGAAAGCTGGGAATATTTTGTGAACAGCACTAATGAGTGCCGTGAAACCCTCCAGGTACACAGGAAGAGGCTTGTGTGATCAAGTTTTCTGGTCATTTTATATTCCCAGCACAGAGTGTCTGACACGTAGTAGGCAGTTCCTGAACATTTATTGACTGAGAAAATGAATAAAAGCATGTATTGATTGATTATCACGTTAAAGGGTTCTCAGCTATCATCTCCTTTAATCCTTAGGATAAACGACAAGCAGATTTTATCATTTTATAGAAGTGCAAGCTGAGGTTTTCCGAGAATATACCCAAAGTCTCAGTAATCAGTGGATTCTCTTCATTTGGAACAAAGAAGCGTGTGATCAAGTGTTATCCTTGTCTACCTTTTTTATTGTGTATTTTGAATCAGACATTTTGTTAGGAGAGGCTATTATCCAGAATCCCTGCCTCCTTTATTTTCTGCCTTATTTGTGGATTCTTTACTTACACATTCTAAAGGTTTTTTTTAAAACTATTTACTATATGATTTAAAACATTCTCAAACATAGTTTTGCCTTTTTTTATATTGATAACATTTGAACTGACTCCTTTTCCAGAAGGTTGGTTTCCATTTGAATTGGAAACTTCATCCAGATTCTAAAACAAAGAAGTTAAACTGAATATTTCTTCTGTTACCAGGGATGGAAAAGAAAATAAGAGAAAAAAAGTTTTCTGAAATCCTACTGAATGAAATTTATCATTGTTATCATTCAAATCAAGTTGTTGGAAGTATCAAGGAGGAGGAGGGTGTATAGCCAGAGGTTGGGACAGGGTAGGGGTCTAAAAACCTTTGCCAGCCAAGTGTTCTCCTAGCTAGAGCCTAATTGGTGACAGCATACTGGAGCATCCAACCTTCAGTTTCTTCATAAAACAGTTTTATATTAATTGGTAAGTATGTTCAAGAGAGGGAGTCAAGAGTCACCTGCTCTCTTGTACCTGTGGGTTGTCAGTTTGTCTGTTCTCTTGGATTAACTGAAAGACAAAAGTCTTGATGGCTGCTGACCGGATTGTCAGTTACTGAGACTCCATTTGGTGTCATTTCATTACTTAATCCCAATAGAGCATTGACAGCCTTGCTGTGAGGTGGTTACTGCACCTTAGTAAATCTTAAAGCTCAACAGAAAGCAGTATAATTAAGACAAAGGGGATGGGTATCTTCTATTTGTCTTTCCTAAAAAGACCACAATTAAAATAGGCTCTTTGGAAATGAGCTGACGTCCTAAACTGAACTACTGCTGAGCAATTCAGTGCAGTAAGAAAATCCAGCTGAGCTGTCATTATAAATGTTCTCAGTATGAAAGGTTTGGTTGTTGGTTTTCAACTTGAGAGTTTCTTTAGGATTTTGCTCCTGATAGGCACACGCTAACTCCCATTACTATTACAGGGGCTATTAGTGTTACATGGTACATGCACCCTGTCAGTAGGGGATGGACTGATAGGCACACGCTAACTCCCTTTACCATTACAGGGGCTATTAGTGTTACATGGTACATGCACCCTGTCAGTAGGGGATGGAATTCTTTTAGTTCCTGGCATTTATCTGTTATTAGGGGTATTTGATTAGACCAATCATAAGTTCATATCTCCTTGTATTATAATGAACTGCCTTCTTATTTGCCTTTCCCACTTGATTGGGAGATCTTTGAGGGCAAGAATTATATCTTCTGCATTTTCCAATCAATTTTAAATGGCAACCTGAAATGCTTCATTGAAGCTGGGACTCTGTTGCTGGGTAACAGTGATGCAATGGGTTTGGGGACTGACCCAGTTGGAGATGCTAGGCTTAGATGGGAGCAGCCTTTCCCCAGGCCTGTATGCCTCAGCTCCTCATCACACATTGCATAACTGGGCCTCGGGCCATTGACATTTCGGCTTCTGGGATTCTCTCAGATGTGTTGGGGGTATTTTAGCCTGTAGTGTCATTTTCGTGATCTTTATAACCCCCTCCCTCCCTGACTAGTCCTAATCCACTGTAGACACTGAAGATCTGCTTGATGAATGAACAAGTGAGGGTTGTGTGAATGTCTCAAATACCTTGCACTGGTTTGTCAACTTTCTCGTCACTACAGTCTCTTCTTTGGGATTGAAGCATTACCTAAGATGACCTAAATGAAAATCCCTTACCTGAGAGGCATCCCTATCTTTAATATCAGCAGAGGGCAGGTCTTATAAAGAACTATATAACTTGGAACAGAAATCCTGCCCACAGCTGAACTTCTATCTAATGAGGTGATGAGTACATTGAAAACAAACTCACTGAATGCCGGGACACTTGGTGGCCTGAGAGTCCCCACTGCCTAACTTAGTCTCCATCATAGGAACACTTATAAAGTAGGACCAAGGTCATTTGGGAAATAAAGAGTCAAATATAACAATAAAACAGAAAATATCCCTAAAAGCTAATCGTTACCTTACTGGGCACTCATAAACTAAAATCTTGTTTGCTTTACTGAGTTTGGAGCAGCATCGACAAATAATAGCAATAATTTGCACACAGCACACCACAGATTATAGAGCACCTTCACATATATCTTTTCAGTACTACAGTAAAGCAGGTAGGTCAGTTGTTACCCCCATTTTCAGACAGGGACACTGAGGCTGGAAGAAGTTACTTGGCTTGCGCATGCTTATGTGGCTGGTAAATGGTGGCCATTAAGACCAGAACGCAGCCCTCCCTTCTTGAGATCTGAGGGCTTTTCTGTACCAACCTATGTGGTACATTTCCCAGGAGAGTGGTTCAGGGCCTTCTCTGGCCTGGCCGTCCTAGCCTAACACTGCCAGGATTTTCTTACATTCTGTTTTGACCCTGGTAAAGGTAGTTGTTTAAATAAAGGTTGTGAAGGTTTGAGCTGATAGGAAGTATGTAAATTATGACTTTTATTTTTCTCAAAGTGGGTGTTTATTAAGGTTTTCCTGGATGTAGCTGAGGATATGATATTTACACAGTGTTTTAATGGGGGTACAGAAGCAGATTATAGTGCTGAGAGGTATTTATACAACTTGCAGAAATTTGAAGCCCTATTACTGACCTGGCCATGTTGTGCTTCTTAAGTCCCTGTAATGTGAGAGAGAGAAGTTACTCATGAAAGTGTAACATACTTTTAGGCTGAAATTTGGCTGTTTCTGGGAGGCATCTACCGTAATCTATAGATCCTGTGCATGGCCCTCACCCCTGACTCAGTATAGGGTCAGCTCTGCTTACTTCAAGTAATCATTACTATTGTAATTAATTATTAATAAGGATGCTACCTATTGAGTGCCATCCCTGTGCCAGGCACAGTGCTCTACACCATATATACATTATCTCTAGTTCTGAAAACCATCTTATAAAGTAGGTGTCATGATCTCCATTTTATTGATAATGGGATTGGAGAAGTTATACAGGCCCTAAAATCAAGTCAGTTTAAACTTGGTCAATTTCACTCTTGTATTTGAAATGTTAGTAGTGGATGATTCTATAAAAAGTAAAAAATGTACAGAATTTTATTAATTATTCTTGTATATCATGGTGGACAAAGCCTTTTCCTAGTGAATATGCTTAGTGAGGAGATACTCTTACGTGTTGTTATTCCTCAGACCTTCCACTCCATGGGTGGTAGGTTTGTGTGTGGCTATACTTGGGTCTTTTCTTTGGTGGGGGGCCAGTTGTGGGGGGAGCAAGCAGAATAGTCCTGTGCAACTCTGACTTTACCTGGGTCCCTTGGAGCTCCCCATTGTAATTGTTTGAACTTTTCATTTCCTGCGCCTTTTCTGGATCAGTGAGTTGAGAGTATTCGTGCTTCTGTTGAAAGGTAGATTTAGACCCAGAGGCTTTATTTACCTTACAGAATGCCCGTCAGGGAGGTCTAAGAGCTGTTTAGCATCTTACAGTTGTTGGTACTAACTGCTAGCCGGCTCACCTAGGCGAGTAATTTCTCTTAGGAGGTGACTTGAATCTTTGGGAACTTCTGGCTCAGTACAGCTTTGGCACAGCTGGGCTTGGGAAAAGTTGTGTTGGCGAGGCAGTTGTGGTGAATTGCACTTGATCTGCAGTTATAAGACTAGGCCTGGGGCCCCGCGTTACCAGGCAACTGGCTGTGTGGTTTTAGCAAAGTTCCCTTATCTGATTAGTGCCTCAATTTCCTTAATTTGAATTTGCATATAGAGCCCAGTTTCAGCTGTTTGGATGATGGACCACAAATCCCTTTGTGCTCTGGAATAACCTTTACAACTGTCTACAGAAAGTATCTTGATTTTCTAACACATAGATTGCAAGGGTGTTTTTGGCCAGTATTATGTCCATTTGGGTTACTGTTTTTCCTTTTCAGTGAGAAGAGCATTAGGTTTCTGCGGATGTGGGTTATGGTGAAGCCTGCTCCCCTCTTGTTCCACTTTTAAAAAATTCTGAAAACGACACCAACTCTATAAACAGTTATGTGCAGCAGATGCATTTCGTGAATGTTTGGAAGTAACAGAGAGGGTATGTGTATTTTACATCCCAACATAGAGAAGCAAATAGCTTAACATGGAATAATAGGCAACACTATGTTTAAATTGTCTGGCCATGTCCATACACTGGTGTCTCCTTGGGCCCTGCCAGCCGTTCTGCAGCTCCGGCCACTTCTCTCCACCAGAGTCTTCCTCCTTCATCTCACACCAGAGGAGCCCAAATCTGTGTCTACCCCTTTTTGCAGGGGAATACTAAACATTTATGTCAATTTATTGTAAAGGCCAATTTAACTCTTCTCTGATGAAACTCTCCCTTTTAGATTCTGCCCAAGGTAAGAGGGGCTTACCTTCAATAACCAGACAAGTTTTATGGTGTTTTCCCAAAGGAGAAAGAGTCTAGTGTGCATAAGAACTTTGCTAGTTTGTTTTCATAGCAATTGGTTCACTCTGTGAACATATTCATTTGGTCTCGATATGGTCCATGAGCCACGCAGCAGCCAGTGGTTTCTCTAAACACAAGTTACACTGTGCTTCCTTTCCTTAAAACGTTTCATAGTTCAGGGTAAAATTCGAAGTTCCTAAAGTGGCCTTCATGCCCGAAGTGCCGGGGCTCTGGGTTACCTCTCTGATCTCTGCCCAGCCATGGCCCTCCTCCCGTCACTGTGCTCCAGCCACAGGGGCTTCTTGGGACCAGCCCAGATCCTTAACACCTCGGGAACTTTGCAGTTCCCTCAGGTAGACAGCCCACACCTTTGTAAAATTGCACCCCTCCACCGCTCCTTGACCCTGGCATATTATTTAATCATTTGTGTAATTATTTTTTGTTTTTAGGAAAAAACACTAGAATGAAAGCTCTGAGAGTACTGTTACTTTTTTTTCTGGCTTAGTGCTCTTTCTCCGTTATCTCCTATAACAATCCCTGGCACATAGTAAGTCTTGGATACATATTTATTGAATCGTTGAATGAATGAATTTCACCAACAGATATTGAGCACTTACATGTGCCAGAGCCCGTGATGTCTGTCTCTGAAGATGATAGTGTGAGAGTTAGTTAGGCAAAGATCCTTCCTTAAATGCAGTGTTCCCTGAATGTAAAGCATTGGTACTTCATGTTGACCATCCCTTCTTTCTTTTTCTCCCTCACTTGTACATATTCAAGAGGCCTATTGCTCTGTATCGGGAATTGGAAAATTTTTCCATAAAGGGCCAGATGGTGAATATTTTTGGTTTTGTGGGCCATACAGTCTCTGTCTCAACTATGCAGCTTGGCTATCGCAGAACCAAAGCAGCCATAAGCAATAGGTAAGGAATGAATGTGACTGTGTTAGTTGGCTAACTCCTGCTGGAAAGAATAAAAGCTCTTTCACAAAATCAACCCAAAATTCATTAGAGGACAGCGTGATACCTTTCTTACTGTAATTTATGTTTTAGGGTATCTGAGGGAGAGGCTTCATTTAACACAGACCAGTGACCAGTAGTTAATTTGAGGACTCAGCAAAATGTCAGAGGGAAGATCACTTTGGCGAAAAGGGTGCCTCCCTGCAAATAGTCAACCTCAAACTATATTTATTCTTGAATGAGTCCCACCCTGTTCCTAAATAAGAGAAGAGTCAGTCTAAAGAGATTTAAAACAAAGCCATTTGACAGTTATAAGGCTTCACTTGCCAGGATTGTTATATATCTCGTAGGAAGTTTATCTTTAAATATCAGGCTGGATTACCACCCTGATCCTGGGCAGCAGTATCTCAGGCTTGAGTTCCAAATTGTATTTTATTGTTTATTTTTCCTGCCTTTATTTGTGAGCAAAAGCTGTCATTGGTGAGCATGCTTGATAATACTGCTGAAGTTTTGTATCTGCAGACTGGCTCCAACCTTTGCAACCCTAGGAGAAATTGTATTAATCGAAGTGTAAAGTTATAGGCAAGCCAGGGTGTTCCATATGTTCACTGTCTTATGCCAACTCTGTAATTTGAAACACACTCATATCTGGCAGGGCTGGAGCAAACTTGGCTACTCAATATGTGTGTATATACATGTAGCATTTCTTTTACAAAAAATTCTAAGGGGAAAAAGAGCTGATGAGTCAGATTATTTCACAAAACTGAGTTTCCACATATAGGTTACAGAGAAAATGTGCCTTGTTAGTAAGATGCTATTTTACTCTGGTAACCAAAATTAAAAACATATTTAGGAAATGTTCCATCACTTTTTCAGGATTCCAAGTTCACTCTGGATGATACATTACTATTTTGTTATTTTAAATTTTAGTGTTTACTCTTCTTGGTTGATAATCAGCTTTTAAGCTAATGTTTCGCAATGGAACTTTGAACAGTAATGTATTGCCACTGTAGAGATTTGGTTTCTCTGGTTTGATAGAGAGTGGATTTTCTTATCACAGGGCTGAATGAAGACACATTCAGAAGCTCACATTTGGTAAAAAGCAGAGAGACTAGAAAGGCTGTGCCAGAAAGGAAACTTACTTTGAAACACTATCTTGTCCAGTCAGAGGGAAAAACAGGGAAAGGTAGAGAGGGTATTTTATGGAAGAAAATTGCTTTCTTAGCTGAAATAATATTAGTAATAATTAATTCCAAGGAGTTATAAGGTCTGTTGGTCTGAGCTTTTTTCTTTAGCTTATTGCATTGGTTCCTTACTAAGAGAAAAATATTTCCAGTGTTTTTTTGCCTAGGAAAGAAACTACTATGTATATCTAATAAGGTTATAAATATATATATGTTTCAGATAGGAGTTTATCTGTCAGACTCATCACTCACCACATCTCAAATTGTATTTCTTCTTCCCCCCCATCTTTTTCTGTCTTTCCCTTTTCCTCTTTTTCCACTTCCTCCTCCTCTTCCTCATCCTCATTTTTATGTAAATCTACTCTTAAAAGTCATTACATTAGACAGACATTTAGTTTTAAAATGAGATTTTATATAACTAGACAATTCAGTATGGACATTAAATACAAAGCCAAATAGTTCAGTTAATGTGAACACATGTCCTTCCTATTTCTAGAACAAGATGTATTACGTAAAACCCTGATTGTTTTTCCCTTTTCCATCCAAGTTAGCTCTAGTCTGTTAGTATCAACAGATGGGTTTAATTTGAGTAATTTTTCATTTTGGACCACCTCATGCTTTTTTTCTGGGAGCCATAACTGAGAGTGATCTCATAGAGGGGATTACATAAATGATACTCATTAAGCTTGTATAAGAACTTGAGTGGATGTGCCCAGTTGATAATAAAATTAGAAAATCAGCTATGGTTAAACATTATTGAAACCCTAACAAGACTCTTTTCCATATCTCTGGATATTATAAGGGCTAAATCAGATATTTTGACTAATGTTATTTGGAACTTAAATTTAGGGCAGTTTCTTTTTTAGATAAGTCTAACATTTTAAATGATGCATATTTTAAATAGTATACTACTTTTCATTTTGATTTAAAGATTTAACAGCATTTTCATTTTTATTATTTAATGTGCTCATGTCAACCTTTTGAGAGAGTCTATATCATCCCTGATGTACTAGAATATCAGGCCTCAAAGGTTAATCCAATCACTGGCTAGTGGGAGTGAACTTAGACTTGGAGACTAGATAATTGATAGTCATATGTAATTACTAGATTGTGACTATGGGCATGTGCTATGTGAATCTGTGTTTTATTTCGGAATGTATATGAGGTAGTGGCTTCTCCAGTGTGGATCTATTCTAATAAGAATAAGAAATAGATAAAATATTACCTTCCTCTCATGGACAGTTACCTAACATAAAGTACTACTAAAAGTTACATTTAAAAACCTGACATATCACCTTCCTTCCTTTAACAAAGCAAGGAAAATTAGTTTCACCGTGTCCACTTGGTTCTACATGAGCAGAGGGGCTAAAAATTATTAGTCGAGAATGTTTCCAGATTCCAGACTCACTGCCCTGCCCATCCTTCTGTGTTACCTAGGCTAGACTAGAATTGTTCCTAGATTTTTGTGACTTAGTTTTAGGTAGATCATGTGGGCTAGAGGGTGATGAGGAGGAGTTTTTGGGGAACTGGTGAATGAGCTGTGAAATAGAGGACTAAGAAGACAGGTGTATGCTGGTGGACAGTGACTGCACTGGGGTATGGCTGGGGACTTGATAATATTGGTAAATGTAGTAACCACATTGTTTTTTCATGTGAAACCTTCATAAGAGTGTATATCAAGAGTACCTTATTAAAAAAAAAGAAAGGTGTATGAGAAGCTTTGGTGTATATTTTGAATCATATTCCTTTAACATCTTCTAAGAGATGTAAGTAGGGAATGGAATTTCTTTAGAACTATTTTTTAAGCTTTGGGAGTGTGATTTTTGAATGCAACTTGGCTCAGAGACTGACCCATGTAGGGAATGGGTTCAGCAGGGTCACAGATAGTTGTCATCTGTCAGAATTCTAACCAGAGTCTTGAAGTTAATGCTGCCATGCTGTCATCCTTGTCTTACTCCAAGACTTGAAATCTAGCCTACCCAGTCATCTCTGAAGCTTCAACATTCATCCTAGTGCTGTTGTGTGCTTCCTGCTTCCAACTCATACATACCCTGATTTTCTCTCTGGCAACGTCTTGCATTATGTCTTTCGGAAATATCTCTTCTACCAAATCTCTGCACTGTTTTGAATGTCTTTATATAATCTCTATTCCTTGTTTTACCAGAAACCTTCTTTTCTGAGAGTAAACTTACTCTCCTTTAGGGCTCCCAGAGTGAGTAAAATAGTTCTCTGACTGCAGATAATGCAAGAGTTGCTGTGTGTGTGTGTGTGTGTGTGTGTGTGTGTGTGTGTGTGTGTGTGTGTGTGTGTGCGATCTAGAATAGGTTAACTGCTATGACAAATAGAACAAAAACATATAATGGCTCAAACATAATAAAATATATTTTTGCTCACATTGTAATGCTGAGTAGATGAAAAATGTTGTGATTGGTACTTCAATATTTCAAGAAAGACATGACTTCAGGGGTAGTTTTCTTTTGCTTTTGCCAAATCCTTGACCTGCTGAACACACCACTCTTGCCAGCTAAGTTCATGGAACTGACCTACTAAACACGCCAACTGTACTGGTTGAATCCTCAATCCTAGCCCTGATAAACACCGCAGCTGTCTTGACTTCATTCACAGCCACTATCCCATAAACCACTCTGGCTGCATGCACCTCATTAATCACATGAACTGCTCTGAACTCAATGATCGTGTTAGCTGGATCACAGGTTCTAGTACCTGTCTCTGTCAGCTAGCTGTAACCTCCTGGATCCCTGACTCTGGCCCTATGGGCCACAACAGTTGTGTTGCTCATATTACAAACTATACTGCAAGGCTTGAACTACTATACCTGGTCAGGACAAGACATGTCTATTATGCTAAGATGTGAACTCATATTTTGAGATGTATTAAAACATGAAGCATCAGGGATTAAAGATGGCGGCATGAGAGGTGAGACAGAGGCTTCCTCCTAAAACTGCATATAATATGAAAATATAATTAATACAACTAATTCTGAAAGAGCAACAGGAAAGAGGACTGCACCAAATGGCATACACCTGGAGAAAAGAATAAGCCTCACGGAACAGGGTAACATACTAAAACCGTGGCCCGGTGGGACCAAAGCCCTTCCCCACACCAGCTCACCAGCAGGAGGAAGAGAAACAGAGCCGGGAGGGAGTGGAGGCCTGGGACTGCTGAATACCTAATGCCGGAGATCTCCTCTGGGAGTGCAAACCTACATTTCATGGTGCTTTCATGGTAATCTCATGATTAGGGGACTGGAAAGCTAATACGGGCAGAATTCCTGGAGAGACTGAGATTCCAGCCTCTTGTGGAAAGCCGGGATCCATATCAGGCTGCTCTGGGACAAAAGAAAGGCCGGCAGTCTGAGAGACTTCCTAACACAAGAGGGCTGCTAAAGGGGTAACGATTGCACAGAGCTTACTACTCGGGAGAAAGAACCAGTAGACAAAATTGTCCTGGTGCACTCTGCCCAGCAGGTTGGGAGCTTTCACCATCTTCAGGTGCTCCAGCTGCCTGGCTGCCTACACAGCTCCAAGGACCCCCTCTGTGATACACAGCCTACTGCGCCTTTCACCCAGCCAGCCCCACCCGGATCACAAATTCGCAAAACCTACCCTGGCATTAGGCCAGCCAGAAGGAAGCCCCATCTATAGCAACTATAAATGCAAAGCGCAGAGGCTTATACCTGTGTGCTCAGCCCACTGGTTCTGGCAGTGGAGACAGGCATGGTAGCTGGGAAGCAGGAAACAGCTCTTTCTTCCCCCCAGGCACCAATACCGCTCCCCTGTGATCCCTGACATTGCTTCAGGGCTGAGCAGCTCCAGCAAGTAGAGTTTCTGGGACCCAGAGGGGGCCATGTACAAATATAAAATGCCAAAGGAAACTGGTTCAAAGTAAAATTATGAATACAACCCCTGAGAAAGATTCAAATGAAATCAACCTCATGAATCTTCCTGAAAGGGATTTCAAAATAAAAATCATTAACATGCTCATGGAGGTACAGAAAAATATTCAAGAACTCAGGGATGAATTCTGGTCAGAGATCCAATCATTACGGAATACAGAATCAGAAATGAAACATACAATGGAAAGTTTTAAAAGCAGATTAGATACGGTGGAGGAGATGATAAATGAAATAGAAATTAGAGAAGAGGAATACAAAGAAGCTGAGGCACAAAGAGAAAAAAGGATCTCTAAGAATGAAAGAATATTGAGAGAACTGTGTGACCAATCCAAACGGAACAATATTTGCATTATAGGGGTACCAGAAGAAGAAGAGAGAGAAAAAGGGATAGAAAGTGGCTTTGAGGAGGTACATGCTGAAAACTTCCCCAATCTGGAGAAGGAAATGGTCTCTCAGGCCATGGAGGTGCAAAGATCTCCCAACACAAGGGACCCAAGGAAGACAACACCAAGACAGATAGTAATTAAAATGGCAAAGATCAAGGATAAGGACAGACTATTAAAAGCAGCCAAAGAGAGAAATAAGATCATATACAAAGGAAAGCCCATCAGGCTATCATCAGACTTCTCAGCAGAAACCTCACAGGCCAGAAGGGACTGGCATGAGGTATTTAATGCAATGAAGCAGAAGGGCCTCAAACCAAGAATATTTAATCCAGCAAGGTTATCAGTTAAATTTGAAGGAGAGATTAAACAATTTCCAGATAAGCAAAAGCTGAGAGAATTTACCTCCCACAAACTGTCTCTACAGTGTATTTTGGAGGGACTGCTACAGATGGAAGTGTTCCTAAGGTTTAATAACTGTCACCAGAGGTAATAAAACCACAGTAAAGAAAGCAGAACAGCTAATTACTACAAAAATGCAAAATTAAATTAACTATCCCCAAAGTCAATCAAGGGATAGACAAACAGTACAGGATATGATACCTAATATATAAAGAATGGAGGAGGAAGAAAAAGAGGAGAAAAAAAGAACCTTTAGGTTGTGTTTGTAATAGCATATTAAGTGAGTTGAGTTAGACTCTTAGATAGTAAGGAAGTTAACCTTGAACCTTTGGTAACCACAAATCTAAAGCCTGCAATGGCAATAAGTACTTATCTATCGGTAATCACCCTAAATGTAAATGGTCTGAATGCACCAATCAACAGACATAGAGTCACTGAATGGATAAAAAAACAAGACCCATCCATATGCTGCCTATAAGAGACTCACTTTAAACCCAAAGACATACACAGACTAAAAGTGAAGGGATGGAAAAAGATACTTCATGCAACTAATAGGGAGAAAAAGCAGGAGTGGCAGTACTTGTATAAGATAAAATAAACCTCAAAACAAAGAAAGTCTCAAGAGACAAAGAAGGACATTACATAATGATAAAGGGGTCAATCCAACAAGAAGATATAACCATTATAAATATCTATGCACCCAACACAGGAGCACCTACAGATGTGAAACAAATACTAACAGAATTAAAAGGGGAAATAGAATGCAATGCATTCATTCTAGGAGACTTCAACACTCCACTCACTCCAAAGGACAGATCAACCAGAAAGAAAACACGTAAGGAGACAGAGGCACTCAACAACACATTAAAACAGATGGACCTAACAGACATCTACAGAACTCTACACCCAAAAGCAGCAGAATACACATTCTTCTCAAGTGCACGTGGAATATTTTCAAGAAAAGATCATATACTAGGCCACAAAAAGAGCCTCGGTATATTCAAAAAGATTAAAATTGTACCAACCAGTTTCTCAGACCACAAGGTATGAAACTAGAAATAAATTATTGAAAGAAAATGAAAAATTGCCCAAACACATGGAGGCTTCACAACATGCTCCTAAATAACCAATGGATCAATGATGAAATAAAAACAGACATCAAGCAATATATGGAGACAAATGACAACAATAATTCAACACCGCTAAATCTGTGGGATGCAGCGAAAGCTGTGCTAATAGGAAAGTATAGTGCAATCCAGGCCTACTTCAGGAAAGAAGAACAATCCCATATGAACAGTCTAAAGACACAATTAATGAAACTAGAAAAAGAAGAACAAATGAGGCCCAAAGTCAGTAGAAGGAGGGACATAATAAAGATTAGAGCATAAATAAATAAAATTGAGAAGAATAAAACAATAGAAAGAATCAATGAAAACAGAAGCTGGTTTATAAGTAAACAAACAAGATAAACCCCTAGCCAGACGTATCAAGAAAAAAAGAGAGTCTACACACATAAACAGAATCAGATATGAGAAAGGAAAAATCACTACAGACACCACAGAAATTATTAGAGAATACTATAAAAAGTTATATGCCAACAAACTGGATAATCGAGAAGAAATGGGCAACTTTGTACAAAAATACAACCTTCAAGGCTTACCCAGAAAGAAACAGAAAATCTGAACAGACCAATTACCAGCAATGAAATTGAATGGGTAATTAAAAACCTACCTAAGTACGAAACCCCTTGACCAGATAGCTTCACTGCTGAAATTTATCAAACATTTAGTGAAGACATAATACACATTCTCCTTAAAGTTTTCCAAGTAATAGAAGAAGAGGGAATACTTCCAAACTCATTCTATGAGGCCAACATCACTCTAATATGAAAACCAGGCAAAAACACCACAAAAAAAGAAAATTACAGACCAATATCCCTGTTGAACATAGATGCAAAAATACTCAAGAAAATAATAACAAACATACAAATGAATTAAAAAATACATCAAAAAGATCATCCATCATGATCAAGTAGGATTTATTACAGGGATGCAAGGATGGTACAACATTTGAAGATCCATAACATCATCTACCACATCAACAAAAAGAGGGACAAAAAGCACATGATCATCTCCATAGATGCTGAAAAAGCATTTGACAAAATTCAACATCCATTCATGATAAAACGTCTCAACAACATGGGTGTAGAGGGCAAGTACCTCAACATAATAAAGGCCATATATGACAAACCCACAGCCAACATTATACTTAAGAGTGAGAAGCTGAAAGCTTTTTCTTTAAGATTGGGAACAAGACAAGGATGTCCACTCTCCCCACTTCTATTCAACATAGTACTGGAAGTCCTAACCACGGCAATTAGACAACACAAAGAAATAATTGGCATCCAGATTGGCAAGGAAAAAGTTAAACTGTCCCTGTTTGCAGATGACATGATTTTGTACATAAAAACCCTAAAGAATCCACTCCAAAACTACTAAATCTAATATCTGAATTGAGCAAAGTTGCAGAATACAAAATTAATACGTAGAAATCTGTGGGATTCCTATATACTAACATTAAACTAGCAGAAAGAGAAATCAGGAAAACAATTCCATTCACAGCTGCACCAAAAAGATTAAAATACCTAGGAATAAACCTAACCATGAAGTAAAAGATCTATACTCTGAAAACTACAAGAGACTCATGAGAGAAATTAATGAAGATACCAAGAAATGGAAACACATCCCATGCTCATGGATAGGAAGAATTAATATTGTCAAAATGGCCTTCCTGCCTAAAGCAATCTACAAATCCAATGCAATTCCTATCAAAATACCAACAGCATTCTTCAATGAACTAGAGCAAATCATTCTAAAATTCATATGGAACTACAAAAGACCCCGGATAACTAAAGGAATTCTGAGAAGGAAGAATAAAGCTGGGGGGATTATGCTCCCCAACTTCAAGCTCTACTACAAAGCCACAATAATCAAGACAATTTGATACTGGCACAAGAACAGACCCATAGACCAAAGGAACAGACTAGAGATCCCTGATATAAATCCAACCATAGTCAATTAATATATGATAAAGGAGCCATGGACATACAATGGGGAAATGACAGCCTCTTCAACAGCTGGTGTTGGCAAAACTGGACAGCTACATGCAAGAGAAAGAAACTGGATTATTGTTTAAACCCATACACAGAAGTTAACTTGAAATGGATCAAGGACCTGAATGCAAGTCATGAAACCATAAAACTCTTAGAATCAACATAGGCAAAAATCTCATGAATATACGCATGAGCAACTTCTTCCTGAATGCATCTCCTTGAGCAAGGGAAACAAAAGCAAAAATGAACTCATGGGACTACATCAACTAAAAAGTTTCTGTATGGCAAAGGACACCATCAACAGAACAAAAACGCATCCTACAGTATGGAAGAATGTATTTGTATATGACATATCCGACAGGGGTTAACATCCAAAAAGAACTCACACACCTCAACACCCAAAAAGCAAATAACGCAATTAAAAAATGGGCAGAGGATATGAAGAGACAGTTCCCCAAAGAAGAAATTCAGATGGCCAACAGACACACGAAAAGATGCTCCACATCACTAATCATTAGGGAAATGCAAATTAAAAACACAATGAGATATCACATCACACCAGTAGTAAGGATGGTCAGCATCAAAAAGACTAAGATCAACAAATGCTGGGGAGGATGCTGAAAAAAGGGGAACCTCCTACATCGCCAAGATATAAAAACAACCTAAATGTCCATCAATGGATGAATGGATACAGGAATTGTAATGTTATTCAGTCACTAAAAAAATGAATGAAATGTTGCCATTTGCAACAAAATGGAGGGACCACGGGGGAGTTATGCTAAGAGAAATAAGTCAGACTGAGAAAGCCAAATACTGTATGACCTCACTTATATGTGGAATCTAAAAAATAAAAGTCCATAGATTCAGAGATCAGATTGGTAGTTGTCTGAGGCAGGGATAGGTCAGAGAAATGGGTGAAAGGGAGCTAAAAGCTTCCAGTTATAAAATAGTCATAGGGATGCAATGTACAGCATGGTGACTGTAGTTAATAATACTACAGCATTTTAAAGTTACTAAGAGAGTAAATCTTGAAAGTTCTCATCACAAGAAAAAGAATTCTATGATTATGTATGGTGACAGATGTTAACTAGACATTGTGGTGATCAGTTTGCTGTATACAAATACCAAATCATTATACTGTATACCTGAAACCAATATAATATTGTATGTCAATTATACCTCAATAAAAAAAGAGAGAGAAAAAGGAAAGAAAACATCACCACCTCTAGTCTTGCCAAAGGGTTAGAACCTTAGTCTGATCACTTCTCTGGCTCCAGCCACCAATTTACAGGAAATACAGGGAACAGAGAAACAAGCTGAACAGCGCCATGAGTGTTCAGTAAGTAAATTCCAGATGGTGGGAGACTAGAGGCCAAACAAAACAGCCCAAGTTCTTCTAAAGAAAATTGTAAGGGAAAGACAGGAATTAAAAAAAAATATGTAGATTAAAATTGACACAAAAATACATCAATTCTTTTATTTAGCAAGACTAAACTTCTTGATCTGCTGTGTGCACCTTAGATGACAGAACCATAAAGAACTGAAAGGAAGTGAGTATTATAAAAGTCATTAGTGACTTTAGGAGAAGGAAGGGAACTGTGGTTGAGATGTGGCACACAGAGAGGCTTCTGGGGAAGCTGGCAAAGTTCAATTTCCTGACCTGAGTGGTGGTTATAAAGATCTTCACTCATTAATCAACACATGTATTTTGTGTGATTTCTGCATCAGCATTTTTAAGGCATGTTTTTACAGTAGAGGGCAGAGCATAATGACAATAGCATTGATGTAGAATTATTCTTGATTTATATAGCCTACCTTCTATTCAATCCTCCACTTCTGAGGGCAAGCACCAAGTGAAGTCATTCATCACATCAGGCAATTAGGAAATATTTATTAAGACACAGTGCATTCCAAGCACTGTTCTAAGTTTCTAAGTTGACATTAAGATGAGCTGTCTTGACATCACTAAGTAACAAGTTGTTGCGCTATTAATTTAACAACTATTTATTGTGTGTTTCCTAAGTGCCAGACATTGTGCTAAGCATTCAGGAGGAACAAGACAAACATGTTCCCCCACTTCAAGAAGTCCAAATTATCTCTGTTCATGAATTGAGTGATATATACTAACAGGTTCTCTTATATGCTCTCATTTCCATCTCCCAGAGTTCCCGTTTTATCCTAGTAGGAATTAGTTTTAAGTTTAAGAAAGAGTAAGTAAAGAGAAATCAGGAAAACAATTCCGTTCACAATTGCAACAAAAAGGATAAAATACCTAGGAATAAACCTAACCAAGGAAGTGAAAGACCTATACCCTGAAAACTACAAGACACTCTTAAGAGAAATTAAAGAGGACACTAATAAATGGAAATTCATCCCATGCTCTTGGCTAGGAAGAATTAATATTGTTAAAATGGCCATCCTGCCTAAAGCAATCTACAGATTCAATGCAATCCCTATCAAAATGCCGACAGCTTTCTTCAACAAACTGGCACACATAGTTCTAAAATTCATATGGAACCACCAAAGACCCCAAATAGCCAAAGCAATCCTAAGAAGGAAGAATAAAGTAGGAGGATATCGCTTCCCAACTTCAAGCTCTACTACAAAGCCCCAGTAATCAAGACAATTTGGTACTGGCACAAGAACAGACCCATAGACCAATGGAACACAATAGAGAGTCCAGATATAAACCCAAGCATGTGTGGTCAATTAATATACGGTAAAGGATCCATGGATATTCAATGAAGAAATGACAGCCTCTTCAACAATTGGTGTTGGCAAAACTGCACAGCTACGTGCAAGAGAATGCAACTGGATTATTGTTTAAACCCCTACACAAAAGTAAACTCGAAACGGATAAAAGACCTGAATGTAAGTCATGAAACCATAAAACTCTTAGAAGACAACATAGGCAAAAATCTCCTGAATATAAGCATGAGCAACTTCTTCCTGAATGCATCCCTTAGAGCAAGGGAAACAAAAGCAAAAATGAACTCATGGGACTACATCAAACTAAAAAGTTTCTGTATGGCAAAGGACACCATCAACAGAACAAATGGCATCCTATAGTATGGGAGAATATATTTGTAAACAACATATCCGACCAGGGGTTAACATCCAAAATATATAAAGAACTCACACGCCTCAACACCCCAAACGCAAATAAGCCAATTAAAAAATGGGCAGAGGATATGAAGAGACATTCTCCAAAGAAGAAATTCAGATGGCCAACAGACACATGAAAAGATGCTCTACATCACTAATCATCAGGGAAATGCAAATTAAAAACACAATGAGATATCCCACAATGAGATATCGCCTCACACCAGTAAGGATGGCCAGCATCGAAAAGACTAAAAACAGAAAACGCTGGCGAGTATGCGGAGATAGGGGAAGCCTTCTACATTGCTGGTGGGAATGTAAGCTAGTTCAACCATGTGGAAAGCAGTATGGAAGTTCCTCAAAAAACAAAAAATAGAAATACCATTTGACCTGGGAATCCCACTCCTTGGAATTTATCCAAAGAATACAACTTCTCAGATTCAAAAAGGCATATGCACCCCTATGTTTATCACAGCACTATTTATAATAGCCAAGATATGGAAGCCACCTGAGTGTCCATCAGTAGACGAATGGATAAGAGGTGATATATGTACACAATGGAATACTATTCAGCCATAAGAAAGAAACAAATCCTACCATTTGCAACAATATGGATGGAGCTGGAAGATATTATGCTCAGTGAAATAAGCCAGGTAGAGAAAGACAAGTACCAAATGATTTCCCTCATTTGTAGTGTATAACAACGAAGCAAAAGTGAAGGAACAAAATAGCAGCAGACTCACAGACTCCAAGAACGGACTAGTGGTTACCAAAGGGGAGGGGTGTGGGACAGCGGGTGGGGAGGGAGGGAGAAGGGGATTAAGGGGTATTATGTTTAGTACACATGGTGTGGCAGGTCATGGGGCAAACAATGTAGCACAGAGAAGGGAAACAGTGACTCTGCGGCATCTTACTACACTGAAGGACAGTGACTGCATTGGGCTATGGGTGGGGACTTAATAATATGGGTAAATGTAGTAACCACATTGTTTTTTCATGTGAAACCTTCATAAGAGTGTATATCAATAATACCTAAAAAAAAATTAAAAAAAACACGAAGCAACAGAAAGAGACATATTTGCTATTTGTATATTTGTAACTGATGGATTTGTGCTGTATAAAGATGGGAATTCTAATACTTTTTTTTTCTAGATCTATAGGTATAATTATGCTGTCTTATTGAATAGATTTTTGATGGGAGACAACTTCCCTCTAGAGTAGGCAGTGCTAAGAACTGAATCCTCTATTTATAATTTTACTCACACATTTTCCAAAAAATTTGCAGCTGGCACTGTATATTTCAAACATCATTTTTCTCCTATGCCCACATACTTCTGAGGCTGGGCGCTGCAGGAGGTGTTCATATCACAATGTGACCTCTGGTCCTGCACTTTAGTATCATGATGCTAGCTCAGTGGGCAGTACAGTGTTCCAGCTCTGTGATGATGAGCAATGACTTATGATACATGAAATACATAAAATAACTAATGATACGTGGTGAACCACATAAATATATTCCTTTAAACCTCCACTCAATGTATCACCAACTCAATGTTCCCTGTATTCTAAAATGCAGGGAATATTGCTTACTTTTATAAACTTTTATAAATTAAAAAAATGTCTGACTTGGGGATACATTGCTAGGGGACTTGAAGCTTTAGCTTTCTTAGCTTCCATCATTTCCTTGGGCATCATCAAGGGAGACTGAAAGGGAGTAGTTAGAAAAGAAGGAGGACTTGGCAGGAGAAATGGTGAAAACCTGAGGATGGAGAGCTTCTAAGGAAGAAATAGTCATCAGTAGCATATTCCCCAGAGAGCCTATGCAAGATGATAACCGGAAGTATACTGGTGGTTATAGGTTGTAGCTGACTGCATTGTACATAGGCAAATATTCTACTTCTTTCTCTTCTCCCGCTATTCTAGAGTGGTTCCTAAAACCTACAGGAATAGGGAAGGTGGTGCTATAAGCTGACAAACGTGATGAGATGTTTTACGATGAAAGAAGCTTTATGAATTCTGAGAATGTGTCCTAAGAAAGTGTGGAAAACAGCTCTACTACAAAGAAGCTTATTGTGTTGCTTGATTAGAGAAGATCTAACAGCAGCTGACTACATACCAGTCGCACCGGTTAATGTGTGATGCCAGCGTTTTTGTGGATTTTTTCCCCACAACAAATTTCCTTGAACATGTTGATTTATTTTTCCCCTCAATGTTGTATTTTCATCTGCAGAAGTCTCATTTGGGTCTTTAAAAAAAATCTCCCATTTTTCTCTTCTGTTCATGTTTTCCTCTCCCAATTGGACATAAGGATCATAGTTATAATAATTATTTTAAATGTCCTTTTCTTCTAATTCCATCATCTCTGTAATTTCTGGATCTGTTAGTTATTTGATTTTTTTTCTGATTGTGGGTCATATATTACTGGTATTTTTTGTTTGGCTGCCGGACTTTGGGAATTTTATGTTATTGCATGCTAGAATTGGTCATATTCCTTCAATGGTGTCAAACTTTGTGCTGGTATGCAGTCAAGTTACTTAAAATCATTTGATCCTTTTGAGACTTGCTTTTAAGCTTCCTTAGGGCAGATCCAGAGCAGTATTTGGTCTCACTACTAAGGTGATACTGTTCTGAAGACTCAACCAATAGCTTGGGTATTAGGACATCTTTCTATTCTGGCTGGCACAAACAAAAACTATTCCCAACCCTGTGTGAGTTCAGAGAATTGTTTGGTCTACTGGTTCTTTGCCTGGCCTGGGGTGGTTTCCTGTCATTCATGCCAAGATAGTCACATTCTACCTCTCAAGATCGGAGGGGACCCCGCTGCACTCTCTGTGAAGCTCCCTCTTCCTTGGTGTTCTTTTCCACACATTCTAGCTTCGTTGCCTTCCTGTACTCTGACCTCTGTCTCCCCAACCCAGTGACACCATTGATGTCTGTTGGCTCACCCATGCACCTGGAGATCCTGGGCAATAAGTAGGATTGATTTAATCTGTTTCTATTTTCTCAGGGATCAAGTCTCACACTGTCCAATGTCTGAAAACTATTTTTTCCATATATTTTATTTGGTCTTCTAGTTGTTTAAAGTAGAAAGGTAAATTGGTCCCTTTTACTCCATCATGGCTGGAAGTGAAAGTTCCCAACATGTTGATTTCTGATTGATGGCTAAGAGCAATGTTTCTCCACATATATTTTTAGAATTTGTTGTTTCTTAAACATATAAACGAAGGTCTGCCATGAAAACAATTTGTTTTCTACCTCTTTCCAGGTCTGACTAAACCATCCACAGTGGAACATTTTCTACTCATTATGTTGAGTAAATTTTTATCTTAAAGAATGAGTTCTCAGGAACATGTGCAGAAAAGCAGATTGAAAGAGTAAGAATTCAGCTCTGACAGTCCTTGGCTTCTTGAAAGAGATAGCTTTAACCAATAATTAGTTTTTGCTGCAGAGTAGTTTTTCCTGTAAGATCAATATTGGTAATAAAATATGTTGATGAACGAGTGCAGGCCCCTTACAGACCTCTTGGTTTATCTAGATTTTGTCCTCCAATGTTATTATAATCCATTAAAAACAAACCACCCAACCAGTCAAATATGAAGTCATTTTCATTTTATTTGTTCACTGACTATGAAAGAACTGAAATGAACAGCAAATTACAAACCAGTAGCTTTCTAATGCAGCATTCCCCTTGTAACTGTTACTTGTACAAGTAATTGTGTTGCCCATTAACTCCAGGGTAAGGAGCAATAGAGGAAGACATTCTGAAGTAGCAATCTCCATCCAAGGTGCAAACAATGCAGATACATGTTCTGAAACTGAATGAAATATTGCTAACGGTGGAAGCCTAAAGAGTATCCCAATGAAATATTTCTTTTTATATTGAACCAGTTCAGAAATAAATTTCATGGAATCCAAAATCTTTCTGTGTTGGTTATTTTTATACAGAAATTTCAGGGTGAAAAATTCACTTATAATACCTTTTTGAAGAAATTTCAGGTGAGAAAAAGATTATGGTTTCACTGAGGAATCAGGACAGAGGAATGTTATATTGGCTAGACACGAGATTATCCTTCCTGTATTTGGCAAATGTGTACGTGGGTCCAGCTGGGGAAATAAAACAAACAACAAACAAAACTTCCTTTTTCTAAGAGAAGTAACTATTTTGAATTTTATTGCCTTTTGAGTTACTTATGTAATATTAAACAGTGGATTTTTTTCTCCCTTGATTTATAGAACAATGTGGGACAAGGGTAGTTCATCATTTGTTGAGAAAGGATGTTCAAGGTTTTGTTTTCATCTAACAGTACTACATTTATTTTGGCTTTTTTTTTTCACCTCCTAAAACAGAAGGATTATTTTCCATTAGCTATGCTTGTTAAAACTTAGAGTTACTTTTAGTGTTCAAATAAAAACTGCATTATGTAACAATACATTTTAGATCTTAAAGGTCCTAGGAAAGTTGCCTACTGTTTGGCATGGTTCTGGCTGGGCTAAGTTTCTATATTGGCCTTAACTATTTTTGTATCTTGATCTCGTCTCTGACTGCCCATTGTTGACCTATACTCAGTTTCTCTGGCTTTCCATCTGCTTGGCTGTTCCAGTTTGAGTCTTAGCTCAATTAAAGTCTTTTGGCTCTTGAACCTTCTGCATCACTTCCCAGTAGATGATTTGCTCACTCTTGGCACAGAATTTTCTTTGGATGACTGTCCTGGTAGTGGTGACTCCTTCCCTTACTCCACCCACCACTGGTCTTTGGCACAAGTCTGAGAAAATGTAGCACATGGAGGGAGTCTGCAACCAGGACCAGGTAAACGCCTCTAGCTACTTTCTTCCAAAAAGGGTTTGCAACTTACAATACTTTTGTATCTCTCCTGCTTTTATTTTACATTAGTACTTTTGAAAATCTCTGGGCTACGTGTACATTAGATTTATCCAAGACCTCAAAACTTGACTCTGAAGAGTGAAGGATGGAATCTCAACTCACTGTCAATAATCTCATAGTTTATTTTCATTATTGTAGCCCGACTACTTTCAAACCACTGGATTTCATTTAAAGATCTGTCTTAGTTTGAGGACAGTCTTTCATGTCACATCTATTTAAGTGTTTGGTTAATTAGAACAGTGAAAAGATTTGCTAGTTTAGATAGCTTATTCATTTTCTTAGAACCATAGCCAATAAAATAAGTCTGGAGGATGGAATCATCCATATTAGGATAGGACCTCATTAGGATGACTAGTAATCATTAGGATGACCATTAATAATTAAATTGAGTAATATAAGTCAATATATTGAATACCCATCCTATGACCAGTGCTGTTAATGTGCTGGGGGCATAATTATGAGTAAGACATGGCCTTTTTGAAGCTCATGGTCAAGAGTAGGTAGACCCTCAACAGACAATTTCAAGACGATGCAGATGGTTCACTGAGCCAGTACACTATGAGAAAGAGCAGGAGGAGCAAAATCCAGCTGGGGTTTGAGGGGTTGTGATAGTAAGCTAAAAAGGTACCCAGAAGATGTGATGACTAAGCTGAGTCCTGAGGAGGGTAGAGTTATCCACGTAAAGAAGGTGGGGCAGAGATTTATGGAAACAGGCACAAAGTATCTACCCTGTGTGTAAGACTTGATCCCTCACCTAGATGGAGATGACTTGTAATCTTGTATCTTAAAAATGTGTTTGAATTTTGTGTAACAATCTATAGCATATCCATGTTAGTATCAAACACAGTTTAAATTCTTTACAATTTTAGTGTAATTATCATTCCAGGAAAATGTTCCATGTTTATCTTGTAATTTTCTTATAGCTCTGGCATGTCATCAGGTACTCCAGTCAAATTAGACTCAGTTTGAGAAGCTTGGGCAAACACTTAAGAATGTTGATTTTGGATTTAGACTGACCTAGTTTGAATACTGACTCTACCTTTTCCTAATGGACATGTTACTTATTCTTTCTTTTTTTCTATACTTTTTAAAAATTTTGATATCATTAATATACAATTACATGAGCAATATTGCGGTTACTAGATTTCCCCCATTATCAAGTCCCCACCACATACCCCATTACAGTCACTGTCCATCAGTGTAGTAAGATGCTACAGAGTCACTACTTGTCTTCTCTGTGCTATACTGCCTCCCTCGTGCCCCCTCTACATTATGTGTGCTAATTGTAATGCCCCTTATTCCCCTTATCCCTCTGTTCCCACCCATTCTCCCCAGTGCATTTCCCTTTGGTAACTGTTAGTCCGTTCTTGGGTTCTGTGAGTCTGCTGCTGTTTTGTTCCTTCAGTTTTTTCTTTGTTCTTATACTCCACAGATGAGTGAAATCATTTGGTACTTGTCTTTCTCTGCCTGGCTTATTTCACTGAGCATTACACCCTCTAGCTCCATCCATGTTGTTGCAAATGGTAGGATTTGTTTTCTTCTTATGGCTGAATAATATTCCATTGTGTATATGTACCACATCTTCTTTATCCATTCATCTACTGATGGACACTCAGGTTGCTTCCATTTTTTGGCTATTGTAAATAGTGCTGCGATAAACATAGGGGTGCATCTGTCTTTTTCAAATTGGGCTCCTGCATTCTTAGGGAAAATTCCTAGGAGTGGAATTCCTGGCTCAAATGGTATTTCTATTTTATTTTTTTGAGGAACCTCCATACTGCTTTCCGCAGTGGTTGAACTAGTTTGCATACCCACCAGCAGTGTAGGAGGGTTCCCCTTTCTTCACATCCTTGCCAACATTTGTTGTTGTTTGTCTTTTGGATGGTGGCCATCCTTACTGGTGTGTGGTGATATCTCACTGTGGTTTTAATTTGCATTTCTCTGATATTTAGTGATGTGGAGCATCTTTTCATGTGTCTGTTGGCCATCTGAATTTCTTCTTTGGAGAAGTGTCTGTTCAGATCCTCCACCCATTTTTTAATTGGATTATTTGCTTTTTGTTTGTTGGAGTGTGTGAGCACTGTGTATATTTTGGATGTCAACCCCTTATCGGATACGTCATTTATGAATATATTCTCCCATACTGTAGGATGCCTTTTTGTTCTACTGATGGTGTCCTTTGCTGTACAGAAGCTTTTTAATTTTATATAGTCCCACTTGTTCATTTTTGCTTTTATTTCCCTTGCCCATGGAGATATGTTCATGAAGAAATTGCTCATGTTTATATTCAAGAGAGTTTGCCTATATTTTCTTCTAAGAGTTTTATGGTTTCATGACTTACATTCAGGTCTTTGATCCATTTCGAGTTTACTTTTGTGTATGGAGTTAGACAGTAATCCAGTTTCATTCTCTTGCATGTAGCTGTCCAGTTTTGCCAACACCAGCTGTTGAAGAGGCTGTCATTTCCCCATTGAATATCCATGGCTCCTTTATCATATATTAATTGACCATATATGCTTGGGTTAATATCTGGACTCTCTATTCCATTGGTCTATGGGTCTGTTCTTGTGCCAATATCAAATTGTCTTGATTACTGGGGCTTTGTAGTAGAGCTTGAAGTTGGGAAGCGATATTCTCCTACTTTATTCTTCCTTCTCAGGATTGCTTTGGCTATTCGGGGTCTTTTGTGGTTCCATATGAATTTTAGAACTATGTGGCCCCATCCTTAAAGCATTATTTGCAGGCATTAACATGTTTTCCACACTTTATTGGGTCTGTGTGACCTCAGATAGCAAGTCAATTAAGAACTTTTAAAGTGTATGGGCAGCCTTAACCTAGGAAACAATATTAAAAGGTTCTTAGTATTATCATCAGTGTCTGTAAATTTCCTAAATGTGGTCTGTCTGTGATTTGTACCTTGTATTTTTTCATTGCATCATAAAGGTTAATTTGGTAAAACAGATGATAGAAATGAACTTTAAGGCTAACACTAATTAAAAATAAAAGAAATAATGTTGATGAATAAATTATATAAATTGTGATGAAGTTAGATCTGGAATTGGAGACAATATTAACATCTTCATTTTTTCATCAAATGGATTTTAATTAGCCCTGGAAAGGATAGATATCCTGCAAAACTGTGTAAAATTAGACTATCAGTCATCAGGAATTTTTCAGAAATTATTTTATTCTGCTACTTTCTCAGATAGAATTTCTTTTTTAACTTCATGGTTTAATTATTGTATTTAAACATGAGTTAAATTAACAATCTCCAATACCCCCTTTGGCCATGAGGATATTTCTTTGTTTAACTTGATGATTTCAAACATTCTGGTTCTTTTAATATTGGGAAGCCATACAATGGCTTGACACTTTCAGATTTGATAAAGCAGAAAAAGGAGAGGAAAAGCGGAAGGAATGTAGCCTCACTGTGTAAAGATTGAAGGGAAAAAGGAAACTTGACTCTTTCCATTTATCATTTAAATATTGCCCCAAGTAAACGTCCATTGACAGTGGACCAGAGATCTGTTGGTTTGCTGTTTATCCAGAATATAGGCATTTTTCTGCAGAGCTTTGGAACCCAGAAATTAATTACTTGTCACTGGTGCCCTGTGTTTCTTTGGAAGCTTTTTAAATATCTTAAATTACCTTTGAATTTGATAAGGTCACATCAACAACTGAAACACAAAAGCCTTTTTTGGAGTCTCAAACAGGTCCACTGCAGGCTACACCTGGCCAGTGATGTGTTTTATCTGAACTATATAGTGGTAGAAAAATTTGAAATCTTTGCCAACTTTAAAAACTGAGTTTTTTCTTAAAACCTCAAGTGTGTATTTCTGGTACTCTTGAATATCAGGATATTTGACAATGATGGACCCATATTTTCATATCACTACATTGACCAAAAGTGAGTACTGAAGTTGCTCCAGGCCATGCCTCTTCCAGGGTCATCTTGACATTGAGTCTAAACATCAAGCACCATTTATTAAGAAAGAAGTGAAACATTTCTTGTATCCTTATCTTCAACATCAGTAGCAAGGTAAAAGATAAACCAAGAAGGCTACACATATCACGAAAAATGGGAGAAAAAAAGGGAATATTTTGTGTATGTACATTAATATGATGATAATTAGTGTCTGTAAATTTCCTAAATGTGGTCCATCTGTGATTTGTACCTTGTATTTTTTCGTTACATCATAAAGGTTAATTTGGTAAAACAGATGCTAGAAATGTGTTTTAAGGCTAACACTAATTAAAAAGACTAAAAAAGTCTAATGATCTGACAAAGGAACTGACATTTCAGTAGGGCGTGTTTTGGAATGTGAATAAAATAGGAGCAGACACTATAAAATGCAACTGTGTTAATTGAAAAAAATCAGCCAGGTATCAAGACTTTTTGTAGATGCTAAATTTATAAGATTATCTACTGAGTGCTGCCAAAATTGTATCCTAAGCAGAGGCAAGCATTTACAGGTACAAGTGTGTCTAGAAATACTGCTTCTCAGTGTGTTAATGGTATGTGTGGGAGCATTTGTAGAATTTTAAAATTGTAGCTGATGAGAATACAGATCTAGATACCACCCCAAGTTGTATTTATCTTGGTATTGAGGAATATTTGGATGTGACTGAAGAACTTTTAGATACAGTACCCATGGCTAGTATAACATCAGGAAATTATTTTTCTGTGTTGAGAATAATCTTCAAAGATTTTATTGAGAATGGTCAAAATTAGTTAAGTGATGGGGCTCTTTGAATGGTCAGCACTGATTTATGTTTGTTGAACTGTTACAAAGTTTAAATCCAAGGTGGCAGCCTTTTACAGGCTTGTGAGACTGAGTTCCATTCAGCACCGCGTCGTCAGGAGTGCCCTGTGGTACAGAGCGAGATGCCATGCATGTCACTGACCGAAGGCACTCGAGGCCAGGGACAGTTCGGTCACGGTGACTTGGATCCCTAATGGATGATCTGTTGTAGGTTACATGCCATAGCTGTGGCACTGTGCTGAAAGGATTTGTTTGTACTTTTGAAAGAAATTACCACTCATGTTATCTGAGGAAAAACCTGCTTTGTCTCACCAAGAAGGAGTGGAATTAAGACGTGGCATTTTTGGCTGCCGTAACTTTTAAAATCTCTTTGAATATTTTTCTGTAAGCCTCTACATGTAATTGTAGCAGTAACATTTGACCAGCTCAATCTTGTGAAATTCTCTTTTTGAGCACTGATTTGACAAGATAACCAAGCATCATTTTATTACCCTCCAAATACAGGGTTTTCTATAGACTGTTGGAAAACAAGTCTTAAGTCTGGGTCTGAATTGAAGCTCTGACCTTCTGTTTCCAGATATAACCTATGGGGCTGCTTGCTTGGTGGCTCCACAGTAGAACTCTTGTTTATTTAGTAAAATGTGCAGCTTGCTTCACATCTTAGTGGCCAGAGAAACAAAGAGAACGATTCAGAGACAAGAGCCAATACCTGCAGTGCCCTTTAAAATGAGATGGTTTTATTATATATTTAATATATAAGAATTAATGATATACAAAGAATAATGGTAAAACAAACACCCATGTTCTTACATCGAGCTTAATAAGAAGGTCTGTACTGGCCCCTCATCCTCCCCTTCTCTCCCAGCACCCAGACATGATCACTGTCTTGATTTTGTTTTCATTCTCTTATGTTTGTCTATAGTTCTAGCAGGTACTCATGTATCCTTAAACATGTTTAAATTTCACATTTTTGAACTTTTTATAAAGGGAGTCATTCTGTATGTATTCTTTAGTGACTTGCTTTTTGTCCAACAAAATGTTCTTAAAATTCTTTCATGTTGATACATGTGGTTCATTCTTTTTCACGATTACCTAATATGTCTTTGTGTGAATATGCCACACTTTATCCATTTCCATGTTGATGGACCTTAGGGTTATTTCCCTTTTTTTTCTTGCTAAAATAAACAAGGCTGTATTATTTCTGTGGAATGCCCACCATATGCCAGACACTGTTCTAAATTGTGGGGATATATCAGTGAACAAGAGACACAAATCCCCACTCTTACTGAGTGTGTATTCTAGTTGGAAGATGCAGGCACACAAAGAAGTGAATTATACGATTTGTTAGAATGTGTTAAAGACAGAGCAGAGAAAATGATAAGGAGTGCTTGATTGGGGATGGAATTGACATTTTAAGCAGGGTGATCTGAGAAAATCTCACTGAGAATGCGAACATTTGAAAACCGACCTAAAGATGAGAGGAAGAATCATGCAACAATCTGGGGAAAGAATGTTCCAGGCAGAAAGAACCGTGCCACGGCCTTGTAGGGATTTCTTCCCTTAAATTTTGTAAATATCTCCCAATGCACATATGCAAGAAGTTTTTCAAGGTATGATACTAGGCATGGAACTTCTGGACCATGGGCTAGGCAGCTGTGTACATCCTTAATTTTACTGGTGTATATTAGTCTGTGGGTTAAACCATTGAACACTCAACCTTCTCTTTTTAGTTTCCTTTTCATTTCATCTCCTTCTTACCACATTAGTTGGGAAGTTATACCCTCTATTTCTAGTTGAGTGCTTACTCTAAACATTTTAACATGCATACTCAGCAAGCCTAAAATTAATCAATAAAATTACTGTCTTTGTGGGGCATTTAACCTTAAAACACATTAACTCAATTGTGCCCATCCCATTTAACATGCTATTTTTGTGCAGTATATTCTATCTTTAAAAATAAAATCACTAGATACTATTGCTATTGTTTTGACATGTATACTATTGTTTTATACAATTCAATGCTTAGTTATATTTCCCACATATTTTCTAATTTCTTTTATTCATCGTTCCTTCTTACATCTTAAACTTCAACCTAGGATCATTTTCTTTCTTCTTACCATACATTCTTTCAAACTTCCTTGCTGGGAGGGTGAAGGGATAGTGTGGGTAAAATTGTAATATTTCTAGAATATCTTGCCTGGCTTTTGTACATCTGCATATCAATAGGCGTTCAGAGGTGGAAAGAAGTAGGCTTTAGTGCATTTGCACATCCTTGAGGGTGGAGAGAAGTTCATCTCCAAATCAGTGGGTAATTACCTGGGCAAGGGAGGGCTTATCTGTACCTGAGAGGGGAGGGGGAGGGCGGGTTTTGCTTCTGAGGGAGCAGGAGAGACAGCCCCGGACTGCAGTTTGTAAGCAATAAGTGGGTTTTAAACTTTATTTCTCCCTTTGACTGATTTCGGTTTTAGAGGTATTTTGCCCTGGGATTTCCTCTCCTTGGACTTACAGATGGCTTATCACAAACACTGTTAGTTTTTGTTTCCCTCATTTTGGGGAAAAATTATGGGCTGCCTTGAGCAGTTGTTGTATTTGTATAATATGGTAAATGCACGAGTCACTTTACTTGAATTAACTAGCCTAGATGACAACTGTGGGGCATTATCTGAAATTTGTACTGTTTTAAATGAAACCACAATAAAATCTCCTGGAAACTTGTGCATGAGGGTAATTTAGTAAATATAGAAGGCTACCTTGTCCCACATGCCTCTCTCCCTGGGAGGCAGAGACCCCAAAACACATGTCCAGGCACAAACCCTGTGGACTGACCCAGGATGTTTGGGGGAAGCATGACAGTTTTGATCCTTGTGTAATGAATTACAAAATATTCAGCAGATACTTGGTACTGCTACTCTGGGGATGAAAGGAGGATTTAAAAAAAACCAACAAGTTATCATTAAAAGTAATTCAAAATTTTTCTATTTTCTTCTTGACTAAAACCAAACCACTGTGATTTCAAACTTCATTTTTGTTGCTGTTTTTGTTTTCACCTTAACTAAGGAAGAAGGAAGAAGGATAAGGTAAGGTAGCATGAAATGACTGAATTCTATGACTAAATGATGAATTCTGGCAAAACCTTCCTTTTTCTTGGATGCTTTTATCTCCTTTCCCGATCTCAAAATAAGCCAGTTTTCAATTTCTCTACAGTAATCATTCAAGTTCAGGATCATTTTTATGTTTTATTCTTTTTACAGTTAATACTTGATGTGGCTGGCAGACATTCAGAACTGTAGTTGGACATCTTCGAAGCAGGAGATACTAATGATTTTCTTGTTCTATTTCTTCATACTTCTGTGTGTAACTATTATGTAGATGTGGTCATTAGATAATGCTTGAAAACTAAAAATGTTAATTCATAGAATAAGATAAGGTATCAGTATTTTTGAAAAAGTGGAGTAAAGGTAAGGTATCTAGAATCCTCTCATGAATCAGGATGTGTAAGACATTTATTTTGTTTTTCAACACATTAGCTGGGTTGTTTTAACTATCCTGGGATCAACTTTGCTCAACTTTCATAAATATTCTGGTAATAACTGTGTCAGCACCAGGAATTCCTAATGAAATAACTATATTTTCTAGCAATGATTATAACAGATTGATCTGTTTTTTTACTTTTTTAATGATTCACTTCATTTGCCAACTTAATCACCTATCCAGATGCCTTTGATACAGCAGATTCCGTATCACTGGTGCATCAATTCTTAACCTTTTCTCTACTTCCAAAGGGAGGAGAGGAGTACAGAGAATATAATTAAAATCACATACGTTGTATTGCGGAATTTTCAAGTATCTTTACTTTACTTTCTTCCTGAATCTTGGCCCTTTTAATTGTGAACTATGTGACTGGCCTTGGGCAAGCTACGTACACTCTTAAAACCTCAGTTTTCTCATTTGTGGAATGGATACAGCAATAATAGTATCTAATTCATTGTAATGCTATCAGTATTGATGAAGACAATCACATGCAGCACTAAGAATATTTCCTAGCAAGTAGTAAGTACTTGGTAAGTGAACATAATTTTTGTTATTAACAACACCTGAATAGAAGCTAAGTGTCATTGATTTGAAGGCACTGGAACTGAGGAGACAAGTATTAAAAGGACAGTGTGATGAATGGGCTGTCTATATGGATGTCAAAGCCACCCGGGATGATGGCAGGAGAGGGCTACAAAGTCTGAGTTGTTTGCCAATGTCTTTGTTTGATCAGGGTAGTGTGGGTGAAGGCTGGTAAATAACAATAATGAGGAATAAGAGAAGGATGATCCTTAAAGGTGCAGAGATTTTCACTTGAAGGAGACGAAGAGATCTGGACAACAATATTGGGAAATAAGGGAAAGGGAAAGACTGACCCCAACACCTAAGGCTGGGATATATGGGAAAATTGGCCCTGGCACCGAGTGGGCTGCAGGGGAGGCTGGCACTTGCAGTACATCCAAGTTGCAGTTTGGGAAAGGAGTTGGAAGAAATTGAGGGTATTGTAAAGATATTTTCACTCTGAGACACTGTAAATGAACTTTAGAGGGAGAGGAGCATCATGGCTGGTCTGGAGGAGAGAGGCCCAAAGCAGCATGGGAGTGCGGGTGCGGGAGAGGAGAGCTGGCGAGCGGGGCTGTACTGTGGATGATGATCAAAAATGACAGGGGTGTGAGGCACAAGGCTCCCAGGAAGAATTAAAACTTCTTTTTTGGTTTCTGTCAAGTTGGAGGAATCAATCCTGAAGAAACCGTAAAATAAGTGATGGGGCCAAAGCTGCCTTGAACTGGTGGCTGCGGGGGCTGCCGTCCCAGGTGGCAGGCTGCCAGGGACAATGAAAGGGTGGAGGGATGTTTTCAAGTCATGCCTTTGCTTCGTCCCAATTTCTTTGGTGGAGCTAATGTCACCCCTTCAATGTAGAAACTGGAAGCAAGTCCCCGGGGGTTAATAGAGTAGCCCAAAAGCTCTGTGGGGGTGAGATGTGGCTGAAAGCAGCCACAGAGAGACGAGCGCCCGTGAACCTTTATTACTCCATCGCCTTCCACTCCAAAGGCCCAGGGATTTTAGGGTTACAATGTAGGAAGACTTCCTCCTCCCAGTGGTGCTACTTTCTAAGTAGTAAAGGGTGACACCATAATCAGAGGATCGGCCTGTGGAATGACAGCGAAGGGGAGCGCCAACAGTGCTTTGGGGGTGTCCAGGCTCTCCCCTTACCCTTTTCTTCTCCCTTGACTTCTCATTAACTCACCGGGACTGACAAACTAGAGCCTGGCCTTCAAGTTATTTTCATGACACAATTCCAAACAGAATAGCTAATTCTCTCCTGTTCACAAGGACACAAAATAAAACAAACAGATAGTAGAACCCTGAGATGTAGAACTGTTATAAGTGAAAAACAATAAACTGAAATGACATATACCATCTGAAGCCATATTATATTGGAAAAGAATGTGCCAAGAACTTAACATATGTGTGACAAATATACTTATTAGTAATATGAAACAAGAATAAGAAGTTATAAATAAGAACTAAGGGGTAGCCAGAATGAAGGCTACGATGTTGAAATAAAGTATATAAGCATTGGGGTAAGTATCAGCAAGGACATAGCAGAAGAGTGAATTACTGAAGAAGATTGAGGAACTTAGCCAGAGGAGAAAGATAAAGAGAAACAAAATAAAATAAAGGCTAAAGGACAGACAGGAAGAGAAGTGCAAATCTCCAGTTGATAGGCTTCATTGAAGGAGGAAAGAAAAGCAGAAGATAAATACTTGAACAAAAAATAGGCTTATTAAAGATGAAAAATCCCATCTTGAAAGGGTTCATACAGAGCCAAACAGGAAGGAGAAGGAAATATCCACATGCAGAAACTTAATAGTGAAATATAGGAATATGAAAGACAAAGAGAACAT